>JAKKZN010000005.1:23330485-23374584 GCA_033441825.1 Pangasius elongatus | reverse complement strand
ATAACCTTAGGTTTGGGTTCTGGCTTAACCTCAGGTTTAAATTCAGGTTTGACCTCAGGTTTAGGCTCAGGCTTAACCTTAAGTGTGGGCTCTGGCTTAACCTCAGGTTTAGGTTCAGGTTTGATCTCAGGTTTAGGCTCAGGCTTAACCTTAGGTTTGGGCTCTGGCTTAACCCCAGGTTTGGGCTCTGGCTTAACCTTAGGTTTGGGCTCTGGCTTAACCTCAGGTTTGGGCTCTGGCCTAACCTCAGGTTTAGGCTCAGGTTTGATCTCAGGTTTAGGCTCAGGCATAACCTTTGGTTTGGGCTCTGGCTTCATCTCGGGTTTTGGCTCAGGTTTGACCTTAGGTTTGGGCTCTGGCTTAACATCAAGTTTAGGTTCAGGTTTGACTTCAGGTTTACGTTCAGTTTTAAGCTCAGGCTTGGCTTCCAACATGGTCTCGGTGACAGGTGTAACTTTTTGTTTAGATATTTGAGGTACAGGTGTTACATCCTTGCGGCCAGGAACAGCTTTCTTTTTCCTTTCTTCTTTGTCTTCTACTTTAGGGATAGGTGTGATGTCTTTCCTGAACAATGTTATTTCTTCTTGCACTTCCTCTTTCTCTACATGTATATATGAGGGAACCTCTGGCTTCTTGGAAGGTTCTTGTACTTTGAAAGAACATTGAAGTTTAGCACAATGCTTTAAGAAAGCACTGTTTTAAGAATTTTGACACAATCAGTATAAAATCGTAAAGGAGAAGAGATATTTACACAATGATTCACAAGATTCACATACATGGCATTGCCTTTTTTTGTGTAATATTACAGCATACTGTACAAATGACCATTAAACTAATTATGTTAGTGCATGATGACTGAACATGCATTAAATGTTTGTTCATTTGATTTAATTCACAAATTTAATTCAAAGTTTATAACTTTAACATTGTTTTAACGATTGGATTTTACTTAATTGATGTGTTTATTATTTGTATAGAAGAATTCTCAAACAAGAAGAAAACAAGGACAACAATTCAACAAGCAGCCACTGAAAAAAACAACCCAAAATTTGCCCATAAGAGCATGGCTGATGAAAACCAAATCAACACACTCACATTTACAGCAGGACATACACATACAAGTATCATGTACTAATACCTTTTTGAGGGACTATGTCCTTAGGAACCACAGTGACTTGTGCTGGTTCTGGTTTGGTAGGTACTGCCCTTGGTGGTTCTGGTTCAGTTGGTTTTGGTTTCTTTAACTCCAAAGGAACTTAAAAGAAGATATTTTTTCTTTTAAATCACATTTCATAAAAGTAGACACTGTGACAAAGAAGATTCACTTCCAAAGTGGAAGTAGGACAAACATACAGCGTCATACAGGGCTAAAGCACACAAAAACACAGCAGTAAGCTTGAGTGACAAAAACTACCTTTGGCTGGAGTTGGTTCAATTTCCTTCTGAGGTACAGGCTTCAGTTCAGGCTTTGTTTCTAGCTTCTTTTCAGGTGTAGGCTCAGGTTTGGCCTTCAGCATGGGCTCTGGTATGGTTTCAGGTACTGGTGGGGGTTTAGGTGTAGGTTCTTTAGGTTTAGGCTTGGGAACCACAGGTGCTACAGCTTCTGGCACTTTTTTATGCAACACAAAATGTTAAGAAGCTGTAAAACTTTGGAAGCAATTATTTTAACAAGGTTGGACAATATTTTTGTGAGCCATACAGAAAAAAAAATACATGCTCTATACAACAGATAAGAGACTCGACAACAAATATGAAAAATCTGATCACAACACAACATCAAAGACTATATATTAAACTAAAAAAAGAAACAATACAGAGCAGAATAGAATCAGAAACACAAAAGTATCATTACAAAACACATCAGATAATTCCACTTTGTTTTGACAAACAGAAAGAGTTCACACTGTAGCAGACTGTAAAGAAAAATATGAAATGTCAAAGATACAACAAAAATGTAAATGAAAGCAAAAATTATACACATACTGTTTGAGAAGGTAAAAGAGTGGACAAATACCTTTCTTGGGAGCAACTTGGGTTGGCTGAGGAGCAGGTACCACTTCGCGTTCTTTTAAGATATCGAAAGTAGAAATTCACAAAGAAAACAGTTTACTGACTTTAAAAAACAACGACATCTTTTAAACCTGTATTTCAAACTTACAAACATCTTAGGACAAGCACAGGACTAAAGAGTTAAAAAATTAAAAGAGTTAAAATATAAAATTTCATATAACTTCACACATATCTTACAAAGGACAAATCAACAAAACTTTGACAAAACAGCACCAGAACTATAACATGAATAAATGACATTGACAATATTACCTTTTTTAGTGGGAAGTTCTTTTGGTTCTTCTACTTTGTGTGGTATGACTTTTTCTTCTTTAGGTTCTTCTACTCTGAGAGGTATGACCTTTTCTTCTTTAGGTTCTTCTACTTTGTGTGGTATGACTTTTTCTTCTTTAGGTTCTTCTACTCTGAGTGGTATGACCTTTTCTTTTTTAGGTTCTTCTACTTTGTGTGGTATGACTTTTTCTTCTTTAGGTTCTTCTACTCTGAGTGGTTTGACCTTTTCTTTTTTAGGTTCTTCTACTTTGAGTGGTATGACTTTTTCTTCTTTAGGTTCTTCTACTTTGAGTGGTATGACTTTTTCTTCTTTAGGCTTCTTAGCTTCGGGTACTTGAAAATGTTTTCCAATATATTTTTATTATTAGTGATGAAGAATCATGCATTTAAGGTAGCCAAAGACAAAAATGCAAGAGTTAAGAATGAAAAAAAGATTGACTGAAGAGACTGGACAAAAAGACCCCAAAAATATGTATGGTGATTTGGTTGTTTACAACATTTTACTATACAACATAACATGGAGAATTTTATATACCTTTTAATGGTGCTTCTATCTTTTCCTCAACTGGTGTAGGTTTCTCCTCTGGTTTCTCAACCATCTCAGGAACTTAAAAAACAATTAATACATTAGATAAAATCTACAAACTGTGGGTTCTTGCATGAGCAGTGTTAATAAATTAATTAGCAGGCCACAATGACATATTTATCTTTCATGTTTTAGAGACAGACAGACAGAAAGAACTTATCACAAATAACATAAAAAGAAAGAAAGTAATCAAGAACAACAGTAAGCCAAAAATGTAGCAACTATGATAGTGCATATGAAGACAAAACAAATACAAAGGATGTTAACTAGACATAAGACACAGAAAAGGTGAAGATGACATTAGCATGTTTGCTAGCGATGCCTTGATGCTGATACTGGTCATGGGTATTGGTATGATACCATGCTCATTAACTCATGTTCATAAGAATTCTTCTATACCAACATCCAGTACCATGAGATAGTATGTAATGTAAGCCTATTGTACACTGCAACACTAATGAACAGGCAACATGAAATGAGAGCAATCTGGATGTATTTCATGAATAATGATCAAAGCAAAGCAGACTGCAAACTATGCTCTGTGGAATACAAGCAAGCTGATAAAAAAAAGCATCTTACTGCCTTTAAAGTGCATTTTTATAGAGCAGTATTTTTTATAAAGATTGAGCACAAGGTGCAGTGAACTGCACACATACAGAGAGATTCACGGGGTGGAGCAGTGAAGCGAACATGCAGAGAGACTGGAGCACATGAGAGTACTACAGGTCAATGAACACTTAGACATTCATGCTTCCTTTCACCAGCTTTTACACTTTGCTTGTGCAAACATTACATTACATTGTGCTCATTTTTAGTCACCACACTCACTGAGACTGTTCTGTGCACTCAGGTCAGCCAGCACTCAGCACAAAAAGTTCATTGTTAACTCTGCACAAGGCAGCAACTAACATAAACAGAGCTAAGTAAAATGTTCTGTGGCATCCATGATTGTTCAAGAAGAAGTTGGTTACATAAACATGTACTTGTACTCAGTTTGAGGGGGAAAGGGTATTGATACATCCCTAATGTTTGCCAACACACAACAGCCAACATTCTTTTATCACTGAGTACCTCTTTTTGGTACTTCTTCTCTCACTCCAAGTGCCTTCCTCTCAACAATCTCTTCCACAGGAATTCTTGGGACTGTTGGGACAGAAAATAGAATAATGTGAAATCACAAATGTTTTAGATAACACATTTAGATAAGATAAGGAGTTGGATAACATGGACTATGACAAACACGTACACAATGATGAAACACAAATAACACAAGGGTAAGATAAAGAGGAAAACCTCTATGATGATACACAGACAAGAAGAAACACATGGACTTTGGTGAAGAGGCACATAGCAAGGACAAACACATATCTAGAAAAGGACCCAGTATGAGACACCTTGGAGAATAATCAGACAAACACAAATGTTTGTTATGAAACAAACACATATTTTTGGTGAAGATCAAAGAGGGTTAGTTTGTACTTCTGATTTAAAACGAATGGGTGAGAATGGAAAGCTCTCAGTGATACCTGTAACAGAGATTTCCTCTACTATCCTTTCTTCTGCTCTGTACTCATACTCTGGTAAAAGGTGAGAGTTCATTGAAAATGTTTAATATACTAAGGAACCAGGTAAATCGTCAACTTAATTTGAGCATTCTTAGTTTTTAAATCTGGTGATGTTAATTGGTTATTTGTAAACGATGCCCCGATGATCATGCATACCTACATTCACAATCTTATACTAATCATTTGTATTTAATATAATGGAAAAACAGAGGGTGATTTTTGTTAATACTGATGTGGTCCATTTTAGTGAATGATCTTGTAAGAAAGCTCAAGTATATGGTATACCTTGAATTTCCATCTTTTCTTCATATTGATAGTATTCAACAGATGATTCAGCTTTCAGAAATAAAGTATCAAATCAGTGAGGAGTGTTTATCAGAATTTAGGATTTCAGAGCTAAATTTATATTCAAGTCCCTTTCTTACCTTCGACAGTAAACGCAGATGGTGCTTCAGGAAATTGAATTGATGAGTCAGGAATATCTGGAGGGTTTTAAATATTAATTTAATTTCTAGGAAATATAATTGGAAATATAGAATTCTTACGCTAGATGTAGCATAATTAAGTTTACTATATAATGGTATAATGGGCTCTTTGAACTAAAATACTTACCATAAGGTACCCTTCCTACATCAATGTCTGTGAAAGGAGGTACAGTAAAATAGTGTTATAGACATAAATGCACTGGAATATGCACTTTCTGTGAATACTGACAGGTGCTAACAGGCTTTACAGACCTTTCCCTGACAGGTAAAGCTCTGCTGTGCTTTTGGCTTCGCCTCTGGGCTCCAATCTGACAATCACTGAATATACGCCTAAAGAATTTTTCATCAGATTAGTTGAGTCTGTTTTGAAACCAGACGAATATTAAGATGAAAATCAGAGAGATAAAAAATGGAATCCAGCAGGATTTCAGCGTGACAAACCTTCATCCTCCGAAGTTACATTGCGGATAATCATAAAGTGTCGTCGGCCTTCGCTCCTGAATGTATACTTTGGGCTTTCTTTAAGCTCCCATATGTCCTTGTACCATGTTACAATTGCATTGTCAAAGGACACTTCACATTCAAAAGTTGCAGACTGTCGTTCCCGAACCACAATGTTCTGGATGCGTTTAGTGAAATGTATTTGCTCCGCTAAAGAGAGATGACGCAAGTTTGATGGTTAAGAAGCCTGCTCTGCTTGACTTAATGTATACATAAGTAACATAAAGACTTTTCATTAAGGTTTTTCAGTCATCTTTAAAGAAAAAAACATCAGAATGCTCTTCAATTCTTCATTTTCAGTTATCCATGACATCCATACAAAAAATGAAGATGGTACAAACATTCAAGAGAAGAGTGCTTTGGTCCAACACAAGACTTTCACAGATGATGATGGAAGAGGTTAGTAGATGATCTAATTTTTTATATGAAATAAAATTATGAGTTTGATGACACGATACACACCTTCAACCCAAAGATTTGCAGTTGTTTCAAGGTTTTTATATTTGCAGGTATATTCTCCTTGGTCTTCAGGCCTAACATCTTTAATTGATAGCTTCTGAGTGTAATTGGCCACAGAATATGTGAACCTGCCATGAGGCTCTAAAAGCTTTCCATTTTTAAACCACTGGGCCTTTGCATTAGGTATGGAGAACAGGCATGTGAGTGCACAGGTTTGGCCTTCCTTACCGGCAACATCCTCCATGTGCTGTTCCACTTCACCTTCTGTAACAAAAAAAGGAGAACATAATAAAATCCCACATTTTTAGCATCGAATGGAGAGATGTTTCAAAATGTAAAAATGTTAAAAGTTGACTGAAATTAGAGCTAATGCCTCCTGTTGAATCTAAATATAAACCTTATTTGCATAGCTAGCCATAAACCATTGTTTATCTGAAGGATTTCTACAAGAAATAACCGCATAGCTGAGTTACAATACATACCCAACACTGTCAATTTAGCACTGGAGATATGTGGTCCACATACAACGCGATAACTGCCCTCGTCCCGGGTCTGGCAATTCTTGATCTTTAAGATGTGGTGGTCACCAACAACTTTAATCTCATACTTGTCACTTGTATCGAGTTTCTGGGTGCCTTTGTACCAGGACAGTGTTATCTCTGGGTAGTTGATTTTGATCTCACATTCAAACACAGCCTCTCTATTTGCAACTGTAGTTTGGTCAGTGATGTCTCTGATCAGTGTTACAGGCTGCATGTAAAAGACAAGAAAGCAATGGGTATGCGTGAGTAAAAAATAAACAAACATACCACATATAAACAGACACACAATATACCACAGAACTGTTAGATTCTCAAATCTGATTGGTCAGACAGTGTTGTTTAATTTTCTTACAGCAGCTCTGACAGTAGCTGCAAGCCAAATCAAAGGTTTATATTAATGTATTTGTTTTAATATACTGATGTTTCTATAGTAACTTTATTCACAAAGTGTGTATGGTAGACACTCCACGTAATCTGTGTCCATGGTTTTAAGGTATAGTTAAGTTATAGTTGTTTAAAAAATGTTTACTACATGGTGAAGCTTTCTGTAAGGAACCATTTATTTAACATTTATGAAAGGGGCAGTGTATTATAACAGAGCTAAAGCTATTTTCCTACATGAGAAAGTCTAAGGAAAATTTTTGAGAGAGAAAAGAGAAGCTGGTGAGGGAAAGGGAGTGCTAACATTTCACAGATGTTCCACAATATTAAATCTAATTTGAAACAGATTTAAAAATATATTAATAATTAAAAATTGTAATTGTAATTTCTGTGGTATAAAAGGAATAAAACACTGTTACAGGAAATCAACTTCGGGGTAGTAACCATAACTGGGCATCTTCACACCACCCTGCGATTGATTATTTTAACAGTACGCCTCATATATTGAGAAATATATGTATTTTGATATAAAAATTAGTAAAATGAAGAGCGTAACATTCATGAAACCGTGCTTATAAATAAACACACAGTCACACCTCAGTTTGCTCCATTCTCTTCTGTAAGTCAGCCACAAGAATTGATAGATCCTCTTCTTCTGACTCACGTCTTGTATGTTCCAGTTCCTAAAACCAAGATAAAAAAGCATCAAAAAGGAAGCTAAGGCAACAGAATAAAGCACTGTCTGTTTCTGTGGCATCTTTGAGTTACTCCCAATATTAACAGCTGTCTACAGGCAGCACTCAAAAGAAAATACATTCCAATAAAATCTTAACAGAATAAGATGCAAACATTCTGCAAAACAACAGAATGAAATCATGAAATTTACAACAGACCACTCACAGGTCTTGCACTTTGTTCTTCTTCTTTCTCCTTCTTTAGCAGTTCAATGGCTTGAAGAAGGCCACGGTAATCTGTGATACCGTACATGCGTGCATATTTCTCATACTCTTTGGGATCCACATTTCTGAGCAGCTCAACAATATCAATGTCCTTGTCCTCTTTGGGGCTTTTCTGTTTTGAGGGTGTCCTAAAAACAAAAATGAATGTTTAGTTGTTCTATTTTATAACTACCTGCATTCTTATTTAAAAAAATCATAAAAGCAACATTAAACCCCAGCTCACTTCTTCAGTGTGACCATTTCAGGTGTAATCTCTTTCCTCTCATCAACAGTAAGATCAGTGCTGGATTCAATTTCTCCATGTTTGTTTGATGCTACACATCTATACTGTCCAGCGTCAGATTTGGTCACATTTCTAATTTCCAGCTTGGCGTCTTGGTCCTTCTGCACAATGGCAATGCGACCACCATGAGTCATCTGCCTCCATTTGCCCTTCATCCATTTCACATTAGGAATGGGATCACCGCCAACCTTGGCGATAAACGTCGCAGTGCTCTCTGTAAATACATTAATGATAAGACAGTTTGTTTCCTTTAAGAAAAGTATATTTTTGCTAATTTAACACCCTTGCTAGGTGCTTTGCATCAAGGCTCAGGAGTGAAACTAGGAGTGACCACTCAATTTAATCAAGATATAAATCATTGGCCTAAAAAAAAAACTGGGGTACTTACTCTCAGTGATATGGACACTCTTGGGTTCCTCAATGAAGAACAAATTGTCCAATTTCTTAACTGGTTCAGGAGCTACAGGTACTGCAGGAGCTGGAGTGGGAGCAGGAGCTTTTCCCTTCTCTGTTAATTAGGATTACATAACAAGAATATGATATATAGAGATAATAATAAGACCGGTAACTATTAGATGGATGTATGAAAGCCAAGTGGCCATAATCTGTAAATAAGTCAAGAATGCCATCAAAACCAGTGCAAGAAACCTGGAAATTGGCATCTTTAGTATTGCCAAATAAGGGATACCTTTGCTTACTTTGGTCATGAGTGAGGCACTGAAATTTAAGTCATACTTACAATAACAAAGAACATTAGTAATTAAGAGAAATTCAGAATTAGTGTTACAACAAAAAACACCTAAATGGTAGGATAATGCTCTTAGCAGAATGTACAATGAGCGAATGTACAATGTGACAAACATATATAAATATAGTGTATATATAAAATCTTGCATATGTAAAAACAGTAAATGTACAAATGTACATGGATTGGGAAAGAAATACCTTTGATAGTAACTCTGGACTTGCAGAACTCACTACCAGCTTCATTGGTTGCCTTACAGAGGTAATCTCCTGCAGCTGTTTTAGACACATTAAGCATTTCCAGTGTAGCAGTGCCATCTACAAAGGTGATCTTGGTGCTAGCAGAGGACATCAACTCCCTTCTGTCCTTCATCCACTGAATTTTCAGTGGTGGAGAGCCACGTACATGGCAGCTAAGTGAAAGTGTCTCACCCTCATTCAGTGTCACAGGTTTAAGAGGCAAGTCAAAGTTTGGCGGTACCTTCCGCTCTGCATTATGAAAGTGAAGAACACAAACCATAATGGAAGAATTAAAAAGATGTTTTAAAAGAATGTCCTAAAAGTATAATCTACAATAATTTTCCATCTTTATGCAGAAATAAGATTTGTACCATTTTAGAGACAGAGTGAAGTGCTTGCAAAAGTTGCAAAAATGCATGCAGTCTAGAAGAAAAAAATGCACCTGTAATATGAGCCAAAACCTGGCAAGAAGCGGAACCAGCCTCATTGGTGACTTTGCATGTATAAGTACCACTATCTGAGCTGGAGGAACTCTTTATCACCATCACAGCCATGTTGCTTCTGAAGGTCATATCATATCTGTCAGAGCTGAAGATTTCTTTGTCATCTTTATACCAGTTGACAATCATGGGCAGTGATCCAGCAACACGTGCCTCAATCTTCAACAGTTTGCCTTCAGTTTCCTCAAGGGTTGCTGAAGGCTTTTTGGTGAAGCTTGGTGGAATCTTTTGTTCTAAGAATAACAAACAATCATGTACACTTAATGTATTGCATTTTTCTCAACACATAAGTATCCCAAATTAGCACAAACAACATCAAACATGAAGGGTTTAGTAGTTTACAGTATCACTTTTCCAGTGAACATTTTGAAGGGAAAAGAAGGCAAAAAATTATCTTCTTACAAGCAGGAAACGACTGAATTTACATAGAAACGTAAGACTGAAGAGCAGACAACCACATTTATAAGCAATTACCAGATACCTTTCACAGTGACCTCTGTTGAACAAGAGTCTTTCCCAATATCATTACTAGCATGGCAAGAATAGAGGCCAGAGTCAGCCTTATCTGCTTTAAGAATAGTCAGTTGCGGGGTGTCTTCCACACACGATATCTTATAATTGCCCCCTGAGCGAATATCTTTATGATCCTTTGACCAAGTGACTTTTATAGGCAATGATCCAGTCATGTGGCATTCCAGTTGCACAGTATTTCCAACTGAAACATCCACAGGTAAAAGCTTTCTATCAAACACAGGTGGGTATCTTGGCTCTGAAATGTTAAACAGTACAATTAACCCAAAGCCTTAGACACACAGGTTAACACTTTAGGTTAAGAACTACACATTGATAAAACATTAATATATAAATTAGCAGACCTTGAAGTGTGAGCTTGGCTCTACAAGAGGCAGTTCCAACAATATTTGTTGCAACACAAGTGTATTCTCCAGAGTGTCTCATTTCTCCCTCTGCAATTCTCAGTACAGCAGAGTTATCGTCAAAAGTCATAGTGTACTCTGAGCTACTCTTTAGAACTTCACCATCTTTAAGCCAAGAGATCTCCAGTGGAGATGATCCTGCAACACGGCACTCAAACTGGACACTATGTCCTACAGTTTGCTGAATGCTAGTAATTTTCTTGGGAAAAGATGGTGGTGTCTTGACCTCTGGAAATAAAAAGGTTCAACAAAACACAATTGAAGTTACTACATAATTAGTTCATCATTAAGTGACACCTGAAATAAACAAACATTTAAGAGCTGAAGAAACTGGTTTCAGACATAACATTCACCTTGTACAGTTAAGTGGCAGCTAGAAGAGGCAGACCCAATGCTGTTTTCTGCCTTACATGTGTATTCTCCAATGTCAGCTTTAGAGGTTTTGGCTAATTTCAAACATGCAACACCTTTAGAGTACTCAATTCTACAGGTTGGAGAAGATCGAACTTTGCCATCCCCTTTGAACCAGGAGACGTTGATGTCAGGAGTGCCCCCAATCTGGCATTTCAGACAGACGGCATCACCTGTAGTCACTTCCATTGGTTCCAAACTCTCAATAAAGAATGGTGGCTCTAAAATTCACACATACACCAAGAATAATAAGAAAGCATGCAAACTATAGTTTTAATCAGAATATAATAATAATAAATTTTAAATAACAATAACATTAAAAACCTAAAATGGACACTGTTGCATCACAGGTGTCATGGCCAGCTTCATTGGAAACGTCGCATGAGTATTTTCCTCCTGCCTCTTTATCACAGTTGAGACACTCCAGGATGCAGGAGTTCTCAGTAGTTGTAATATTGTATCTATAAGAGGAGAAGATCTCCTGGCCATCTTTATGCCACTTCACCAGAATCTTAGGGCTTCCAGCATACGTGCATTCAAGTACCATTGACTTGCCCACTTCAACAGAGATGTTTTTCAGCTTTTTGATAAAGCGTGCAGATTCTGATTAAAACAATTAAAACAATTATACATAAAGTTGCTCGCTATAACGTGGGCACAACTGTTTGATCAGACAGGCAATATGTTAACTAACCTTTGACAAAAAGAGTCACAGGGAAGTTTTCCTTCCCAACGTCATTGATAATTTGACAGGTATATTCTCCTGCATGAGATTTGTCAATTTTAAAGAGTTCCAGTGTAGCTATGTCTCCTCTCAGAGCGATCTCACAGGCTCTGCTAGACACAATCTCCTGACTGCCTCTGAACCATTTCAGCCTTAATGGGGCACTTCCTCTCACAGTTGAAGTGAATGTGACATTTGATCCCTGGAGTGCCTCAATTGGCTGAGGGGGTGTCACAAAAGATGGAGGTTCTGCAATAAACGTGTGAGGAAAAAAAGAAAATTTTTTGTGGACCTGAGAAAGTTACTCCATTATCTAGGCCAAATAAATAAATTATAAAAAAGTCTTAACATCTGACCATATCATTCTTTCATGAAGGAATTTTCACGATTTTTAAGAGTTTTCTCAAACCTAAATACTGACCTTTAACATCAATTGAGGCAGTAGTCTCAGCAGTTCCAGCACTGTTTACTGCTTTACACATGTATGATCCTGCATCGGACAGTTTTAGAATGGGCATCTTGAGCGTACAGGTGTTCTCGGCAAAACTAATTTCATAGTTTGGCCCACTCTTGATCTCCTCACCATTGTGATACCACGAAATGGTAAGAGGTTCAGAACCCGAGACCTTGCAATCCAATTCAATAGGTTTATTAATGATACTGTGCATATCCTTCAAATTTCTTGAGAATGTGGGAGGGATAATTTTATCTGTTTAAAAGACATAGCCATTAGTTATGACTGCGATGCAAATATTCTGAAGGTATACTTCACCCGAGAAATAGTAATTAAAGAAAGACAATGGAGACTGTTAAGCATTAAATAAAGTTTAACAACCACATTCACTGACAGTTAAAATATTCATAAAATGTCAGTATGTGGCCAATTAAAAAAAAAATCATGTTAGGCTACTAACCTAAAACACCAAGGTGCATCTTGCAACTATCACTTCCAACTTCATTTGAGACCTCAAAGGTGTACTCTCCAGTATCACCTCTGTCTGCGGACAACACCTTAAGGCTGGATATCTTTTTGGAGAAGGTGATTTTGTATTTCTGTCCAGAAGATAGCTCCATTCCATCTTTATACCATTTTGGTTTAAGCTCTGGGGTTCCAGATACAGTGCATTCTAAAACTGCTGGGCCACCAGTTGTGACACTCACAGACTCTGTCCTATCCAAAATTGCAGCAGGTTCTGAAAATTCAAAACAGCCATCTAGTCTCAGAAATATTCACTTTAAGAAGAAAAGCAAAAGGAGATAAATGAAAGAATTCTACAAACCTAGAACAGTTAGGTTTGCTACGCATTGTGCCACACCAGCATCATTTTTAATCTCACAGGTATACTTCCCAGCAGTGGTTGAATCAGCTTTAAAGATCCTCAAAGATATCTGGTTATTTTCAAATGTAATTTTTCTGTTGTCACCATCTCTAAGAACATGGTCCTTGTCTTGTACCCAAGACACACTGATTGGCTCAGAGCCTTTGACAGTTGCCACAAGAGTAACTTCCTCACCAGCTATGACTGTCATATTGGTCAGTTTCTTGACAAAAACTGGTGGTTCTAAATGGCAGGAAATGATAATATGAGCAACAGAGTCATATAAGACAATCTAAATAGAGGAAGATCTATTTATTTCACAGTTTTCACTGTTTCACTAACCTCTGAGTTTCACCAATCCTTGGCAGGTATCACTTCCTGCGTTGTTTGAGGCTTTGCATTCATATTCACCAGCATCTGATGCATCCAGTCCAAGAATGTGCAGAGTAGCAAAGTGTCCCTCAGACACAAATTTGTACTTTCTACTTTCCTTCAGTTGCTTTTGGTCTTTAAACCAGGTTATCTCAAATGGTGCATGTCCCTTCAGCTCACAGCTAAGACTGACATCTTTGCCTTTCGACCCCTCAGCAGGTGAGGGCACTTTCTGGAAAACTGGTGGTTCTAGAAATATATTTCAGTTTAATTTTATGATGAGCTGACATGCTTATAATTTTTGTTTGAACCAAGATTAATTCTGAACCAGTACTCGTTGATCAACAATTAACTTTACAAGAGGTTAAGCAGATCTTATGTGAATGTAATATATATTCACACACATTATATGTATATCTCATTGGGTAAGAAAAATCACCCGCTGTCTAACCTTTGACTGAGAGAGTGGTGCTGCAGCTCTTAGTTCCTGCATCATTCTGAACTTCACAGGTGTACACTCCATCATCATCACAGGACGTGCTTAAAATCTCAAGCACCGCCATCGAGCCATCGAAAGCCATCATCATGTTGTTACTCTCAATGACTGCATTGTCATTTTTGTACCAGCTAATTTTCAAAGGTGGTGTGCCAGTAACTTTGCATTCAAGCCGGAGTGGCAATCCCATCTTTAGAAACTTTGTTGCTGGTAGTTTCTGTACAAATTCAGGTGGTTCTGCAAAAGCAAAAATGTCATGTTAGCTTAATCACACATTTAATTACAATAAGTGAGGACAGAAGATGGCTTCAAAAAAGAAGAGCACAAGATGTCTGCCAGAAATAAGCATGTTGATGAAGAATGAAAAAGATGCAAGATGAGCAAGAAGATGAAAAGACTGCGGACGTAAAGATAGCAACACAACAAGCAAAATGGGGGCACCCTAAATGCAAAATAATAAAAGATGATAAAAACAAATTAAGATGGTGACAGTGCAGCAAAAAAAAAAAAAAATTGTCCAACCTTTCACCAATAAGCTTGTGGTACATTTCTCTGTACCAGCATCATTGCTAACTTGGCAAGAGTATGGCCCAGTGTTCGAAAGTCCCACAGCATAAAGATCTATGAAGCTTGAAAGGCCCTCAAGGCCAATAAAGCAGGATGGTCCAGTAATCAGTTCAGTATCTTCTTTGAACCATTTCACCATGAAGGGTGGTGTTCCTTTAAAGGTACTTTTAAAACGAACAGTGGTATTTGGTATGACAGCCTGCGGCTCAGGCACTACCACAAAGCTTGGGGGTTCTAAATTTTTCAGAACAGAAATACAGACAAAGGTGTTAAACAAGTGGCAGCCATCACTTAACTTTAGAGTAAATTTGCTTGAAATTTGAATAGAATCTGAATGGTATTATCTGATCTGACCTTTCACCCTCAGTGTTCCACTGCTTTCACAACTGCCTGCTTTGTTTGTAAGTTTACAAGAGTAGGTTCCAGTGTCTGCTTTCTCTAACCGCTCAATCTCCAAAGAGACACTGTGGTTGTCCTGAACGAGTTTATGCTTGGTTTTTCCTGTCAGTTTAGTTCCATCTTTAAACCACTCCACAGAGATTGGGAGTGAGCCAGATATATTGCATGCTAGTTTTACTGGAAAACTTAGAATCTCCTCCATGTCAGTCAGGGGTTTGATGAAGGCAGGAGGAATTATTTGTTCTATTTGCAAGACAAAGAGAGGTTAAAAATAAATGCAAATGTATCATGGTTTTAAAGGCTTTTAGTAATTTAAGATATTTAATAAAACACTAACCTAGGACATTTAAAGTCACTTTACACTTGCAGGTACTGATGTAGTTGGAGACCTCAAAGAGGTAAGTTCCTCCATCATCTAACTGCGCAGACTGAATCTTAAGGTTACTGATGTTATTGACAAAACTGAGGCTATGTTGTCTGGATGGGACCACCTCTTTGCCATCTTTACACCATTTCACTTTCAGTTCGGCAGTGCCTGTTACCTTGCATTCAAAACTGACAGGATCTCCAGCAGTGACATTTATAATTTCTGTTTTTTCGATAATCTGGGGAGGCTCTGAAGTTTGAAAAGAATATATAAATGTTATCACCTGTGTTAAACTTTTAAAAACTCATTGAAAGCTTAAATACATGCCATAAATAACCAACCTTGAACCAAAAGAGTGGCAAAACACTTCTCCTGGCCTGCCTCATTCATAGCCTGGCAGGTGTATCTTCCACTATGGTTAGACTGGCACTTGGGAATTCTTAATGTAGCAACATTATTTTCAAATGTTCTCTCAATCTCAGCATCTTCCAAGATCCATGTTTCATCTTTCTGCCATTGTATGCTCAAAGGAGGTGACCCCTTTACAACACATTTAAACTCTGCTACATTTCCCAGTATTGTAGTAACATTCTGGATCTTTTCTACAAATGATGGTGGTTCTGGTAGTGAGGAGTTTAAAAAATGTTAGTTGTGTTTTCAATTGAGATGAAAATGACAGTAAAATTCTAAAGGTAAAAAAAAGTCAACCTTTTATGCTTAGTGTTGTTCTACATGAACAACTTCCAGCTTCATTTGAAATAATGCATTGGTACTCGCCAACATCCAAGTAATCACATTTTTGTATGTCAAGTAACATTAGTGAACCATTTTTCTGAGAGAACAAGTGTTTTGTGCTTGGCATTATCTCCTTGGAATCTTTTTGCCAGGTTATTTTAAAAGGAGCTGTGCCTCTAATTTGACACTCAAAAGAGGCATTCAAACCTTTCACAACCTCTACAGGAGTGAATGGCTTTACAATAACCGGTGGTTCTGTAATATGAAGAAAGAGATGCACAACATGAAATCTATGTTTATCGCATGCCTGTAAAGCTCAAATTATCTATTCATTTATAAATGTCAAAGTATGCACCAACCTTTCACTTTAAGATCCATGCTACAGCTCTCACTACCCGCCTCATTACGGGCCTCACAGTAATATACACCACTGTCTTTAAGATCAGCAGCAGTAATCTCAAGCCGTGCGAAAGAGTTGACAAAACTCATTTTATGCTTGTCATCTGGACTTAAGTCATTACCGTCTTTAAACCAGTATGTGTCTATTTCTGGTGTGCCCGCAATCTCACACTCAAAAATTACAGACTGTCCAGGTTTCACTACTGAAACTTTGTCTGGCTTTCGGATGAATTTGGGGGGTTCTGCATATAAAAAGAAAGAAAAAATAGGTACATATTTTATTTGTTTGAGTTCTCAATCACAAATATACATGAGAAGATGTATTAAGACTGGAGATGCATCGATACTGAGACTGGTATCAGTTTGATACCTTGCTCATTTATTTGTACTCATAAAAGATAATCATACTAATGAACAAACAACATAAAATGGCATGAGTAATGATGGTAGTCAAAGTAAAGCAGATTACAAACTGTCCTCTGTGAATAGATCAAGAGGAGGTACTGTAGTATCTTCCTACAATAAAATTAACCTGACAGAACACCTCATGGTGTTTAAACATAGGGAAAAGAGCAGTATCATCGAACATAATCATTAAAAATGACTGCAAGGTGCCATGGATTGCACGCATACAAAGGTGTTCACAAGCATGCAGAATAACTATCATGCTTGAGGACTCAACGTGCAATCCACAGCAACTTTGTGTTCATTTTTAATAACTAGTCACCCTGATAATGTTCTGCATGCCCAGGGCAGCCAATTTTATTCTCTCTATTAAAGATACTGCTTAAATGCCATAAACATAAAATTTATCAAGGATTCATTACCAGCAGCACATGCCAGTAACTAACAAAGACAGAGCTAAATAAAATGCTCCATGATGCCTCTGATTGCTTAATAATAAGTAAGTTACTCATTTCAGTATAAATATCTATGAGTAACAAATAATGGTATCGATGCATCCTTAATTAAAACTGAAATGGGGTAAAAACCTTTGACAAAGAGTGTTGTTTGGCAGGAATCTGAGCCAACGTCATTGCTTATTTCACAAATGTAGTCTCCAGATTCGGATGGCTTAGTGAAAAACAGCTCAAGTGAGCTTGAAGAGTCATCTTTATGAATGGAGCAGTCAACACCTGATAAGACTTCTTTTCTATTTCTGAACCACTTGATGGTCAGCGGGGGAGTTCCAGACACAAGTACACTGAATTTCACTCTGGTTCCAGGTATGACCTGCTGTGACTCAGGTTTCTCAATGATAACAGGAGGTTCTGTTTATAAAGGTAGTATATTAGGTTTAGGTAAATAAAATATATGATGTAGTAGATTTAAAGGTATATAAAACAGGATTTAGACATTAATGATGGGGGAAAATGCAAACCTTTAACTTTTAAGACAGCAGAACACTGGGCACTGCCTGCTTTGTTTGTAGCAATGCAGGTGTAATTTCCACTGTCCAAACTATCAAGACGGCTGATTTCCAAAGATGCTGCATTCTCAAAGAAAACACACTTATGTTTTTCATTTGTCTCTATCTCCTTGTTGTCCTTAAACCAAGTGACTGTTATAGGCAGAGATCCTGCTACCAGACATTCCATGTGTGCAAAGGATCCTTTAATACTTTCCAATTGTTTTAATTTTCTTGTGAACAATGGCTGAATTATTTGATCTGTTACAATGACAAAAAGATAGAATGTGAATAAGTGCATTGTACTAAGGCATAATGTACATTTTTACATTTAAAAAAATGCCTTTGTTAACAAACTAACCTAGTACTGTTACAGAGGCCTCACAAATGCTGCTCCCAACATCATTTGAAACCTCAAATGTATATTCGCCTTCATCATTCCTCTCTGCAGAAAGGATCTTTAATATGGAACTTGTATCAGTGCTTTGTATTTTGTATTTTTTGCCAGATGTCAGTTGTTTTCCATCTTTCAGCCATTTGGCTTTCAAAGATTTAGTGCCTGAGAACCTGCACTCCAGAGTGGCAGGATCTCCTACTGTGACACTGATAGACTTGGCCTGCTCTGTAATATTTGCTGGCTCTGTAAAGTATGACAAATATTGTTGTGCCAATGAATGAACGTGTTGACGCTAGGTAATCAAATCTAAGAACGTCTTTACTTCAAATAACAATCAAATCAAACCTTTGACCACCAAAGCTGCTGTACACTTCTGACTTCCAGCCTCATTCTGGGCATGACAAGTGTACTTTCCAGAATGTTTTAACTTCACATTAGAGAAATGAAGCACTGCTGTTCTGTTCTCAAAAGAAATCTGGACATCCTCAGTATCTTTGACCTCATAGTCACCTTTTGTCCATGACACTGTCATAGGCAGTGAGCCTTTCAGAACACACAGCATTTTAAGCTCGGTGCCTAGTAAGGCATCCATGTTATCTAGCTTCTGCGTGAATGATGGTGGCTCTAATAAAATAAAAAAAGGCATATACTTAGAATCTGAAATGTAAATCTACAGTTTTGTTAGCTGAAATGGCTTCATAGTCTTACTAACCTTTCAGTACAATTTCACAATCACATGATGTCTGTCCCACTTCATTTGCTAATGTGCATTTATATTTGCCAGCATCTCCAGGTTCAAACTTGAGAATCTCAATAGTTACTACATCATTCTTTATCCCAATGATATGCCGGCGGTCATTTCTGATCTGCTTTGAGTCTTTGAAACACGAAACCTCAAATGGAGGTGTTCCTGAGACAGATCCCTCAAGCACAACATCAGAACCTTTGACGACTTCTCTGGATTCAAATAACTTAATGAACGCAGGAGGTTCTGGGGTAAAAAATACAAAATAAGCCAATACTATAGATGTACTGTATGTTCAATACTATAGACTAGCTAGTAAAACATTTAAGATGTTTCAACATCTTAAATGTTAAGATTCTTAAGAACAGTTAAGATTCTCTTAAATACCTTTGATGGTAACCAAGCAACTGCATTTGTCACTGCCAGCATCACTGGATGCTACACAAATATAATCCCCGCTCTCTTCAAAACTGCAATTAGATATTTGCAGTGTAGCAACTGAGTCAGTGAAGGTCATTTGATATTTATTGCTTGGGCTGATTTCTATATTATTTTTATACCACGTAATAGAAATTTCAGGGCTGCCAGTTACTTTACACTCCAAAACCACAACACTGCCATTCACTGCTAATTTAGTTGAATCAAGTTTCGTCACAAACGTTGGAGGCTCTAAAAAAAGAAGAACATCATATTTATGATGATCATGCTCAAGAGTAGTTAAGCAATAATAATGATAAATAAGAGTAGTAAAAAAAAACAGAACATAAAGAATCAAAGAGGACAAGAAGAGGCACCTTTCACGAATAAGACTGCGGTGCATGAAACACTTCCTGCATCATTGGCAACTTGACAACTATATCTGGCAGAATGTGATGGCTTTACAGAGTGCAATGCCAAGGTACTTGAAGAAGCGTCTTTCTTGATGAAACAAGTATCTCCAGTTAATATCTCTTTCTCTTCTTTGAACCATTTAATAGTAAAACTTGGTGTTCCAGTAAAAGCAGCTTTCAAAACAACATTAGACCCTGGAATAGCATCTTGCGATTCAGGTTTCAATGTGAAGACTGGTGGCTCTGTTTTAGTTGCCAGGGAAAACATCACAGTTAAATCACTACATACATAGACAGTATTGAAAATAATATACCTTTGTAATAAAAAAAAAAACAGTTTTAGGTAAAGAAATCGCTAGAGCAATTTTTCTAACCTTTAACAGATACTGTTCCACTGGTCTCACTGTGCCCTGCAGCATTAGTTGCGTGACATGTGAAAACCCCAGCATCAGCAGTCTCCAACTGGAATATTTTCAATAAAGCAGTGCTTTCTTTTAATTCAGTTTGGTACTTTATCCCAGTTGTGATCTCTTTTCCATCTTTAAACCAAGATATTGTCATGGGCTGTGACCCTGACACCTTACATTCCATCTGGATATTTCCTCCAAGGTTACCATCAACCTTTTTAAGACTTTTTGTGAAGGTTGGAGGTATAATTTTAGCTGTTCAAAAAAATTTTCAAAATTAAAAATTAAAAGCATACACAGTATATATTACAGTATATATTACAAGTTAGAAGAAGACAAAAAACTAACCAAGAACTGTGACTGAACAAGAGCAGTGGTCTTTTCCGACCCGATTGGAAACTTCCATTGTGTATTCACAGCTATCTCCCCTCTCTGCTGAGAGGATTTTTAAGCTTGCTACATTATCCTTAAAAGAGATTTTGTATTTTCGGCCTCCCATCACTTCCTTGCCATCACGAAGCCATTTAACTTTGAGATCTGGACTTCCTGACACAGTGCATTCCAAAGTTGCAGAGTCTCCTGCTGTTACACTGATGGATGGTGCTTTATCAACAATTCTAGCAGGTTCTGAGATATTTTTTTTAAAAAAAGAACAGAATTAATATTTTAAATATTCTAATTATTACCAGCAAGTTGTTGATGCGCATATGCTGATACACATTTGTTTGTTTGTTTTTTTCCTAACCTTGAACTGATAACTTGGCTTCACTTTTTTGCTGGCCAGCCTCGTTTTCAGCTTGGCATGTATACTTTCCATCATGGTTCATGGCTATATTTGCTATTGCCAAACTTGCAATGTTGTTTTCAAAAGTCATTGTAATATTAGGATCATCATGTCTGAGTAGCTCAGAATCCTTTAGCCATGTGACATTGATAGGGGCTGAGCCTTTAAGAGTACCCTGCAGTTTCACAGCACTGCCCAAAACTGCAGTTGTGTTTTCAATCCTTTTTACAAAAGATGGAGGGTCTGCATGAAAGAAGAAAACTCATTCTGATACACAGAAAATATAGAAATAGGTAACTTACCGTACATACTTATAGTACATACAAACCTTTCAGTTTGGCTACTGATTTAGAAGTTATTTTACCAACATCATTTGAAACAACACATTGGTAGTCCCCAACATCTGCACTGTCAAATGAATGTATTTCCAAATATGAAATGGTGTCCTTTGTTGCAATGTTGTGCTTTTTATCAGTGATCACTGGTTTCTTATTCTTAAACCAAGTGACATCAAATGGAGCAGTGCCAGTAACTTCACACTGGAATTTTGCAGCATGCCCCTTGACCACTTCCACCATTTCTAACTCCTTTTTAAAAGCAGGTGGTTCTAAGAGTAATAATATGTAATACAAATATTTTAAACAATGAATAATAAATTGTTTGCATTCAGAATCAAATGCAATTCCTATTAACACAAACCTTTAACAGTGATGTTGGTGCTACAGCTTTCACAGCCAGCCTCGTTCATTACTTCACAGGTGTAATTTCCACTGTCAGACACAATAAGGTCAATAATCTCAAGTGTAGCTTGACCATCTTTGAAGGTGATTTTGTGTCTTTCACTGGAACTGAGTTGTGTGTCATTCAAAAACCAACTGACATGGAGCTCAGGAGATCCTTTAACAGCGCACAATAAACGTGCAGAAATGCCTTGTTTCCACAGGATCTTAGGCTCCAGTTTCTTAACAAATACCGGAGGTTCTGAGAAAATTCAGTTCAGAATAAATCAGCTCTACACTGCAAGAGAGCTCACAGAGTTCAAGAACACACATGCAGAAGAAGATAAAGAAAAGAAGTGGGGGGAGAAACATTTTGCATCATCCAGAGATGAAAAAGACCAGTTTAGCTTTCTTTTGTTGGTCAAAGCAAAGCAAATCAAGCTAAAGTATCTTACCTTTCACCGTAATCACAGAAGAACAGCTGCTGCTTCCAGCATCGTTTGTAGCAGTACAGACATAAGTGCCTGTATCTTTAATCTTGGTCTTTGGGATATCAAGGCTGACCACTTTCTCATCAAAAGAAATTTTGCTATCCATAGTGTTATGAATTTTCTTGCCATCCCTTGTCCAAGTGATAGTCACTCCTGTATCTTCATTTACCTGACACTCAAGCCGCAGTGGGTTACCCACTGCTAAAGAAGTCGATTCAAAAGTCTTCACAAAACTGGGTTTGTCTATAACTCTCATTTCAGTGCAGCATGTAGCCATGCCAACACTGTTAGAAGCTTTGCAAAGGTAAGTTCCCTGATCATTTTGCTCAAGTTTCATGATCTCAAGACAATGCTTGTTCTTCTCAAAGGACACTTTATAGTGCTCATCGGGCAAAATATCAATGTTGTCCTTGTACCATACAACATTCATTGGTGCAGAACCAGTGATAACACACTGAAATTTTGCTTGTTTGCCCACAAATAATGTCATCGGTTCAGGCTTTGACACAAATTCTGGAGGGAAAACCTCTATAAAAACAAAGTTGAGTAAAAAAAGAAAGAAAAAGAATTGGTTTGTTTAAAATTAACCATAATATTGAATTTCATTTTCAAACAGAGATTTCACAAGTAAATATTTCAATAACATCCTGCCAAAGATCACAGAAAGGTAAAGGTCCCTTACCTGTCACAGTCAGGTTAGCAGAGCAACTGTCGCTACCATGTTGGTTTAAAGCTCTGCACATATACTCTCCACTATCAGCTTGTGTTGGACTCAGAAGCTCCAGCGATGATGTGGTAGAGTGGCTGATGATCTTGTACTTGTCGCTCTGTCTGATCTCAGAACCAGACTTGAACCATTTGAAGGTGACATTAGGAGCATCTTCAATCTCACATTCAAATTTGGCAGGGCTGCCAACATTAGTCTCCAGAGCATGGATTTTATGCCTGAAAACAGGTGGCACTGAATTGTGCACAGGAAAGAAAAAAAAGACAATTAGTAGAATTAATGCAATTTATCGTAAATCATGAAATAAAGATGTAAGCACAAGCTCTGCATTTGAAATGAACTTAGTTCTGCAGATATGTATTTATCCATATCATCATACTCCAAAATGTAAGCCAACAGAACTTAATTCACTTCAAAAACAATAAAAAAAAAAATACATGAATGATGAGATGCAAAAAAAAAAAAAAAAGATCCAAGAGTGACTGTGGAAGGAAATTTGTGACCAGGTTATGGGAAAGAACTGATCAATGAAGAAGAAAACCAAGACTTTATGTCCTGGAGAGCATGCAAAGAGAAGTGCGCAGTGAAGAATGGACCATGGGGGAGATACTGTGCATATTTCCTGGGTGTTGCAGGTTCAAGTCTTTTAAGCCATGGGTGAGAAGGACCCCACCATGAAAAGGTGATAAGCATGGGATGATGTTGAAAGGGATCCAACTGTTAAGAAGTGATGAAGACTAGAAAGTGAAGTCATGCGCATATGTTTGTGAATGGTATGACCAGACCAGATGTGTGAAATGTGGATTTGTAAAGAGGAAAAAGAGGAAGGTGATGTCTTCAAATGGAGTACTGTGCCCTGTTCTATTAGTTGAGCGTATTAATATATCTTTAAGGGTAATCTGAAGAACTCAAAATGAATGGTAAGGGTTAGTCATGGGTGATATGACATGGTAAAATAATCCCCATAATCCAACCTCTTGTGACTACTGTGAGCCTTGATGATGTCCTTGTTGTGCCAGCTTCACTCACAGCCTCACATGTGAATTCGCCTTCATGTTTTTTCTTGATAACATTGTCTATTACTAGTGTATAGGTGTCCCTGTCTTTTGAACACTTGAACTCTTTGCCAGACTTAATTTGCTTTCCATTAAAAAGCCAATTCACCTTTGAAACATTTCTTGTAGTTACAGAAAAGGTTGCTTTAGAATATTCATCAAGGGTGATGTCTTCTAAAGTACTTTCAAAAACTGAGTGATCATCCCTAACGGTTTCTTCTTGTAATTTGATTGTCTCTTCTATTAGATATTTCTGCAGTCCTTCACTCCTAACGAATACATCAGCAGGTTGTTCAACTGGTACTTGCCCAAAAGACACACTAGTTGTGATATCTCCTGCACCTACATCTCTCTCTTGACTTTCTACTGTCACTGATCTGATTTCCTGTTTTTCAGTATGAACAGATTGCTTCAATTCCATTTTTGACTCTTTGGACATCTGCATCATTCTACTCCTAGAGTCTTCCACAACAATTTCTTTCTGAAAACTAACAGACTGGAAAGTGGCTGTGGCTTCAGTTTTCAGAGCAGCTGATTGAGTTTTAGGTGGCAAAAAACCTTCCGCATTTTCAGTTAATCGCACAGTCTCTACCATTGGTGAGAGCCTTTCCTTGGAGGTAGCCCTGCTAACTTGTGATCTCTGAGGCCTGTCAATTTGCATTGTTCCTGGCTGTTCAGAGGTAAGAACCTGATGCTCACGAAATATAATGGAATAAAATGCAGCCTGAAGTTCACTCTTGAGGTCGGCAGTCTGAGGATACTCTCCCTCAAAAGCAATTGTAATCTCAATGGGAGCGCCCGCAGTTGTAATAAGATATGTGAATATAATATACTTGGGCTCCTTCTGCACTTTCACTTCCTGCACTTCAACAACTTCTAAACGCTCAACCACATCTGCAAGGATTAATGGCTGATCTCTAGCTACAGCAGATGAAAGCATGTTTTTCAACTGGTGCTTTATGTCTAAGCTATGTGCTTTTGGTGCTGAGATAACAAAAGTAAGCTCCTTTGGAAGAACCTGGCTTTCTCTGGACTCTGGCACTAGTAGAGCACCCATTTGCTGCTGACTAACCACAGCAGTGGTAGTTTCTGATTTTGTAATATCCTGAGATACTTCACCTCTTATAACATGCTTCTCTTCCATTAATATTGACTGTCTAATGGACTGTCCTTCTTGAATTTGAACAGCAAAGTCTTGTTCTGCAGCCTCAAGAGAAATTGTACTTTCAGTAGAGATTGCCTTCTCCTCAACATGAACAAATTCTGATGATATTTTAGGTTCCATCTTAGTCAAGCATGTGTATTGCTCAACTGCACCTAAATTCTCTGTATGTCCTTCCTCCAGATCTTTTCTGTCTGATACAGACATGGCATGTAAAACATTCCAGTGATCCTCTTTTTGCACTAATGCACGTTGTTGCTTAATGTCACTGGCAAATGGGCTTTCTTTTGGTAGCTGCATTGGTTCTGTGAACACTTGCAAAATGTTTTGAGGTTTTGGTTCTTTCCTGATTTCAGATTGAAATCCTGCCACAGAAACATCAAGAGCTCTGGAATAGTCTGCTGTCAGCTCCCTTTTCTCCTCTGTAGTAACTGCATGTTTGCGGGCCCTTTCCTGTCTCAGAACTGCCATCTGCTGGTCTGGCTGCTCTACTGAGAGTATCCCCTCTTTTGGTAGAATGCTGTCTGGGTGAATTGCCTGTAGATGCAATGGGGCAGGAACCTCTTTACGAGGGACTATGGAAATTGCTGTCTCTTGAACAGATAACTGAGTTGACTCTTCACATGTAACAGTCTTTTGATCATCTGTTGACACTGTTTGCATAAGAGTAGGAGATTTTCTAACTTCTGCTTGCTCAGGACTTGGCCTCTCACTACTGAATCTACCCTCAGAGGGAAGAACTGTCTGATCTGTAAATATCTGTAAATTAAATACCTGTTCCTCTTCACTCTGTGTGTGAACTGAAACAGCACTGTCCAAACCTGGAATTATACTTGTTATATCAGCTTTAAGTTCATTTGTTTCCTCAGCAACGAGAGCTGACCTTAATACCCTATCCTTAGCCAGAGATGCAATCTCTTCGTTTGGCCTCTGCATAGATAATTTCTCCTCTTTTGATAGCATTTGCTTGGTCTCACTTACTGAAAGAATGGCTGGTTTTGAAGATTCTGTCTTTACTGATGACCGAATGGCTGAATCTAAAACAGAGATATCTGTTGCATGTCCTTCAGTTAGTTGTTGTTTTTCTGTGGAAACTGCTGAATACAATATTTTAATACCCTCTTTAACTTGGTAGCTCTTTTCTGCTTCTGTCTGTGGTATAATCTGTGATTGCTCTTTAACAATTGCGAGGGCTGTTTCTACCTGGTGACTTAACATTTGGTGCTTGGGCTCAGGAGTTGCTTTTAGCTGCTTTTCTTCTTGCCTATCTAGAGGCTCTGCTTTAACTATTGTTAGAGGAGTCACACTCTCTGTTATAGCAGACATACACGTTGATGGCTGCTCCATTGCAATTTCAAGCTCTGTAACCTCAGGACTTTTAATACGATCAAAATGCTGCTCTGTGAAACCTTGGTTTTCTTGAACAGCAGAGGTCATTGCAGCCATGTGAAGCTGTTTCAGAGGTGTTGCCACAGCTGATTGTGGCTGGATGGGAGTTACAGTTACTCTTTCCTGCATCTTGTGAGACTGCAGAACTGCAGCCTGGTGAGTTACCTGCTCCTTGTGCATGGTTGCAGCTGAAACATCTATCTCACAGAATGTACCTACTTGTTCACTGGCTATAGTGTGTTTATCTTCAGTGCCAATTGTATAAATCATCTGGTGTCCTTCCTGCACTCGGGTTCTGGCTTGAATAGGAAGACTTACACTGTACAATCGAGATTCAGTTGCTTCTTCAGTTGTGGACACTTTATAAGCCTTTTGACCCCGAGCTAGCTGCTGCTGATGAGATACCGAGAAACTTTTACGAAACACAACCAATTCAGCACTGCAAGTTGCCTCTCCAAAGCAATTGGAAGCCCTACATGTGTAGAGACCACTATCCTTCTGCTGTGCATCAATCATTATAAGAAAACCAGTGCCATCAGGGTCTGTGACTACACAACAATTTGGGCTAGGTTTAATTTGATAACTACCCTTAAACCACTGAACCTCTGGATGAGGATTCCCTGTCACTTTGTACTGAAATTTAGCCTCACATCCCTCTGCACACTGCACTGACTGGATTTGTGTAGTAAAACGGGGTGGCTCTCCAGCAATTTTAAACATTTTCTCAACCCACTTCTCTGCTGGAGATAAATCACTAATTTCTACTTTCAGTGTTGTTGTGCAGGTAGTCTGGCCAAATCTGTTACTGGCAGTGCAAGAATACTCGCCCTCAAATTCCTTTTTAACCTCACTGATAATTAGACTGTATTCATTTCTTTCCTCCATAAACTTGTGCACAGATGAAGAAGTAATGGATTTTCCATTATGAAACCACTGAACTTTAGGTTTTGGAAAGCCAGATACAGTGACAGTAAACCTAGCTGAACTGCCAACTGTGACTACAGATGGTGCTAACTTGGTTATAAAATCAGGTGCTTTCTTTTTCTTTTCCAAAGAACTAGAGTAATGTTTTTGTTCTGGCTGGAGTTCAAGTGTTTTAGCTGTTTCAGGTAATTGTAGAGCAGTGCTGAAGGTTTCTTCTTCTTCTTCTTCTTCGTCAGTCTTCCAAGTCAAACTAGAATACTCTGTATAAAAATAATGGAGGCAAAGATTCACCAAAATATCCACACATTTAAAATTAAAGTATTTCATTACAAAGAGTGGACGTAAATCCCCATTAAAGAATAAAAGAAATGTCACACTTTCTTGTATTGTCATAATTTTATTTTCATCTAACCCAATGTACACACACCTACCATACACGCAAATAAACATGCAGATATATAATCAGCAGAATAATTAATTTACACTTCAATCATTTTATTCCTGAATTACTTTTCTTCACTCTAATGGATAATGTACATTTGCACCCAAATGTATTCTGTTATCCCACTGACACTACAACTGGCAACTATTTATTTTATTTTTTTTTTTTTGTTATTTACAATTGCTTGAACGTGTCTGTAACATTTATAAAAGTTCAACCTATACAACACAAATAAATATACATTAAAGTATGGATTTGCATGATCAATTTGACACTTATGAATCTAAATTAGCCTTGCATATTTATTCTAGCATATAGAGTAATAAATATTAAATAAGTTTATATATTATTTTTAATCTTAATTTTATAACATTTAACATTTTAAACTTAATTTTATAACATTCTGAGATATCAACCTGCAAATGCATTCATAATAAAATAAAGAAAAAAAGAACAAGAGTAAAAGAAGGCAGTCATGCAATTCAGTTTAGCCTATAATTAGGACATTTACTCATTAAATGACAATATGAAAAATATCCTAAATCCTATTTTCTTTTATCTAATATTGAGCTGTATACATGCAATACAATGTAAAATTTGATCTGCTTTCTTGAAATAAAGTTGGATTCAATGTAAGGACACATTCAGCATCTACCTCTCTTACACTAGTCCATGCACAATATTATACTACATATGCACTATTCTGCATGATTTTGAAAGTAAATGTTTGCACCTAGAGCTAAAATAAATAAAATGTGTTTAATTAAGAGACAAAGTCTGCAGCTACAGAATAAGCTTAAAATGCATATTGTGAAAAGTAAGCTATCTGAATTGGCACAATAATGTACATTTACTTCAAACATAGTGAAAGCTGTTTCTATTTAAAATGTATATATATATAAAAAGGAGCAATTATCTTAAATTACCTTGAGCAAGGCCACTGTTTCAGTGCTGCCTGCTTTATTTAGGATAATGCATTTGAATTCACCTGCATCACTTTGAACTGCATTTGTTATAAGTAAATTGAAGTGCCCTGATGCTTTCTCCTGAATGATATATCTAGGGTTTGTTACTGGAGCACCGTCTTTGAACCATTCTGCTGTAGGGTTTGGTTTTCCACTCACTAAACACTGAAGCATCACAGGTGTTCCTACTGCTGCAGTAACATTTTGCAATGGTATTATACATTTTGGGGGTGTTTCTGTAACCTGGAAATGAAAACTACACATGTTGGTCGATTTGCCTTTGAATTCTATTTTGTCTTCTTTTGAGGGTTCAGCATAGACATCAAAGTTGATGCTAACATATTTCTGTCCCTGCTCACTGACTTCATTATCTGTCATAGCTACCAGTCTTACAGCTTTCTGAGACTCGTCAGCTTCCTGTGGAAACTCAAACTCAAGCTCGATCTCTGATGGTTGTTCACCATCAAATGATGAATTTCCAACAACCAAATCAAATTTCTGGGGCTGAACTATGGCACTGCCTAGAGACACTGCAGTGAGCTCTCTTCCCCTAGCCTTTCCTGAACAGGCTTGTGGGTTCAAGACCATAAGTGATGCCCTACAAAGTGTCTCGCCCACAACATTAATGGCTCGACATGTGTAAATTCCACTGTCTTGAGTGTTGATTTTTAGGATCTTGAGGAAGTGATTGTCCCCATCAGAGCTATGAATGTACTTTTTCTTATCATGAGGGATCTTCATATTTCCTTTGAACCATGACACTATTGGAGAAGGGATTCCCATCAAAGAACATTCAAACATTACAGTTGTATTTTCAGGTGTCTCTATGTCACATATTGGGTTGATAAAACGTGGTGGCATCTCTGTGACCTCAAATGCTATTTTGTAGTCATCATTTTCTTGAGCTATAAAATCCACTGTGCCCTCATCATATGTACTTGGCAGAACATCAAGAGATATTATCATACTTTTGTTGTCGGATGTGTATTCTGGTATAGTGACAATTTTGACCTGTTTCTCAAACTCTTTCACCTCATTCTCATCCAATTCAACCTCTAATAAAATCTCTTGCGGGGAGGGAGACCTTGATGGATCCTCATCTTCTTCGACATCAAATTCAATTACATGTTGATGGGTAACAGCAGGGGGTGCTAGCATTATCTTTGTCTCTTGAGATCTCACAACAACCAGAGCAACACTTTTTGCTTCACCAACATAATTAACTGCCTCACAGATATATTCGCCTTGATCGGTTTTTGCGATGTTATGGATTTCCAATGATATGTTATCCCCATCTCTTTCAATTCTAGTTCTGTCATCTGGGACAAGCCTAGTTTTGTTTCGAAACCATTTTACCTCTGGAGATGGTAGACCAAATACTTCTGCACAGAATCTTAATGTGTCGCCTTCAAAAACTCTTTTTTTGGTAAGAGGTTTAAGAAATGCTGGAGGAATTCCTTGTACCTTCTCTTGAAGGCTCCCTAAGCCTAACAAATCACGACCCTCTGGAAAAATCATGTTCTCATCAATAGTAAGTACTGGGGGAGTTGTTTCAATGCCCTCATCATCTGGGGACCTAAAAAACTTAGCGGGAGAGTACAATCCATCACTGGAGCTACTCGGTGGCCTCTTATGTTCTACTGGAGAAAAAGGATACTCAGGGGGTGTCATGGCACCACTAGGAGTCTCAGTGGAGGTGTGGAACGATTCAGGTGATTTTGGAAATTGAGAAATTTCGGTGGATGAAGCGGGTGTGTAGAAGCGCTCAATTTCTGCTATCTCTTCACTGAATGTGCTGCCCACTTCAATGGACATCTCTGACTCTGGTGACAAGGGTCTTCCCCAGTCAGATGGTGGGTTATAAAAGTCATAAACAGCATTAAAGGTTACTTCTTCCTCTTCAAGTCTAATACCAGCAGCACCAGGATTGACAGCTTTTTGTTGTTGCTGCTGTAGACTTTCTGTTGCAAAGTCTTGAACAGATCCTTTTTTGGTACCCTCAGATTTCTGTTTTACCCTAACTGATTTTGCTATTTCCTCTACGTTTCTCAGAGTGCCAGCAGCTTCCTGTGTGCCACCCTGGAATGATTCAATGTTAGACAGTTTATAGTAATTTTCACCCTGACTAATTGTGTCAGATTTTGATTGTACAGGCAGTTCAACTTCATTTGGTTTGATTAACAGGGGGATTTCTTGAGTAGAAAAAGCACTGCTATCTGTCACAAGATGACTACCACCTGGCCTAATAAAGGCCCCTACAGTTCCCTTTTTAATCACATTCTCTACTTGATTGGTTTTTATTTCAGGACTACCAAGTGTATCCGTTACATTTCTCGTTTTCCCAGGTAATATTGCCTGGGGTCTGATTAAAGTAGGAGAGTGCTGGACCTCAGTGACATGTGCAAGGGAGACAAAATGATGCAAATCACTAGAGGCTTGTTTGCCCTCCATAGATATTTCTTCAATGGATGGTGCTATACTTTTCGTAATAAATATTTCTTTTACATCTGGAGTACTCCTTAATGGGGACTCCTTGCAAGTATCTGTTGAAGAAAGCATATTTCCAGGCATATTTGAGGATATCATTCCTTCTACATGCTGTTGGATTTGAAGTGCAAATTCTGGAATGTCCTCCACAGGGTAAAATGACTCTACATGTGATTCTACTGTTATATCATCCGGCTCTACTATGAGAGATTTTGGTGTCTCAAATGCTTGTTTTAATTTTGACACACTTACTTCGGCCCCTGATGACTGCAAACCACAACCAGTTATAACAGGTTCACCTGACTGAGCAGCTTGTTTAAACTTTGCTGCACCTTTCTGCAGTACAGAAGATGCATCAGTAACTGGAATAAAATGGTTCATGGGAGATTCTGTATATTCTTCAGTAGTCACAGGTTTATACACCTCATAAGCACATTCCTCACCTTTAGCAGGCAATTCTTTGGATGCTACAGAAGTGCCTATTAATGTTTTTGGCCTAACTGCCGGACTAATGTTACTTGAGAATCCAGCTGATCTTGTCTGCTCCGTCATTTCCAATCTAGAAAGAGATCCAATGTTGCCCAATGTTGTGGAGCCAAAAAACACATGAGCTACACTTTGAACTTGGCCAAACCTGTTAGTAGCAGTACAACTGTATGTTCCTGCATCAAGATATGTAAATTTATGAATGTAAAGTCTATAAATTTTGTCATGCTCATCTAACTTGTATTTGCCTCTGCTGGGGTCAAGAGAAAGGTCATCATGCAACCATGTGACATCAGGTGATGGTTCACCAGATATTACACATTCAAGCATGGCAGAATGGCCCTCAGAACAGCTAATATCCTCTAGCTGTTTAAGAATCTGGGGTGCCTCACCAACAACATCAAAAGAAAATGTGAACTTGTGCTTCATAGTTTGAGAAGTGCCCTCATCTGGTGGCACGTCAGTGGTCTTGGCAATAGGTTCAAAAATGTCTTCACTTGTATCTAGCACTGGTGTTGGGGCAGTTACCCTGATTTCTACTGGAGAAGAATGCGTATATGAATCAGAGAGGCAAGGAACATGGACAACTGGGTGAGGTACTTGCAAAGAGAATTTTTTGTCTACACCAAGGTTCATAAATGACTCAAGTTCTTCATCTACTGTTTGTTCTTCAGCCAAAACTAATTCTTCTGTCACCTTAACTTCTTGAGGTGTTTCAGGCCAGTCCTTGTGTTCATCATCAGTTACTTCTAACATGCAAGACATACTGGCTTTACCATGTTTGTTTGAAATATTACATGTAAATTTGCCTTGATGGTCTTTTGTTGGATAGTAAATTGTCAATGTTGACGATTTTTCTCTTGTTCGCACATCAAAGTCTGGATCTCTTATTATAGCCTGTCCATCTTTAAGCCAACAAACCACTGGCTTTGGTTCTCCATGAAACTGGCACTGTAGATCAGTCATTTCTCCTCTTCTTACTTTTATATTTGGCAGTAAAGTTGTAAGAAAGCCTGGTGCACCAGCTTTCACTGTTTCATCTAGAATAGTGGTAGGTTCTTGCTTTGAAAGCAGCTTTTTATGCTCTGTCATGCTGCAGACCTCCATATCTTTTGCAGCACCTAGATAACCTGTAACTTTCTCAAATGGATTTTTCTGGCTTTCAGTCCACTTGTCACTCTTATCCTGGGGCAAATCTTTATGATAAACATGAGTGCTGGTTTTGTCCACTTCAAACAAAGCTTTGGATGTCATTCCACAATGAGAAGGATCTACTACTTCTAAACCATCATCAGTGTTTTGAGTCAAAGTTTGCAGATGCTCAGTAATAGTCCAGTTAGATTCTAACTCAACATTTTCCTCCTGTTCCTGCTCAGTTAGAATGTCTTGCTGCCATTTTTTAATGCGTGTAGCTAGAGCCTCCTCTTCACTGACAAGATAGTCACTTTCAGTTTGTAACTTTTCACCATCCTCATGAGAAATATTCTGAAATTTCATTTGCATATTAGATGTGTCCAGCTCATAGTCTTCAGTGGAATTATCAGTATATAACATTTCCTTTGTTGTTCTTTTTGGCAATGATTGACTGCTTTTGGATGGCTCAACATCTTTGTTTGCAGCAGTATCCTCAGCATTTCCCACAGAAGTCACCCAATCAGGATCCAAGGGAACTGAATGCTCTTGTTCACTCAAAACATCATGTTGCCATTTCATTATCCTTTGAGTCAAAGCCTCCTCCTCATTAACATAGCACTCACTCTTACTTTTTAACTCATTAATCCTCTCACGAGATAAATGTGACTCTCTTTGTGGCCCATGTTCATGCACGTGCTTTTCTTTTGCTGATCTTGAAACTTTTGTGAATGAAGAATCTCTCTGAGGAACCACTGCAGGTGCTTTTTTGTATTTTTCACCTTCAGACCTGTGAAAATTAGATGCTTTTTCTGTATCTACATGACGCTGATTCCATGTCCTTACTGGTTGAACTATGGTCTCCTTTCCACTCACTATGTGGTTAGTCCTATTTTTTAATGTCATTTGGTCTTGCATCAAAAACAGCTCACTATGTGTTTCATGATCACTTGAAGGCTTTTCTTTGGCTGTAGGCACTAAAGATGATGAACCTCTCTCAGTTAAAGTTGAAGGTTCTGTCCACTGAATTTCATATTCACCTTTATGAACATGAGGTTCTTTGTCTTTAGACCACAGTTGTGTAACACCCTCTGCCTCATCATGCTGCCATTTCATTACTTCTTGGGTTAAAGTCTCTCCCTCACCCACCAAGGGCACACTTCCACTTTTTATCTCAGACATTTCCACTTGCGATGAATGCCTTTCACATTGTGTTCCTTGCTCAGGTCTGAGCTTTTCTTTGTCTGAGGTTCTTACAATGTTTGTGAATGAAGAATCTGAAATCAACTCATTTGGTCTGTGATGCTCATCTGGGCGTTGTTCTTTGGCCAAAGATCTTGAAGCGTTTGTGAATGACAAACCCCTTTGTGATACAGTTTGTTTTTGATTGACTTTCTCATCAGGTTTACGCAAATTAGCATTTTCTTTAGGCCATGCAGAAGTAACAACCTCTGCATAGCCTTGTTGCCATGCCACTGGTTGGGCCAAGATCACGTCCTCACTTATTAGGACCTCACTTTCAGTACCCTCACCCACTTTCTGTTGTGCTTCACATTCAATTAGATCCTCATCTTTAGGAGAAGCCATAGTGAATGAAAAGACTTTTTGAGTTACTGCTAGTGGTTCGTTAAGCATTTTATCTTCTAATTTATGAACACTGGAGCCTTTTGCTTCAGATCTTTCAGATGCACCTGCTACTGTTTCATCTGTCTGTACATCCTCTTGCCATTTACGAATGCGATTAGCCAAGAACTGCTCTTCAGTCTCTAAACACTCACTTTCTAAGTTTTTCTCAAGGACATTCTCTATAGACATTGCTCTTGGTTGTAACTGCTGGATAGGAACAAGTTTACTGCCATTTCGTGGAACACTACCACCAAGAAATGTTTCTTTCGCTGACATCAGGGGTTTGCTACTGGATGGTTCTTTAATTGTGGACTCCTCATGTAAAGTTTGTATCTCTTTAGGAATGTTTTGAGAAACTTCACCTGCCTCAAGCCATTGCAGCACAAACGGCTCTTTTGCCTTGGCTTCCTTTTCCCATTGTCCAAGAACACTGTCTGTACCAACCGAAATGTTATATTCTACCTCCGTTGTTGCCTCTTTTTTTGAAACAGCTGTCTCATCCATTTTTATTTCAGATATGTCAATGTTAGTTTCCTTAGTTCTGATGTCCTCTAGAGGGAGCTCACCTCTCATCATTTGTATTGCCCTGGACCTGGACTGAGGTTCAAAGGAGTGTTTTACCCTTGATTGTGTGGGCTCTACTGACTGTGTCCCAAGTCCAGTAATTCTCTCCAACCTACTTTGAAAATCTGCTGAACGCCTACTCAATGCACCCTCAACCTGGTCACTTTGACAAGCATGCTGTAAGTCTGTCAGTGTAGTTGGCTTTACCCTATGCCTTTCTGCTAAATCTGTGTAACTAGTCTCACTTGTGACTGATTCCAAGTCAAACTCAGTTGAAGACATTGTTGATACTGAAAGCCTCTTTTTCTTTTTTACAGCTTTTTGTAAAAGATGAAGCTTTGCTCTAACCTCTCCATGGAGACTCTCTGTGTCACTAAATCTATCACTGTACCGATCACTGCATCTATCACTGAATTTATCACTAAATCTGTCACTGGACCTGTCACGACCAGTAAATCTGTCACAGTAAATGTCACTGTACCGATCACTAAATCGCTCAGGTCTTTCAAACATAGGTGGTGGAGAACGAGCACATTCTGAAGCAGTTTCAAATTTGCGGTCTTTTTCAGGGGCTCTCGACGGAGATGAAGTCCTAAAATACATTGTGCGGTATAAAGAACTCTTATGTCTGTGATGCCCCCTTGATTGTTCCTTAGTTGTTTTATCAAATGGTGATCCAACACATCTTAGATCTACTCTAAACTTTCTTTCTTTTGTTTGATCAACAAGAGAATCTAGGCTTGAACAGGACCTGTCTGAACGTCTTGAAAGACTGAAACTATTTGCCCCTTGCTCCTCCTTTAAAGACACAAGTAGTGATGCTGTGGACTCTGCAGACCCCTCTGTGTTAAAGACCATTACCTTGTAGCTCCCTGAATCTTTATCTTTAATGTTACTGATGGTTAAAATTGTTAAATGCACATGCATTTTACTCACTGTTTGTATTTTACGACGATGCTCCTTTTGAATTTGCTTATTATTATGAAACCATAATATTGTGGGAGGTGGTCTAGCAACTAGTTTGCATCTAAAAGTAGTTACCTCACCCTCCAAAACAGATCGATACTTTAGCTTTTTAACGATAGAGGGCTTAATATTTTCAGTCTCATGCTCTGTTACTAAACCAACATCTAAAACTTCTTCAGGATCTGATACAGCACCATGTGGCTGTCTTCCTTTTTCGGAGCATTCGGTTCCTTCATTATAAAACAATTCTGTAAGAGAAGGGAGACAAATTTCAGCAAAAATGCCCAGCTTTCTAAAATGAGTGAAATGTATTTTAAATGTAATATAATATTAATAGAAATATTAAAAACACATGCATCAAGAACACAAAGCCATAAAAAACAAATTCACTCACCATATTTGTTCGAATAAACGCAAGACTCGATTCTTTATTAAAGATTCTGACTCGAAAATGGCCTGGTGTTTTGTTCCTTCTTCTGTGTCCTTCTTCAAGGCATAAATTTCTTTTCAAAGCATTAAAATATCCAAATATAACTGATTTTCTGAAATAAGCTTGTTTCACAAATGGACCTGTATATATCCTAAAATATTCCTTACCTGACTTGCAGAAAGATGAATAAACGCCCTTTCTAATCCTTAGAGATTGACGGTTGAAACGTTTAGAGAAAAAATCGTTCTCTATTACATAAAAAGATAATAAATTGTTAAGGCAGGTCTATACTTGTATTAGAAGGCGTTTATTCGAACTAATATAGTTTAGAAGTATAACCATGTTATTTAAGAAGCAAACAACATTAATCACATACTGCTATCTGCAAGCCAGTCTAAGAAATATTTGCAGTAGAAAGTTCCAGATGCAGGAAACATAAGAAGCTATTAAAAGATGTGGCTACTTCCATATCTTTTAAAGAATTATTTCCTGTGGTCTGGAAGACTTAGAAGATAAATATCCTGCATGTTTTTTTCTTCATGCTGTTTAAGAGTCATAAACAGATGCAAAACCCTAAATTTCCCAAAATGCTGTACAGCAAGCATTTTATCAGTCAAACTGCTTGCTATTGAAAAATATCAAGTGGTCAGACATAAAGATAAGAAAAATAAGATATGAAAGTGTTCTCATCAAAAAGGTCCATGCAGTTTACAGTCATCACCAAATAGTACTGTTGAATATATTACATTCAACACTGTATTTTACCCAAAAAAAAAACCCAGAAAAAAAATATATTATTTAAAACATGATTATGTAGAGAAATCTTACCTTTGACGACTTCTTCAATTTTGGTTTCAATATCCTCACGTTTGGTAACTGTAAAACAGTAATTTGGGGAAAGAAATGTTAGAAATTAAGAATATCAAGACATGAGAATCTGGAAAAGGATATTCTCAACATAAATGTAAAGTATATTTATGCTTGGTAAAACTGAAACAAATGACTACAAAGAGGTGAAAAATGACAGTAAAATGTATAAGACAAAGAGCATGCATCTGCCAAGCTGCCAAGTAAGTACTGCGCACAGCATCATCCTGCTAATTTGCGGGTATAAAACACCACTTTTGGTGCACAAACATTTTCCAGGTTTAAGCAGCCCACAAAACCACCTTGTGACATTACAAATGTAGTAAACTTCATGGTAATTTTATGACATTGGTGGTTTCAACAAAGTGGGACTGTAGCATGTTCAGCTTCTTTGATACACATGAGGACAGTGTAATGACTTGGGCTTATTTCTTTTGGACTTTAATCTTGAAAGTAGTCCTCTTGAGTGGTCAGTAGTTTGTGTTGAACATATGTTTTAAAAAGGGTATTTTCCTTTAAGGGACCCTCATAAGATCATTCAAAGATAGTGGCAGTTTAGCAAAAGAATTAAGAGAATTGGGTGGAGGTTGAAATGAAGTAATGAGGCTAAGATAAGAAAGACACTGGGTGATTTTGATACATAGTATAAAAGTAAAGATGTATACACAGAGGTGTAAAAGTCAAACTATGAAAGATCATCCCGATTGGACATAAATACAAAATGGCATGGAATGATATGAATATTTCTCAAGTGGTGATTTGAGATGAGGTGATTACATGGTAAATATCCACCTTCAATGTTGAGCTGTGCAGATGCTGTCTGGGTCTTGCCATCTTTATTTTTTACCACACAGCTGTAAATCCCCTGGTCCTCTGGTTGGATATCATATATCAAGAGTGATAAAATACTTCCACTTTGCTCAAATTTGAGTCTTTCTGTATTGGCCAGTCTTTTATCATTATGATACCACACAGCACTGGAAAGTGTCTGAGGATTAATGCAGCAGACAAATTTGGCCACTTCATTTGTCTTAACATTTAAATTATTTAATTTCTGGGTCACATATTGACATCGGCTCACAGAGGATTCCTCAAAAGCAGTTTCTTCACCTTCAGTACTTGGTGATGTAAGAAGCATTGCTGGAGACTCTACTGTGCACTGCACAGTGTCCACTGATTGTAAAGGCTTTGAAGATGTACCTGATATGTCTGGGTAGTCTGGTGAGGTACCAGGGTAAAGAGTAACTGAGGGATATGGGTACTCAATTTGGGTATCTTGATATAGAATAGTAAATTTCATACTTTCCTTTTGGTTTTGAGATATTGTGGAATCAGGTAAAGAGGCTACTTTATGAGAGCTGGACCTTTCAGAGAGGGCTGGTGGCTGTTGGACTTCACCTGATTTTGACCCCATCACTGAAGAGTTATCATACATAGTTTCAGAGACAAAGGTATAATTTGACAGCATTTGAACTTGTTTGTCTTCCGAATGTACATGTGCTTGATTTCTTGTTAAATCTGTGACCTCTGTAAATAGACTGGAGTTTTGAAATCTGATTTTATGAGGGTCAATAATGCTCTCACTTGGCTTTTGGGAAGATATAGATGGTTGCTGAATCTCAGCATCATTTACTGATTTTGACCATATAACAGAAGATTTCTCAGGTGTTTTTTCAAAGAGAAGAGCATCACTTGGTAGCTTTTCCAAAACTTGTTGGTCTCTTGAAAGAGTTATGCCTGTTGCCATGGCATGTACAGCAGAGTCTGGGGAAGTGACTTCAAAATAACTCTCATTTTTTTCACTTGGCTTTCCAGAAGGGGTTGATTTTTGCTGAACATCAACATCCACTACAACTGATTTTGTCTGTGTACCTGNAGTTCAGGAACAGGAACATTACTTGACAGTTGCTGATCTTTTTCATCCTTTAATGCATAGTCATGCCCTGTGTGTTTATGGAAATCAAACCTTTGAGTTTGCAGACTGGGCTTTTTTGTAAATTCTGAGCTCTCAGAAACTACATCTGCATTTTCAAGGCTGATTTGTTTCAAAGAAGGTTTAATAATGCCCACATCCTTTGCATTTCCTTGAGCCTCTTCCACTGGAGATGTGGTATTTTCTCTTTGCAGAGGGACATCAGTACTTCTTGCTAATAAAGATACACTGTCTGTAGATCTTGTAGAGATGCTCAAGCCAAGAGTCTGTGTTTGTTTTTGGTTTAGGTTTCTTGATAAAAATACGTCTTTGTTCGTAGTAACCTTGTTGGGATCTGATAAAGAGAATTCCTCCTGAGAAGAAATAATATTTTTATTTGACTTTCCTAAAGATGTTGATAGTTTCGGAACACTTGCATCTGAAATACTTGTTCCCTGAAAATCTTGTTCTCCCTCCGTAAGCAAATGTGTTTCTTCTCTTGTTGAAGGTATACCTGGTATATGAGTAAGAGCAGTGGGATCTGCTAAAGTAATGTCTTCATGAGCCTCAATAGCAATATTTTCACTTGATGTGCTAGAAATAGTCAGTGGTAGCTTAAGGTCAACACCTCCTACAACTGATGTTGGCCATTTCTCAAGTGATGACTGAAAAATAAACAGATCACTTGGAGGCTTTTTATGTTGCTGAGTCTCCAAATCTTGGGGTTGGTCTCTTGCTAAGAGTAAATCTGTGACGTTAGAATGTGAGTCAGGTAATGTGATTTCAGGAGAGCAAGTAAGTCTCACACTTGGCTTATCAGAAACTACTGATCGCTGCTGGAGTTCAACACTAGCCAGTGAAGTTCTCTCAGGTGAGAATTCAAAAATGGCAGCATTCCATGGCAGGTCCTGATCATGTTGGCCTTCCAGTGGATATTCATGTAAAATATGTTTAGGGTCACTAAAGCCCTGAGATAGCAGACTGGTCTTTGTGACAACATTATCTGAACTTTCATTGCGGAAATCACCACTTTTTTCAAGATATGGCTTTAAAATAGAGGTTTTTGACAAGATTTTGGTGCTGTCCATATCCCCTGCTTCTATTTGAGCTAATTTGGTATTTTCTCTCTGTACAAGGGCATCAGGGCTTATGGATACCAGCTTTTTAGAGCCCATAGGGATGCTTATGGCAGTTTTGTCCAAAACTGGTTTAATTGCAATACTCTCTGCAGAGAATGCAGGAAATTTTGTAGTGCTGGGACCAGATAAAGGGACTTCTTCATGAGAACCAATCATAATGCTTTGAGCTTTGTCGCCTTTTACATCTGCAATAAGAACATCATGTGGCCGGCTCTGATCTTGAATAGTCTCCACAACCAATTGTGTTTGGTCTTGGACTGAAAGCATGCCTGTGACATGAGTAAGAGCAGTGACATTTGGTAAACTGATTTCTTCATGAGTGCCAATAGCAATGTTCTTACCTGACCTGTGAGACAGAGTTAATGGTTTCTGAATGTCAACACCTCTTACAATGGAAGATTTCTCAAGTGGTGTTTCATAGATTAAAACATCAATTGGCAGCTTTTGATCTTGGTGGACCTCCAGACCTTGAGGTTGGTCTTTTGTTAAAAGTGTGTCTTTGTCCTTAGTATATTCACTATGGTCAGGGAAAGTCATTTGAAGAGTGTCAGTAATTCTCTCACTTGGCTTTCTGGAAGAGATTGATTTTTGCTGAATATCAACACCTCTTACAATTGCTTTTGTCACTCTCTCAGATGTGAATTCAAATGGCAAAGTGTTAATTGGTAGTTCTTGATCTTGTTGAGCCTCCAGCGAATCTTCATGTGAAGTGTGTTTATTGTCATCAAAGCTTGGAATTTTTGGACTAGTCTTTTTTGGAAAAAGATTCTCTAAGTTTTTGTTACAAAACTCACCCTTCCCTTTAAGGGTGAATGATTTCATAAAAGATTTATTTGGACTTTTTGTAGTGTCTTCACCCTCTGCTTCCAGTTCAGCTTTGGTCAACTGAGGGTTGATGCTTCCTGTTAACACAGGGACATTGGTACATTTTGATAAGGATATCCTCTCTATATTGGTTGTGGATATGCTGAAGCCAGGTTCTTCAGCACATGGCTTAGGTTTCTCAGTACTTTCTGAAGCAGATGTAGATACCTTTGTAGAAAATTTGGGAGCTTGTTCTGTTTGTGCTTGGTCAAGTAATATCTGTGACTGATTTAAATATATATCCAATGTCTTAGTAACTGTAGTTGGATCAGATAAAGGGACTTCTTCGTGACTACCAATAGTAATGCTCTTACTTGACTTTCTAAAAGCATCTGATGATTTCATAACATTACCACCTTTTACATCAGACTTTGAAAATGAAGATGTCTCACACTGGTCTTTATAGATGCGTAACAAGTTTTGGTTTGGGTCTATAAATAAATGTTGGTCTCTTGATAAAGTCATGTCTGTAACTTCACTACAAGTAGGGGTGGTTGGCATTGTGAACACTTCATGAACTTTAGTAGCAGGCTTCTTACTTGACCTTCCAAAGGGTGGTCGTTCCACACATTTTTCTTCTGACCATATCAAAGAAGATTTCTCAGGTGGGGTTTCAGAAAGAAGGGAATTACGTGATAGCTTGTGATCTTCATGGTCTTCCGAATCTTGTGATTGATTCCTTGTTAAAAGCATTTCTCCGACTTTAGTAAGTACTGTGGCATCTGGCAAACTGATTTGACAGGAATCAGTCATTTTCTCATGTGGCTTTTCAGATGGACTGGGCAGTTGCTGGATGTCCACATAGCTAATAATAGATTTTGATGTCATTGAAGATTTTGCAGGTGTGGTTTTAGCAAAAATCAAACTATCACCTGGCAGAACCTGATCTTGTTGGAAATCCACAGGCCCTTCTTGTGGAGTGGGTTTTAATTCATCAAACCTTTGTGTTTGAAGACAGGTTGTTTTTGTAAGAGCTTTGTCAGACACGGATATACTCTCATTATCATGATCCTTAAGGGTTTCATCTGAGCAATACAAAGGAATATGTTAGGCAGTCAGTAATGCTACAGAAATGCTAAATGGTGGAACTACAGTACAGTTTGCAACAACACCAAATAAGAAGAGTGGATCACACCTTACAAACATCAATTTGCTAAGTAGCCTTTACTCATGACAACCACAAGCTTTACCCTATTAAAAATGTTTAATTTTGTGCAGTTAGTAAGAGTGACTGAAAAGTCTTACTGTGGACAATCAGTGACAGGCTTCAGTTGAGGAAAAATGTGCACGTACAGTTAATCATGGTGCGTTATTTGAAGATAACAATCTAATCTTATGTGTATTACCTTCTGTGGGTACTGTAAGGGTTGCTGTACAAACAGCTTCTCCAGCAGAATTGGTTGCTTTGCAAGTGTACTGTCCAGCATGCTCAGAGAAAGCATCAACTATGATTAATGTGGCAGTGCTTGTCATTTCATCAAAATGAAAGACAATGTTTTTGTTTGACTTTACAGGTTCCTGGCCATGAAACCAACTTATATCTGGTTTTGGTATGCCAGAGACACAAGCATAAAATCTGGCCACTTCCCCATGAGGCACAGTGCAGCTTACAAGAGGTTGAATAAAAGTGGGCTTCTGACCAACTGGCTCCTTCTTTACACTCTTAATGCTTGTAGAGAGACTGGACAAGGCATGCCACTGAGAGTCCTGAGATGTTATGTCAATAATTTGTGTTTTCCCTGTGAGGAGGCATTGATTTGTCTTCAGCCATTATACATACCATACATTTTATGAAATTAAAAATGTTCTTGAGAAATGTGTCCAGTACAGGTCCAATATGTGTGTTATAGCTAAATGATTATAACTTAATAACGTAAACCAAAAACATTTGCAAGTGCAAAAAGTTATTACTTAGAATTCCCATCACATTCAGTAGCAGATGAATGATTGCAATCAAATAAACATGCTATTAAGAAGAATGCTAAACTCACCTTCCAGTTTAAGTACTGCGGAGCAAGAAACCATTCCAGCAGAATTGCGAGCAACACAGGTGTACTCTCCCTCATCCTCGGAATAAACTCTGGCGATCTCCAGCTGACAGTTGTCATCAAATTGAGACATTCTGAAGAAGTTTGACTGCTTGATCTCTTGGTCTTTGCAGAACCAGGTAATCGTCAGATCTAAAGAGAACATCAGCAAACAGAAAAAAATCCAACAATTGCTTTACTGACATCATCTTCTGTGTGCACTTCGTGCATGACAGTCTGTTGGCATGCTTACCTTCTCCAGACACCCGGCACTGAAATCTGGCAGATCCTCCTTCAGTGGCAGAGGTGTGTTGTATTGGGGATATGATAACAGGTGGAGATAAAGGTGCACCAGTGTCAGGTGAAACAACCTCTGGAACTATGTGAGAACATGAAAATACATTAATATTAATAATAGAAAAAAAACACTTGAGTTTTTGTGAATATTAATTAAGCTTTAAGCCTGTTTCTAGATATATTTTATCTATATACTGTGTATACACACACACACACACACACACACACACACACACACAGAGTAAAATAAAGAGAATAAAGAGAATAAAGAATTTTCCAAACTGATTTGGTATTCATTTGGTGCACATCTTAATCAAACTTTTTTCAATATTTACCTTCAACATTCAGCGAAGCTGAGCTGGTGGCCTGCCCATAGTCATTTCTCGCCTCACAGGTGTACAGAGCTGCATCTTCTGGGAAGACTTCAATGAGCAGCAGTGTGTGTTCATTTGCCTCTCTCAGGAACTTGCACTTGAATCCAGGAGATAATGCCTGAGAGTTCTTATACCAGGAGACCTGGGGCTGAGGGATGCCTGTCACTTCCAC
>JAKKZN010000005.1:23318634-23330464 GCA_033441825.1 Pangasius elongatus | reverse complement strand
ACACATTAAAAAAAAAATATATAAACACATTGTCCATCGTGTGTATATATATATATATATATATATATATATATATATATATATATATATATATGTATATATATGGTGGATGCTCTGAGTTTGTACACTTCCTGCAACCCTACAGTCATATGTGCAGAGGTTTATTTAAATAAGGTCAAAAAATTAGTTGTGTTTCAGATTTAACTCAAATGCAACAGAAAACTTAATTGGAATTATATGTCATGAATCTACACAAAATAACCCAAAATATTGAAAATACTGAATATTGAAAATATTGAAGTGGGTGTAAAAATCAACATAGTTTGCAAAATTATTTACAAAAAAAATTAAAAGTTTACATCCATATTCATCCTCATCCATTGATGTGAAACCAGTTCTGTTGCAACCAATTGCTATCAAAAGTCACATAACTAGCTGAAAGGGGTCCACCTGTATGGAATTATACTGTCACATAATCTCAATATTAATACACCTGTTCCAGGAAGGCCCCAGAGTTTGCCAAAGGGCATACCTAAACTAACAGAATCATGAAGAACAAGGAGCTACCAAAACAAATCTGGGTCAAAGTTCTGGAAAGGTTTTGAAAAAGGAGCAGGAGAGATCCACAGTTCAGATGAGAGAAGCTGTCCACAGGACAAACATAACCTGGACATGCCACAAAGCTAGGATTTATGCAAGAGCAGCGAGAAGAAAACCATTATAAAAAAAAGTCATATAAAATTCTTGGGCAGAGATTAACCTTCCAACAGAAATCAACCCTAAACATACTTCCAAAGCTAAACTGGAGTGGTTCAAAACCAAGATCCTGAAGGTGTCAGAATGGCCTAATCAGTCCTCAGACCTCAACCTGTAGATACATATCCATATCCCAGAAGACATTTAGTGGTGGTTCTATGAAGTACTGACCCAGTGGGGTGAATACAAAATCAACAAATGTTTTTATTTAATTACCCAGCCACTGTAAATCAAATGCTAAACTTCATAAAAGATAGCATATACCATTGGGTTGCAAACAAAAACATCAAACAGGCTGAATGGAGTAGTTCTTTAATTTGTAATTAATCTTCCCTTAATCTAGAGATGGAAAACTACAATTATAAAAATGGTTTCCCCTGTCCCTATCAATATATGTTAATCATTATTTGTTTGTTTGTTTGTTTGTTTGGCTGTTTCAGGGTAGGGTAGTTGATTGATATAGTTAACTAATTAAATAATTCACATGGAATGAAATATTAGAACACAGAAACAACACTTACTGTTGACATGTAGTGTCACCACACTCCTGTTCTTCCCAGCAATGAAAGTGTATTCTCCCGCATCACTCCTCCAGGTTTCAGTGATTGTCAAGCGATGAATTTTCCTAATGGTCACATAGTTATAACGCTTATCAAGTGTGAATTGAATTTCAACACCATTTCTGAGCCAGCGTCCTTCAATGTCATCCTCATTGACTTCAAATTCAAGTGTAGCTCTCTGCTTCTCAAGCACCTGAAAACAAGAAGTTCATAGTGAGCTAATAGTTATGACAGTGACCATGTTTTCTGGCAATGTCACAAATCCTTTCACAAAATATCAGTATTTGTCCATGAATAATTACCGTTATTTCTTTCTCAACAGGTTCAGTAATGCGGACATCTTTGCCCTCTACTGTGAGGTGAGCCTTGGATATGCTTGACCCAGCAACCACTGAGTATTCACCAGCATCAGACATGCGAACAGTCTGTATCATTAAGCGCTGAATGTATTTGTCTGTGGAAACCTTGAACCTGTAGGGTTTAATACAAAACGTAATCAGAATACTAGACTCAATAAAATAAACAGTAATATCAAATTACTTGAAACTCTGCTTAGTAAAAGCAGTTACAACAGCACCTTTCGGATATCTCAAGTTCCTCCCCATTTTTCATCCATGTGACTTGAACATTGGGTTCAGAGAGCTCACATTCAAAGATAGCTTTTTTCTTCTCAGTCACCTTGATATCTTTGATGTGTTTTGTAAACTCAATGACACGAGCTAGAGAACAGAAAAAGATTACCAAGTTAGGTGCCTACAGTCTAGACTTGCATAAAAATCACTGTAAAGATTGAGTAAGAACTTACCCTCAACAAACAGCTTTGCTGATGTCTCAGCAGATCCTGCCACAAACTTGTAATCTGCACTATCCCCAAAGTGCACATTGCGGATGGTGAGAGAGTGAGTAAACTGTCTCGAACGAGTCTGGCATCTGTCAGTGGATCTAATCTCTACACCATTCTTCAGCCATTTGTAGGTGATGCCCTCATAATTTACAGTCACTTCAAATGTAATGGTGTCCTTCTCTTGAGCGTTGAGGTCTTTGAGCATGGAGGTTATGAGTATAGCTTTAAGAGGAAACAAGAACAGAAATCATAACTTTTATTGTACTTCTGTTCTTCTATTCTGTGGGTTCTTTTGTGTTCTTGATTCTCTCTTGATTTTTCCTGGAACCTGTTTGCAATGAGATTTGTCTAATTTCTAATTTTATAATTAATTTCAATATGATATGATTTATGAAGCTTTCTCTCATTCATTCATTCATTCATTCATCTTCCCACGTTATCCTGGTCAGGGGCAGTATACCAAAGTCCATAGCAGGACAATCATACCCTGGGGCAATTTAGAGTAGCCAATCCACCTATCATTTTTTAGGCTGTGGGAGGAAACCTGAAAACCTGAAGGTAAAACTTCACACAGACAGTAACCTGAGCTCAGGATTGAACTGAAGACTGCTACACCACTGTGCCATGCCCTTAATTAATATTTAGTATTAAGATGTGTTTAACACAGTAGAAGAGGAAAAAATGTTTGGAGCTGTGAAAGCTTACGGGTAACAGTCAGGGTGGCTGAGACTCTGTCGTTTCCACAGACAAAAGTGTATTCTGCAGTATCATCTCTGCTGGTGTTCATGATCTTCAGTTGGTGGAGCTTGCCCTGCACCACTATTCTGAANGGACGGGACATTAAAATGCGAAACTTCACATTCAAATGTGGCCACCTGGGTCTCTGGAATCTCAACATTCTTCATGGACTTTGTGACCCTCAAAGCTGAAAAAAAAAATAAAAACACAAATTAGTCATGCACTTAGGCTAAATGCATTAAAAACACTTGCAGCTAGCATACTTACACTCAACATGTAAAAATGCACTGCACTGCACATGTCCCACTATAGCTGTGTATTCTCCTTCCATGTTTTCCTCAACATTGGAAATGACCAGCTTGTGAGCTTTCCTCTCTGAAAGGATTTGGATATTTGCACTTGGCTGAAGCTCTTGGTTCTTGAACATCCATTTAATAGGGACATTATCATGGGATACGCTTAACTCAAATGAAGCAGTAGAATTTAGCAGAGAAGTCACATCTTTTGGCTTCTTCACAATTTTAATTGCTGAAAAATAATTAATCAGTGATCAAAAAACAGGTTCTTATCCATAGTAAACATAATGAAGTAAAATTTGTTTTATAACTTACTCTCAACGTTGAGTCTTGCATTAGCAGTGAGTTTTCCGAGTTTGAATCCATAAACTGATTCATCCTGTGTGTTACAATTTTTAATCTTCAGGGTGTGAACCATGCCATCTACTGTGATTTCATATTTATCACTCGGAAGAATTTCAACTCCGTTCTTGATCCACTGGGACCCTTTCACGTCTAAATGAGTAAGTTCAATACTGAACATGGCCTCTTGCGTCTCAATGACAGTTAGGTTCTTTAGCGTCTTCTTGACCTTTACAGCTGTTACAATGTAGGAATGTAATTAGTAAATTGATGTATTTAATATATGCTCATGTTGTAAGTTGGTACTTAAATTAAAATGAATGTACCTTCAACTCTCAGGTTAGCTGAGGTCTTAGAGTTTGCCACCTGGTATGTGTACTCTCCAATATCCTGCGGTCTTGAGATGACAATGACAAGGCGCCTTACAGCACCGATCTGTTCACTCCTGACGTTATCACTGAAGTCAACAGGATGTCCATCCTTAAGCCACTTTCCCTCAGCAGATGCACTGGCAACTTCACACTCTAACACAGCTGTCTGAGACTCTGCAACAGTTACATCCTGCAGCGGTCTGTTTATGGCGCCACCTAGTGGACAGGAAAAAAGCATTACTTCATTGACTGTGCAAACCTCTAATTTCTGAGTTTCTGAGTAAACAGATGTTAGTCAGATTTAACTGAATTTAACAATGTTACACCTGCTACTGTAAGTTTGGCGCTTGAAGTCTTTTCACCAGCTGCAAACACGTAAGGGCCCTCCTCATCTTTCATGGCATTGAGAATAGTGAGACTATACTTTGTGCCCTTAGAATCAATTTTGTACTTAGGACCAGCCTTCAGAGGTTGACCCTTAAAAGTCCAGAGAGCATCAATACCAGGGTGAGACAGCTCAACCTCAAATGTTACATTCTGGGTCTCAGTGCACACACGGTCCTCCATGTGCTTTACGATGCTGATCTCTGAAAGGAGAAAAATGCAGAGTTAAATCCACAACACTAGTTCCATACTGTATCACTCCAATCATCTTCTAGGTTGTCTATTTCTGAATACTTTTTATAAGCACTGGAGCTTATAAAGCATTGCTCTGTACTAGGTTATTCATGAGCATATCCCTCATATATTGAAAAAAAAAACAACAATAATAATACTTACTCTCAACAGTTAGCTTGCATGATGAATCAACTCTGCCAACAACCAGTTTATATTGTCCTTCATCAGAAGCATATGCCCTGTTCAGTACTAGTCGCTGTTTGGAGCCCTTAGCCACGACCTGGATTCTGTCACTAGCAGTCAGTAGCTTGTTATTATGGTACCATTTCACTGAGCTCACATCAGCAGCTGAAATTTTGGCTTCTAGCACAGCCTTTGTGCCCTCGATTGTGCTAACATCCTTTAGAGGTGTTACAATACCAATTGCTGAAATTGATAAAAGAGAATAACCATTAAGGAATGTGAAATTAAGCTGAACATTGAAACATACAAGATGGGTGCTTCTCAAACCCTAATTGATGCCCCCCTTAATTCCTAAATCATATATCCTTCAAGTACATCGGTATAGGCAAATCTGTTAAACAGTTAATACAGCTGGGAAACGTCATCAATAAGTGAAAGTCACTTTAAAGTGATGCTTCAGTGAGTCAGGATTTCTCTAATGGATTTCACTAAAGTTGCTTTAAACTGACACTTGTGCAAGTGAGGATTTATTATTTGACAAATATGTTTGTTCTCCACCCCTCCTGTCCTTGTTTTTTTTCCTTGTATTCTTCCTCAGAGGAAGGAGCTAAAGAGTGTGGAAAGGAAGCAAGGAAAGGAAATGAGGGGGTGCAATAAGAAAAAGAGAAGCACCCAGTGAGGAAAATAAAATTCTAATTGACAAAAAATAACTGAAAAGTGTGCTGGCAGAACCTTACTTTGAACAGTTAGTTTTCCTGTAGTGGAAATGAGATGAGTAGGAACATTGAAGGAGTACGTTCCCGCATCATCTTTGGTGGCGTTTTCTATAAGGAGCTTGTGTACCAGTTTGTCGATAACAATGTGAATCCTATCAGTAGCAGAGATGGGTTGACCATTCTTTAACCAAGTTCCCTCCACATTCTCCTGAGAGAATCGCACCTCCAGCTGAGCAATATCACCTTCACAGACGGTTAAGTCAGAAAGGCCTTGCATCAGTGTAACTGGGCGCACTGTAGGAAGAAGAGATATGAGTTAAGACAATCACACATCACATTTCTCCCAGATATCAGACATGCAAAATATGCACAGATAAAATTACAAGGTATACCATATATGTTAACTTACATTTCATCTTCAGGGTAGCACTTGTCTTTAGATCACCCACTTTGAAAGTGTATTTGCCTTGGTCCTCTTTCTTCACATCCTTGACACACAGGCTGTGTCTTCCACGGCGAGAGGACATAACATACTTCATACCTGGGGCGATCTCTTTGCTCTCAAAGTACCAGGTGCCTTCAGCATCCTCACGGGACACTTCACACTCAAACTCCCCTGCATATGACTCTGGTACTTCAATGCTCTCCAAATTCTTCACAATTTCGAGTGGTGCACCTACACAATACACCATAGTTAACAAATAGTTTTTTTCTGTTCAACGCACAATGTGTTCCTTGTCATTACACCCTCTGTTAACATTAATAAAGATAAGAATCATTATAGAACAAATAAATAAACATTATACAAACCTTCAACATGAAGTCTGGCTGATGTTCTTATGTGGTCATCCTCAACAACAGCACAAGTGTATTCAGCATCATCATCCATGCCGATAATCAGGACAGATAGAAAATGCACTTTTCTGTCAGAGTGCATCCTGTATTTTTCCCCAGAGAAAATCTCAACATTGTTCTTTAACCATTTAACCTTGATAAAAGGCTCGTTTGTTTCACATTCAAAGGTTACCATGTTGTCCTTTTCTTTGGCATATAAATCCTCTATTTGCTGTGTGAAGGTTATAACTTGCTTGGCTAAAGAACAACGACAGAAAACAATAGATTTTTTTTGTATTTTGCAAATAAAGATTCAATATAGTAGAGTATAATGCAGAACTCTCAATCATGATACATACCTTGAACCAGCAAGAAAGCATGGCTTGAAGTCTCTCCTGCAATGTTAATGGCTTTTACCATAATGCTAGCCGAATCTTCAGCTGAGACATCCCTAACAACCAGTTCACAGACATGGTCCTCAGGCCAGTACCAATAAATTCGGTCTGATTTTTCCAGCAAGATTCCATTCTTGAACCATTGGCATTCTGGATCTGGTTTACCAACAACTCTGCAACGGAAGTGCACTTCTTCACCCAGGGTGACGGTCTGGCTCTGAATACGTTCTAAGATCTTTGGTGCCTCCATGCTGGGGGAAAGAGCTATTTTCTCAGGCTTGATGGTAGGAATGGTAAGTTTGCCTTCCTCTTCTATCTTCTTCTTCTCAGATTCAGGTATCTCCTTAGTCCAGTGCAGAAGCTCCTCCTTTCTCTTCTTCAGCATCTCTTCATAGGACTCATCCTTCTTGCGAGATTTAAACTCCACTGAGGAAATGGCCTCATAGTAGCCTTCTTCAGTTCTGCGTTTGAATTTGCTCCTTAATTCCTCTGTCTCTTCTGTAGACTTCTCATGAACAACTCTCTCAGCCCTCCTTAGTTTGATAACCTCTTTGGCTTGTGTAGGCTCAGCAGGTTTATCCACCTTAACAACATCAAAAGATACTCTGCCATGCTCAGGGCCAGGACCTTCTGGAGCCTTAATCTCAGGAGCACGCCGCAGAATTGACCTGAAATCCTCCTTCTGATTGATCTCTAGCTTCACAGTGTTTTCTGCAGTGCCCTCAGGGTTCTCTGCCAATACTTTGACATCTCCTGAATCATAAGACTTGCAGTCCACAATCTCAAGGTAGTGTATGCCATCATACAGTAGCCTGAATCTTTTGCTCTTGCGAATAAGCTGTCCATTCAGGTACCAGTTGACTTTTGGGGTTGGGTATCCAGTTACTCTGCAACGGAATTTAGCAGTTTCCCCCTCAAGGACTCTAATGGGCTCTGGAAGCAGGACAATCTCAGGCTTAGTTTTTTCAGCAATTTCATCTCCAGTAACTCCAGCAGGAGCTCCCTCATGAGCAATGCGCTCTAATTCATCTAATCTTGGTCCCCTTCTACCCTCAGGCAACTGACTTTCCTCAACCAGGCTCTTCTCATCTTTCACAATCAGGGTGGCTGATGTCTGGTCAACACCAAATTTGTTGGTAGCTCTGCATGTGATGACGCCACTGTCTCTGGAATATGCAACCTCGTAGTCCAGACTGCAATAGCCAAATTCATTAATCATGCGTAACCTATTAGCAGCTTCCAGGGGCTTGCCATCATGTAGCCACTCAACAACCATTGTGGGATCACCAATAGGGGTGAGTCTGCATTCAAAGTGTACAGGACCAAAACGCTTGAGTCTGACAGATGTCAGTTTCTTTTTGAAGTGAGGCTTCTGCTGCTTCTCTTTGTCATAAAGGTCACCCTCCTCCCATTGTTCCTGACCATAGCGGAGATGCAGTGGCTCCAACTCTGGTGCAGCAATTTCCTTAGCTTTGTAAGTTCCCTTAGGAATAATGAGTCTTCTTTCTGGTTCAGGTTCAACGAACTCCACCTCAACGTTGACACGGCAGCGCGTGGTATCCCGTCCAGCTTTGTTAATTGCTGTAGCTGTGTACCATGCACTATCAGAACCAATAGTTTGGGGAATTCTGAAACATGCTTCTCCCTTGGTTCCCTCAATCCTGAAAGATCATAACACTTCAGCATCTCCATATTTGTAAGTATTCTTTTTTTAAAACTGTAAAGATAAAATAAACTATACTGAATAATTTTTTTATTATGACATTTTAATGCAGAATACTCACTTAATATTTGGGTACTTATGAGGAGATACTATGTCACTGTTTTTCAGCCAGACAATGTCAGGGAGCGGGTTTCCAATGGCCTTGACAGCCAACTCAACCAAGGTTCCTTCCTTGACACTCACATTCTTTAGCTTTTCGATGAACTGTGGTCTAATCAAGTTTTCCTTAGCTATAAAATACAGATAGATATTAGTTTGTACAATGATTTAGTGGTATTTAGTTTGGTAGGCTAGCATGAAGAAAAGATGGAAAATTACCTTCTACAGTTAGAGTCATAGAAACAGTAGTTTTTCCAGCCCTATTCTGAGCAACAACTGTCCATTCTCCAGAGTCGTGAGGCATAGCAGGCACCACAATCATTGACTGCGTTCCATCCTCCTTCACCACAATTTTGTGGGTGTAGTCATTCACCACTTGTTGCCCTTTATTAAAGACATTAATGAAGCATAAAAAGTCCATATTATTGTATTTGTTTTATTTTGTCCCTGCTCCTCATAATGAGGAATTTTAAAATATGTATTTGAATTTCCCAAGGTGGCTTTTCAACATGGTAATGTCTTCAGGATAGAGGGTTTAGTTTCTAGGTAACATGACAAGGTGCATATTTGTCTTATTAACTTCACAGGAGAAAAAAAAGACAGGTTGGTGGGGGCATGACTGACAGTCATTAATGTACATAAGGTAACTCTCAAACACTGTTGGTTAAAAAAAAATCAACTATCCAAATGATGACATTAAGATTAAGCTAAAAATGTGATTAAGCTTAAAAATGCCAAATATTTATCTCCATCTAAGTACAGTGTATGTTGTATAGTATAAAATGTTGATTAAAAAACCCAAGAACAGCATAAAAAAGTGACCAGAGTCAGAGTAGCATCCCCTGAATGGCTGACTCAATTTTCAGGAAAACCACATACAATATGTCACTTTACTTACCGTTATGGAACCAGAAAGTGTCGGGCATGGGCCTTCCAACAACTTTCAAATCAAATCTTGCAGTCTGTCCTTCGGCGCACCTGAAGGATGATGGTTTCATGACAAACACAGGTTTGTAAAGCCTTTCCAGTTGGGTCTCATCTGTCTCATCCAGTCTGCGAGCAGGAGAACGGCTAACAGAACGTGCAGGGGAACGTCCAGGGGAGAGGCTAATGGAGCGTGCAGACATGGGGGATTCAGACCTGAAATATGAATGAACAAGTGTCAGACAAATGCATATTATATTACTTAATTTAAATTCACCATGTGTCAGCCATTATAAGTAAGGAATAGAACACACTACAATCAACAAATGGGTAGTGTGAGTTACAACAAAGTCGAAATACAGTATATTTTTCCTATAAGAGTCCCAGTGATTTTACTCTTCTTTTATTATACATTTTATCTATTTATAGATACATTTAATGATTTAGAATGTCCAAAAAATAAGTTAGTTTTTGTTATCACTTGTTAGTGCAGCTACTGATATTTGANTTTTTTCCTTATGGAAAACCTGACCATATCAATGTTTAAACATGTTTCTTTCTTTCTCTCAAAACAACAACTTTAATCTGTTAATTATTAGGATTAGACTATGTGGGGCGTCTGCCATATAAATCCTAGAGAAATTGATGTTACTATAGAAACAGCAATGTATTATAATGAGCACATTAATATAAACCTGTGATATGCAGTCAACAGCTGTGTGGTATAACATGCCATCAGTTCCCAGGTTACAAGAAGAAAAACTTACTGTACTCTCTTCATTGCTTCTGTCTGAGGATAAAAAGGCTGAGCAGCAGCTGTGGACTCCACATAGAGTTTTCCGGAGCTGACAGCATTACCCTTCATGTTACTAGCTAATGCTGTGTAGACTCCCTCATCTTCTGGCAGCACCACAGGAAGACGCAGAGTGGCTCTACCATCCTGAAGAACCTCCATCTGATAACGGCCTCCATGCTTGATGCGCTTGCCATCTTTGTACCATGCAATCTATTAGAGGGGATTGTGGATGTCATTGTTTAAAATATACAGTCTTTAAAGTGATCTCTTACACACACAAAACTATTATGGCTGACAAAGAATGTAAGCAAGCTAGAATCTCTTAGTTTGACTGACTGTGTAATTGTTAGTAGTGCTAAGTTTTATTAATATTCAGTACCTTTGGCAAGGGATTGCCTTCCATTTTGCAGTGGAATGTCACACCCATTCCCTCCATGATTCCATAGCTTTTGATAGATGTGCTGAAAGAGGATCCTACTGCCTCATGCTCAGCCGCACTCAACAGCATTTCCTCTCCATCCTCAATCACCAGTTCACGATATGTAATCTTTAGGATCCTTATCTCAATCTCTTGAATGATTCTCTGCTCAATAGCAGAGATTTGGAATTCCTGATAATAAAACAGAGTAATTAGTTTTTGCTGGTACTGTTATAAGCATCTATGAATTATTATTATGTTTAAAGCATCTTTACCCTCTCTGATATGAATGTCATCATCTGTGCTTGTTGAGCCATCCTTCTCTGCATGTCATATTCACTTACGACCACAGGGGGCAAGTCTGCCACCTTGGGCTCCTGAACCACTGTAGTGGTCACTTCTGTTTTGTATGTCACTTCCAGTGTTTTCATATAAGCTTCATATTCCTCTATAAAATGGCACATTAATGTAAGACTTTATTCATCTGTTTCAAAGGGTTTCTGTGGTTACAATATTAACACATATTTATTAACGATTTATACTATAGCGCTGGTGAATGCTTAATTCTGATTGGCAGAAAGTTGTGTAGAAGCATGGCTCAGACTGTATGTTAATGTATCATTCTACATAGCAACAACGTACACATGGATTTTTAGGGTAGATTGTCCACATAAACAGATGTTTAAAAAAAAAAAACTTGTGTAATTGTTGATATGGTGATGTGTTCTGTGAGCAGATGTTTATGTCTCAGGGTCATGGTTTACATTTTCCAGTATGGGTAAATCTTCAGGATAGAGGGCTTTGCATTTGATTTCTCAGTAACAAGGTGCATTTTTTTGTGTTTTATTAACTTCATGAAAGAGAAAACAAAGAGAGCCTGGCAAGGGACTGACTATTTATGGCTGCTACAACATAAGTGATAATAGGAATTAACTCATGGACATTCCACAACATAAAACAACCATAAACAGATAAAAAATATTGTAATCATTGGCAAAGTGCTGTGGTATAAGAGGACTGTGGGATGTGCTGTTACTGTAAAATAATCAATGCATCACACCACCCATTTCTTTTTATTCCACATTGTGTTATTTCTAAAACAATTAATTTCTGTCAATTACTGACCTTCCTCAAGAAGTTTTGTGGAGGTAGATACCTCTCCATGCTGGTTCTTGGCAGTGACAGTGTACTCTCCAGCATCATCAGCAAATGTCATG
>JAKKZN010000005.1:23307222-23317606 GCA_033441825.1 Pangasius elongatus | reverse complement strand
TAAGAGCACCAGTCACTGAGTTATAAGGATGGCTCTGCTGACACACATGAGCTTCCATGCTGCACACTCTTCCAGAAGCAACAATTTCAGCTGATCCACCACACAAGTTCCTTTTAAGAATTTGTATGTCATTAAATATTGTAATATAATACACACATTTATTATTTTATACATTTCTTGAACTGACCTTCATTTTTTGCTAACAGTGTGTAGCCTAAAAAATATTAAAGATGGAAATGTAATTTATATTCAGTATATGGCTGTTAATTGAAGTTTGATGCCTTATTTGCTGTTTATCAGCATTTATCCACACTAATAAAATAGCCTACAAACAGTAATGCCCTGAATCGGTTTTCGCTTTAACTTTGGAGAAGACTAGTTTTAAAGACAATTTGTTTTAATTACCAGTCGCCTACCAAAATTAATAGTCTGCAACCCCTAGTGCTAGAATATGTTTTTATTGTATTTTTGTATTATTGTATTTTTTAAGCATGTGCTGGGCTAACACTGCATTAACCAAAACCCAATCAAGCAAGTGCATAATGCATTTATAAATACTTACAGCAACAACAGTTGGAGGAATACTCGGCTCCTTGGCAACTGAGGGAACTGCAGCTGTTTCAAGAACCTGGGTGATATAAAACACGATTTTGAATACTTTTGCCAACAAGATCATGCCTTAGCACCTGAGTTAGCAGTTGGGCAATGGGTTAAAATGTAAAAAAAAAAAAAATGGTGGAGGGAAGGAAAGATGCATAAAATATTCTGACAGGACTGTGATTAGAAGAGGCAGGTAGATGAGGCAGGAAGATGAGGCAGGTGGAAGCAAGTAGAGTAATCTACTCGCAGTTAAAGAGGTGAACACAGTTAAAGAGGTGAACTCTGAACTAACATGTGACCACACAAGTGATATATGACCAGAACAACTGTGATAAACTACTTGTGAGATTAATGACAAACATTAGCTCATCTGGCAAGCATCAACCCAAATTACAAACCTGTGTTTCCCATTCCCCCTTGTATGAAGCACCTATCTGTCTCTGTAACTCTGTGTCGAAAAGCGACTGATATTTCTCAGTGGCATCTCTAAATGGAGGAGGGGTGGGTTCTGGAGTCACTCTTGTCTCCACAATCTTATAAGTTGGAGGCTTGACAGGCTTGATGATCTTTTGAGCAGTATGAGTGGAAGACAATTCTTTCTGTAGCGTGGCAATAGCAGAGCCAGCTATTGAGACCTGACCAACCCAAGGAGAGCAGCATGAATCAAAATGGCATAATTCAAAACAACATGGGTTACTGTTTCTTTGTTTAGCCACTTCAAATGGGAATCATGTATAAAAGGGGTGATTCCTTAGGGATTATGGGATGGAATGGATTATGGGGAACAAATTTTAACAGAAGTTAGAAAGAAACAGAAAGAAGCATAACTCCAAATTATAATGATGTGGTTAATTCTTATGATTCAAACATTGTATCTGAGGTTATTTTGGGATGATGGATTACTTTTTATATTTAGAATGAACGAGTATATGGCTTAGTATTAGCTTGTACAATGTCAGAGTTAGGGCTAATACATTAACAAGTTTCGCTTTTGATTATTGTCATCAGCAGTACGTTCTTAAAGTTTGCATGTCAGGCAAGCAGGATAAATTGAGGTTTTATGACATAGATATGACTGAAAATCATTTTTATATATCAATTTGCCTGGTGTCTGATTGAATATCTTAAGAATAAAAGTTTATGATTTGTCTATAAGGTTTTTCACTGCTTGCCTGATATTACTTGTGCTTACCTCATAGCTATGATCAGGTTTAGGAACAGTAACTTTTGAAACTGTGAAATGAGGAAGTGGGGATGGGGCAAGGCCAGTATCCACCTGGGCCTTAACCTCAGTAGTTCTTTGGATCTAATGTAAATCAATAGAAATCAGATTGATGAACTGGAAACACACCACCACCTTTCACTGAACAAAAGTAACCTGTCACAGAAAACTTCTAACCTGGCTGACATGAACCATCTGCTCGGTGGAAGTGCTTGGTATATCACTGGGAATTTGCAACACCTCCACTTTACTTGCAGCCTGTTGCTTAGCAATTAGCAATGCCTGCTGTTTTATGTCCATTTCCTCTTCAGCCAAAGCACTCTCAACATGCACAGGTTTTCGTACACGTGCTTGATCCACTGCAGCAAGCACTGTGGCCACAGCTCCAGCCTTTTTCTCATCACCCTGGCGATAATAAGTATCATTTGTAATCTAACACATAGACTGAAACTATGTTTTTTGTCAAAGACGCCCTCAAATCCATACATTGTGGGTAAATTCAAATGACAGCATTTCAATAGCACACACAGTGGTTTTTCTTGTTTTAGATTTAATCCAGTTTGTCAAGAGTCATAAGTTCACTGTACAGTGATGTTAGTAAGTTGGGTGCACAATAATGAATCACAGAGAGTAATAAATAATGAAAGCATATGGTCATATGCATCCTATAAACTTAGGGCCATACTCCGAGTTGGCAACTGAAGTTCAAAAGTTACTTCAATGTTTATGCAGGGAAATTTGTGCATATATGTAATATGTAATACAGATGTAATATGATGTAACATAAAAGCAAGAGACAATTTAAAAATGAAAAAAATAAAAAAAGACTACAATGCTATATGAATGAAAGAAAAGGTTGCTACAAGAATAGTCCTAGTTTCAATAATCACATTAATCACTTCAAATTTGGTTTAATTTAAATTTAACAGTATGGCTTCTAGTCATATTATTTTGCAGCTTATAAAACAGCACTGGATCCAGTACATCCCATAATACTTTTTAAATATTGTGCTCACTCCGTGAAGTAACCGCGAGACACTAATTCACAATTATGGACTTTTCATGTCTTTTAAAGGAACAATACAATTAATTAATTAACATTGTCATATTTATGTATTTAATTTTGGCTTTGAATGGCTTTCCACAGATATTCTGAGTGTATTTACAGCCCAAATTATAAATACTAGTGTGACATATTGTAGTTACATCAGACACTGGTGCTGTATTAATACTGTTTTTTGCTTGAGCCAATAATCGTGCAAAAGATTGGGCTTAAATCCAAGATCAGAACTGCATGTAACTGAGACAGATCTGTTTTAGGCAAACTCCACCCCACATGCAGCTGTCTGAATAGCATTTAAATCTGTTATTATGTCTGAAGTCTGAACACGGATCTGAACACTTTTGGTATCAACTCCTCACCACTTGCACATACCTCAATTATGAATATGGCCCTTAATACAACTTCTGGATTTTCTAGCGCTTTTTTTTTGATGATATTGTTTGCAGTGAGTTTACTCTCATTAAAATACAAGTATACTGTAGATGCTGTATTTGAATAGGTGAAGCAACCGTTCCATGTAATGTTAGTTGAAATGGTGGACTTCAACTTTTCATACAAAGTGCTCTCAGTACAACCAAGTGAATGTGCTCAGAACACAAGGACGATGACTTGAATTGAGGTACCTGCTCCTGAGAGGCAAATGTGTAATGGCTAGAGGTTGTTTCCATAGTTGTTGTGTGTTCTGGGAGAGAACCAATGGCCTCTCTCTCACTAGACTGCTCAAGAAGTGTCATGGAAGAAATGTGCTTGATCTGTTTTGCCAACAAGGAAAATAATAATTGTCTTAGTTTCATCATCGATGATGTGAATGATGCTTTGAAGTTAGTATCAAGTGTGGATATTTGTTACACATCTTAAATATTTTCTAACTTCATAGTGGAGGAGAGATCATAAAATTAGTCGTCTCAGGTTTTTGTGATTCTGGAGATGTCAGAAAAATAGTAAAACCAGTAAAAAAAATTGTCAAAAAAATGTATTTCTCAGTGGTGGGACAAGAAAACAATGAATGTGAAAAGAGTAATGAAAGAAAATGTACATAACAGCTTGGAAAGACGAGATGAAATTTGAGTTTATGGAAGTCAATGGAGGCACCAAGATGGAGGTGAATTAAAGGGTTGGATGGGTGACCACGTCACTGAATGACCAAACTACCTGCTCAGTCGGAGGTGCAGGAAGAACAGTAGCAGTGGTGCTGTCTACACCATGAGGCTCTGCTGAGCCAGCAAAAGGCTTGCGACTACGAGCCTGGTCCACTGCTGCCACCACAGTGGCAACAGCAACAGATTTGTCATCCATGCTTTGCTGTTCCTTTCACACATGCAGGTAAAATTAGGATGCAAAACAAAATATGTGGGTGTTTTTTTTAGCATTGCAGGTAGACACATATTAATGCATCATTTCAAGTACTAAAGACAAAGGCACGTTTCATTCTGTTAACATTTTATACCTGGTCAATACGTAGATTTTATAGTGAACATCATGTGGCAGGACAAACTCCTCTCCTTTAAATGCATGCAAATCAATTCAGCTCAAACTTCAAGAAAGTAAGATTGAGTATTTTGCTCACCTCTTTGACAGCAACACCGCTGACTTGTTGCTGCATGGCGATGGATCCTTCCCAGCGCTGCTCCATGCGGACCTGAGTAGTGGTTTGAACCTGTGCAGCTCTAGCTGCCATGCTGGCTACATAGCTGGACTCAGACACATAGCCCGCCTGTTTCCATGGAGGCAGAACCTCTGTGCCCAGTGTGACCTGTTTGCGAGTCATCACTGGGGACTTGACAGGTCTAATGGGTGATACGGACAGTCTTGTGGAGGGGGATACAGTTCTGGAAAAAAAAAAAAAGGAAGAAGAATTTTTGAGAAATTAGACTAAAATGATTTTCCTCATTCTTAATGCCTGTTTATTTGTATCCTCCTAAAGAAAACCTAAAGAAAAAAACCCACCGTGAACGATTTGCATATTAATATTTGTAATTAACATGTGATCTTCAGTGATTCAATATTTACTTTGTATTGAAATTTTTATTATTCAGATTTTTTTTTTTTCATTTAAACTTCTTTCATTGACGCCAGTCTATTTTCACTTTGGTTAATGGTTTCTAAATTATTCACAATGCCATTTGTCTGCCTGCTGAGAGTAATGCCAGAGGGAATTAGCTCTTGCTTCATCTCTTGCTTCATCTCTACTTGAGAATGAAGCAGCACTGTCTAGATCTCACACCGCCTCGTCCGTACCCTCTGCTCAAAAAGGATCCAGTGCTCCAACTTTTATGCTAATATGGCCTTCAGTGCCATCGTGCTTGTCACATCATAGATCATTAATGAGCTGAGCTGTCATATAACTGTATCATATATCTGCATTGAATTCTTGAATTTTGAGTCTCTTTTGTTTTGACTCTTTTGTTTTTAGGTACAAATAACAAAACCTGACTGTTATCCCTTATATTTGAGATTGTTGAAAAATTTTCTCCTATTAACTATTACTGCCACTGTAACTGGTGTAGCAATGTCCTCTCTGACCTCTGTAGCCTCTGTACAGCATGAAGAAATAACAGAAATACAGCACCAACCAAGAAATTAGCATCAGAATCACTAAACACATCATACCTATTTCATATATACACATTTAATGTTTTTCATTAATTTACCTATACCTTTACCATCATACTGAAATACCTTTGAATGGAACAATATCTTAGGACTAATTTTCTAGACATTAATTAAAGAAAACTAGTCCTAAGATACTGTACCATTCAAAGATATGTCAGTATGCTTGAGTAATTATGTTTAATTTATGGAGCATTTTTTGAAGTCTGAAGGGTATAGGTAAATACATAAAAGATATAACACACAAATCTCAGGAGCCCACAATTAATTGGAATGGAGTCCATTTCAGGGTCTGCTAACGGAGAATAACCAGGCCTGTTCCTGGGGATCTACTGCCCTACAGAATTCAGTTCCACACCTAATCTAACTCCCCTGATCTAACTAACAAAGGTCTTCAGTGAGCACCAAAATACTAAACCCAAATGCAATTAATGAAAGCTAAAACAAAAAGTCCAATCATAGAACAGCCACTCTTTTACAATAACCTCTTTTTCCTGGCAAGAGTTGCAGTCAGGGACCCTGGGAACACTGGGCATAAGGTGGCAGTACACCCTGGATGGGACACTAGTCCATCACAGAGCAACCAGGCGCAATTAAGGATAGCTAATCCAACTATTGGCATGTTTTTCAGAGAAAAACTGAGAACCCAGAGGAAACCCACATAGGCACTGGGAGAACTTGTGAAACTCAATACCAAAAGAAACCCAAGTTGAGGATACTGGAGCTGTAAGGTGGCATTACTACCTGCTACGCCACCATGCCGCATTAAAATAAAATAAAGTGATGTAGAAAATACAAGAACTCGTTACCTGACAGGAGTTGGTGTGGGTGCCTTCACATGCCTCACAGGAGAAGGTGACTGCTGACGAGCAGCTGAAACTTTAGTCACAAGGGATGGAGGGGACCTGGAGGTTGGTTTGGGTGGCACACGTGGTGGAGTCTTGTGGGCCATCTGTTGAGTCAGAATATCTCCTTCCACTTGCATCTGCATGGACGCAGCTTCAAAGCGAGCTTCCATTCTCTGTGGATCGAACAAAAGCCAGATATTAACAGAGCAGCACAGAGTGTTGACAGTAAACTCGGCTTCGATTAAGAAATATTGATTACCTTTTCCATTCTGGTTTGGCGGGTCTGTGAAATCTGAGAACTTGAAATGACTGTCTTAATTTTCTTAGCAGGCACAGCTTCCTCTTCACCTGCACAATAGTTGGTAACTTTAGTTAGCACTGCAGAGTTTGGTATTAAAGCCATAGAGATTTTTATAATTAGCAGAGGTTATAAATCAAGGAAAAAATTTCTGTGACCCTCTAAAGCATAACCCATTTAATACTTCCTTTCATATTTGGAATTCACATTACATACAAACCATTAAGATTTCCACAGCTTCAAGATACAATCCACAGTTATATTGTAAGAATTTACCTTGAACCAGTAGTTCTGCAGTTGAAGTGGCACGTCCGCTGCTGTTAGTGGCACTAACTGAGTATGTACCAGAGTCTTCAGGAAAAGCCTCGGCAATCAACAAACTGTAAAGGTCTCCATCTTGAACAATCTGAAAGTCAGCTGAGCTCTGAATCTCAGCTCCCTCTCTGTAAAACTTCACCACAGGTGTAGGGATTCCTGTCACACGGACGTCCAGTCTCACTTTGCTTCCTTGTCTCACAGTCATGCTTTGTAGTCTCTGAATAAAGTTGGGTGGCGCAGTTTCCGCTGAAAGACAATTCATACATAGAGTTACCAGACCAGACCCAACACCCAGATCGAGATCAGTCTCTCAAAACACATCACTGGTAACAATATAAGTACGGTATATTCATGCATGGATTTCTAAGAAAAAAAAATAAGACGAAATACAAAGACTAACTTTCACTAATCTTAAGCACTGGTAACATTTCATGCCAATAGGCAAGTGCAGATTAAAAAAAATAAATTCTGATCATGTTGGTATTATTACTAAAGCTATGTAATTCACAAAATATACATGCATATAAAAGGATGATTTTCGGCTGTCATATGAAAACTACACATGCAAATACCCACATAGGGTTTGAAGTATTACGAGAAAAGGTGCTTAAATTACATAGCGTAAACAATAACCTTCATTTAAAATACTAAATTTCTTTAAAAATGTAAAATGTCTTGGTTTTACTTACTTTTGACTTATTTAGTTTTCATTGTGTGTTGATATTTCTGGAAATTACTGGTGGTTTTATAGCTCTTTGCATAAAAACCAGAATTAGAATTTTTAAGTCACTTAGCATTAACTGTTATTTATTTATTTGTTTGTTTGTATGTTTGTTTGTTAAAAACACAATTCATGTTATTTTACCTTAAACCCTCTCACTTAAACCACCATTAGCTCTTTTAAAACCACCTAGCATTAACCTTTAGAAAACAAAATGTTGTGTATTTTGCATGTAGCATCAAAACTACCTAGCATTCCCTCTTATAAAAAAATTATCCAGCATTAGCACTTAATATTACAAATCTAGTATTAAGACTTAGAAATCTAAGCTTTAGCTTTTGTCATCAAAGCTACTAAGCATTAGCACTTAGCAAAGTCTAGCTATTACTAGCTTTTAGCATCAAACTTCCTTAAATTTGCTGTTATAAAAAATAGCCATTGTTACCTCTTAATAAAAAAAACATATAACTGTAAATATTTGCAACTTAAGCTAGCTAGCAGTAGTTGTTAATAATAGAACTACATAGCATTAAGCCTTAAAAATCAAAGAGACATAGCTTTAGCTTAGCTTATAACTACCATTAGCTCTTAGCAAACAAACTGGCTAGCAATAGCTCTTGGCATCAATACCAACTGCTGTCCTAGCTTTAGCTTGAACTGTCTAGAACATGTACAGAGCCTGAAACAGAAAATGCTACACACAAGGGAAAATGCTACACATTTGCACTCTACAACCATTCAATTCAAACACAATCTAAACACAATTTCAAACCAATCTACACACAGCCTTGACACAATATTAACACAATGTAAAAATGACATCTAATCCATCTCAACACAGAATCTCCACACAATCCAAACACATTTTAAATGCTGTTTAAACACAATTTAAACACGATTCAAGCAAAATTTAAACACAATCCAAACACAATTTGAATGCAATCTAAACACAAGCTAAACAAAANGCTAAACAAAATCCAAGTAGAATTTAAACTCAATCTAAACACAATCTGAACACAATACAAAACCAATCCAAACACAATCTAAACACAATCTGAACACAATCTAAAAACCAATCCAAACACAAACTAAACACAATCTGAACACAATCTAAAAACCAATCCAAAGACAAGCTAAACACAATCTAAAAACAATCCAAGTAAAATTTTAACTCAGTCTAAACACAGTCTGAACACAATCTAAAACTAATCCAAACAGTCCAAACACAATCTAAAACCGATCCAAACACAATCTAAATATAATCTGAACACAATCTAAAACCAATCCAAAGACAAGCTAAACACAATCTAAAAACAATCCAAGTAGAATTTAAACTCAGACTAAATACAATCTGAACACAATCTAAAACCAATCCAAATAAAATCCCAACACAATCTAAACACAGTCCAAACACAATCCAAACATAATCCAAACACAATACAGACATAATTTAAGTGCAGTCTAAACACAATTTAAGCAGAATTTAAACACAATCCAAACAGTCTAAACACGATTTAAACGTGATCCAAACAAAATCCAAACACCATCCAACACAATCCAAACATAATCTATGTACAATCTAAACACAGCCTCATTACAACCTGAACACAATCCAACCACCATCCAAAGACAGTCTAAAAAAATGTGTAAAGCCAATTTAAGCATAATTTAAACACAATGTAAAATGCAATCAAATCAATCTAATTTAAACACACAATGTAAACGCACATTAAACACAATCCAAACATGGTCAAAACACAATATAAGCACAATATGAGACAGTATGCCTCGAGGTTACCAGGCTTTTTGTGAGTATTAGCTGGGGCATAAGCTTTTTGATTGGGTCTAGACCAGCTCCTTTAATCAAGCACTTTCCTTAAGACCCAAAACATCAAGATTTTAAAAACAAGAATTTATAAAGCAGATTCCTTTTTTGGGAAACTCCTTTAACTGTAAAAGAAATTCAACTGAACCCCTCAGCACAGATTTATTTTAACATAACCTAACTGATATGTATATTTAACTGGTATGTTAATCATTGGTTATAGGTTAATCATTCAGATGAGTTTAATAATATGTTGTCTATTTACTGGAGCCGTGGAGATTTCTATTACTGAACTTTCCACACACAAATCTAATGAGGTCTAAGTTGACATTATTTATAGGACTACTTGTTTGGGGGGTTACTGAGATTTGGATTAAATAAATCTCATTCAATTCAAATAGCTAGTCAAACAGGTTATTAACTATAATAACTCAATAATAAATATAATATCTGAAATAATTGCGCTCTGTAATTTTCACCACTGTAACAAAATAATCACTAAATGACTAATGCTTTAAAGCTTTGAGAACCACTGCTTTGTACTGATACAATAACATGAAAAATGAACAGAAAGCAAAACAATTCAACAAAAACATCTAATTCTGGATGAATATATACTCAGGGGCAGGGGCTGAGTACCTTATCAAACCTCAAACTAGATATGCTGCCATTTTCAACCATGACATAAATCTTCATATCACATGTTGTACCTTAGAGCTTACTTACACTGTACTAAAAATACTTGTCCTTAATTCCCTTGGACATGATATAGGTCCTTAACAGTGTATCCAATTTTTATTTGGTAAAGACATCCATTTAACAAAACCATAACCTGTACACTTAATCCTGATTTATTACATTTAATTCGGGTTTTTTACA
>JAKKZN010000005.1:23260588-23271276 GCA_033441825.1 Pangasius elongatus | reverse complement strand
GAAATAAAACTGCATATATCATTTTACATAATTGAATTGAAAACCCAGGAAAAGGTTTTACTGCCGTTACGTACAACTACAACATTTCTTTCATACAAAAACTTTATACATTGATCACTTCATTCTTCCAGCAAGATATTCCTAGAAATGGAGTCAACAACAATGGCAAATTGACTAAATGTGAATAAGCACCTCCTTGGCAGAATGTAAAAAGCTAACGTAGCTCCTGAGGCTTTCCAGGCATGTGGAGATGTTCCTCTGCAGTGTCTTTAGCTGCTCTCTCAGCACAGAGGCCCGGTTGGAGAGCTCAACTACCTCAGAGGACTCCAGCTTCCTCAGTTCCTTAATCATTTCCTCAGTGGCTTCTGACTCTGCCACAACACGCTACAAGAGAATAACACATCTAAGGGTTAATGAATATAAGCAGGGAATTGTATTGAATGAATGGGAGACAACAGCTTATGATTTTGGTAAAATGCTTTCTGTGGAAAGTTAGGAAAGCATTACATTGTGCCAGGTTTATATCTTATCATAATAATAATATCATAGTTTATAGTCTTCTTCTTCTTCTTTCGGCTTTTCCCTTCAGGGGTCGCCACAGCGAATCATCACTCTCCACCTATCCCTATCNTGGCCTTCCTCTTCGCCTCCTGCCTGGCAGCTCCATGTCCAACATTCTCCTACCAATATACTCACTCTCCCTCCTCAATATCATAGTTTATAGTAATATCATAATTTATAATAATGTCATACTTTATATCATATCATCATATCTTAAAAAGACTCAACACTGGTGACAGACTTACCTGACAATTCCACCCCACACCACCAGAGGGGATATTACCAAAATACTGGGCCACCTGTTACTCATTACTTCCTCTTTTACTCACTGTTTTTCATCAGCTCATTGCGAAGTCTTGCCTCTTTTCCGAATGCATTTCTGAGCCATTATATCTTGTGTATGGTTTTTCTGGTTTCTGATACATCTGACTAAAGGCAATAAAGGAACTTCATCAAAAGAATCAGGCAGAAGTCGCTGTTCCATTGTATGAGTGTACATATGTACTGTATGTATATATGGGACAGTAAGCCTGTGTTATGTTTGTCAACATCAGAAGATGGCATATTATGGCTCTTTTGTGAAGTGATGGCATGAGTCATGCTGTCTCGCAGATTATATCACAACAGAGACAAAGTGCACCTTTAAGAAAGGCTGATGCACACTAAACATGATCTTTGTTGAAATTCATGAGAAATGCAGGAAACTAAACAAGGATCTCTATATCAACTTCACTAAAGCTTTCATCACTGTTATCCAGCAAAACGTACAGACCATACAAGGGAGTTTGGAGTTCAACCCAAATTTAGCAGAAACTTGAAACAGTCCCACACAGGCATCTGACATAGGAGGTGGTCTGCAGCTACTCTGTTCTCAGTGAATGCAATGGGGAAGCAGTGATGTGTGTTGTGTCCGCTGATGTTTAACCTTTAAACCCTGCAGCAACAACCCTCCTTTCCAAGAAGTCACTCTCGAGTCATAGTCCAAGAGAGGTCTACTATCTACCATACTTCCAGAACTAATCACCACAGGTACAGCCTCCTTAAGGCAGTCCACCAGTCTGCTACCTTGCACCTGTCTACCTGCCTACTTGATGACAATATTAAGCTTGCAGCACATCTATTGACATATGCTAGAATTTGGTAGACTGTGCTTCCAAGTCCTTGAGAATAGCAATTTAAGAAGTGAGTAGGGGTTGTTCAGTCATTAATGCTCTGGCATAGGGATTCAAAGATAACTCTGAATCCTAGGACTGTTAAAGAACCACTGGTGAGGCATAGAGTAAAACGCTAAACCTTTCGTTTCTTGGGTTGTATCCTGTTTCAATACTAATTCACTTTGGATAAGAGGATACCACAAATCAATAAATATAACTGAAAGGATCTCAACAAATGTTGCAATCTACCGAGGGGTTTGTGTGGCAATGCTGAAATACTGCTCTGAAACATAGACAATCTATTACTGTCACATCAAACCCTCTGATGTCTAGAATGCATCCTTGGCATTATCTGGGAATACATCCTCCAGTGAACTACACTATACAACTACGGTTTAGAGGCAATTCTAGCTTAGAGTCAACATCATTAGATGGGCCATGTTTATCCAAGGTCTCTACCATACCAAGTGCTCTACAGAGAGCTCCAGACAGCCTGCAGGAAACCTACTGATCAGAAGTTGTTGTCCAAGGAACACTTTAAGATATTATTAGAAATGAAGAGACCAATGGATAGCAAGATGTCAACATAGCAGGGGGAGAGCCAGGGGATGGCCAGGGGTGGCCGCGGCCACCATGGACATAATCACAGCCACACCACTGGCCACCCTGCTCGTAATCGCATTTTCAAAAGACGAAAATAACTTCTCAAATACTGATCTAGGTGAACCTCGATCATGTCTATGATAATGTTTGGACCGTGAAACTCTCGCAACAAGAGTAACTGCTGGCCCCTGCCTGGTCACCCCTATGAAAAATCCCTGGCTCCGCCACTGCAACATAGACAATGTCACTCTGATCCATCCAGCAAATCTCGCATGCTCCAACTACAACAAGATATGTGGGTCCAGGATTGAGTTTCACAGCTATCTTCATTGGCACCAACAGGACTGGCAAAACAACTTAACCATTAGGAAGCAACTTAATCTTATTTTGCAATAGACTGCCGGAGCAGTGTTTTGAGTCGTATGGAGTTAGTCTCATCTGTGTTTATACATGCATAAAGTTAAGCTCACCTGTGTATGTGTGGATAGGTCCAGGTGTTTGTTGAGCACTTCCTCAGCCTCAGAGAGTGAGGAACCAGGCTCTGTACTACTGGATAAGACACCATTACTGCTCTTAATCCAGCTGGAGATCTGGAGAGAAAAGCATATTAGAAAAACAGCCAGTGTTATCAGAAGTGTAGCTCTGCTTCACTCACCTTGTTTCCTAATATTCACAAAATAGCAATCATTGCCAGTCATTGGCTTAGCCAAATTTACTGGCAGCCATACAAATTACCATCTGAAATGAAACAAAACATTTTGGCCATCATAATTTTTTGTACTTTTATTCCAGCTCAGAAAAGCAGAGTGAAATACATTGTTTTCGTTTAGAAAGCAAAAAGTTTGCCTGGGGCAAAATGACTGGCAACAAATTGCAGTTAGCTGCACAGCCCTCGGCAAAGATCAATTCCTTCCAGCACGGCTTCATGAATCAATACGCTCGCTCCAATTTCACATGAAAATTGGAATTCCTTTTCAAATCCAGGCAGACAGGTAGGTTGGTTTATTCTGTCGGAATGCTTTTTCATTTTCCAAACATAAATAAATTACATGAAAGATAGATATACTATATTATCCCGTAGCACAGCAGCATCAACACTTTGAGTAACTTTTATTCTTAATAAATTATGGAATCACCCATTTTAATGAATGCTATCTGTTACTGTCTGGAAGGAAACCACCCTAGCAGTATAGAACAAAAGGAAGTAGGACAGAAGGTTACTTGTGTTACCATGGATTTACAGCAGAGTGAAGGTCCACCAGTGTCACTTGGCTTGACGGGAATGTCACACAGCGGTCACAATCACCAGGTGACAACTTTGCTATTCGTATTTAGTATGAAAACATGCATTTCCAAGGAAATATGGCTTGGAGATTCCTCACTTAGACATAACCTTCTAGTACAATTGTTTTTTAAGAAAATCATCTCAACTATATTATGCTTTGAGAGATGGTTCACTGCGCACACCTCCCACTGCACTGGAAGTCATATGACATATTAGGTGATGTGCACTTTTGAGTTGTAAGGGGAATGTTAAAAACAGCACTGGATCACCGAGTATATGATTCAGGAAAGCTTTGCTGATAGAAGTGAAATCTCTTTCTTTTGTACCTTTTCCTCCAGGTCATCGAAGGAGGTCAGCAATTGCTGTTTCTTCCCAGCAAGTTCCCTATAGGCGTGACACTGCTCGCTTAGCCCATCCACCCGTTCTCTGAGGTATCCCAGCATCCTTTGCACACCTCCTACTTGGGCACTGCCAGAAAAACATCCAAGCTAAGTATAACAGTAACTTTTATTTGTGTAGTAACTAGAGAAAAACCAAACAATGCACAGACAAAATACAAATTTATGACATTTATGCCATCTAGACTGTTTTCCAACTAATGAAAGATAAAGAATCGTAGTTTATTTATAGTGATAATAAAGGTTAAACAGGTGGATGGACCAAAGGTTGGGACAAATGTGGATACTTTCTGCTTTTTGTTTTGAGCAAAGCTTTGACAGGCACAGATGTATTGAGGTATAATTTGCTTCTTTTTTTTTTTTATATTTACAAGCTACACTGAAGCCACATCATGTAAGAATATTACTGTTAAAAATAAAGAAACATTTCAGAGCCTTTTGATTGGCTGATTTTTAGCCATTTGTGTCACAGAGAACAAAAAAAAAATTCAGCCAATCATCTATAGACGGATGAAGAAATTATGTTTACCCTGATCAGAGATGTGGCGGATCCGGAGAATATCCCGGGAACAGTGGGCATGAGGTGGGAATATACCCCGGATGGGACGTTTGTCCATCGCAAGGCACCACATTCACACCTAGTGGCAATTTAGCACAGCCAGTGCACCTACTGGCATGTTTTTGGGAGGTGGAAGGAAACCAGAGAACCCAGGGGAAACCCACACAGAGATGGGGAGTGTGTAGCTTTGAGGCGGCAATAACATAAATGTACCCATAACATAAAAGGATCCTTGGGTGGAAAATGATTATTCAGTTTATTGTGACAACAAAAAATATGGCTGAAGAAACATGGACTAAAAAATTCTGTGGAAAATGGAATCACTTTCAATAAACTTCTCTGGTATCTTTCATTTTAGGAATCTAAAAAAAATGTGTTCTTGTCTGATATCACCTTTTTGAGTGGCTTAATTTTTATACTGTAAATGCATTAAACTGTTGAAGCAGCAGCAGCTCTTGAATGTCTCACCTCTGTGGACTGAGCTTCTGAAGTATGAGCTGTCCTCGTTGAAGAGGTTCAGCAGCCGCATCTTTAATACTACGATGCAGCTCTTCGTGCTTCTTAGCCAGCTCGGCCAACTGCACAGTCTGAGTCCTCAAAACCTTTATAGTGCTCTCAATGGTTCCCAGGATTTCAAATGCCTGAAAACCACAAAGAGGCAGCAAATATGGGACGTGCTTAGTAGTTGAATAATATTGCAGTAGACCATCAAAGAAAACAGTCCAGTTTAGTTATTATACAGTCCCTAGAGCTCATGCTGATTTAAAATCATGTTTCCTCGCTTTTTCATTTCTCTCCGCAAATGAATTAAATTAAATTAATCATGCTAAATTACGCTCATTTAAACTGATAATTGATTCACTTAGTGATCTGTCCTCTAAAATTAGTAATCTCAACTCTTAACTTAATAAATTCACATAAAATGGTTATCCACCTACACTATAGCCCAGCTATCATATTAGATCCTTAGCAAAATATATTTTTTTTAATCTATTGAAGCCACTCTTAAGAGAAGGAGAAAGAAAAAGAAACAAAAGTAAAGTATTAGTATATTATAATAATAATTATAGTAATAATAAATCAAACATGATTTGCAGCAAACCAGAATGATTACAGTGGAGAATATTAAAAAAAAANAAAGAAAGAAAGAAAGAAAACAATAGAGAGAAAGAATAAGACAGTGGGGAGGAAAATTCTAAGTGGATTAAAATTATAAAATAATCTGTAATATTGTGACTTAAATAGCTCATTTTGATTGAAAAAGAGGCAATAACTTGCTATTTATTTACATCTCCATACTCGCATCTTGCTGGAATCAACTGAGGAGATCAATTTTTGGAGCTAAATTATTAACATGAAGCAACAAATTACTTAAATTAAGGGAATTAATTGCTAAATCAAATTAATGTATTACTAAATCAAAGGAATTTATTATTAATTGGATATATTCAGCTAAATAATTGAGGAAGCATAAAGTGGGCATATTTTTTTCTTCACCCTGAGACTTACAGTCTCTTTAATTGGATGATCCAGGAATACTGCACCACAAGCTCAAATAACCAAGTCATCAGTGCCATTAGCTGCATTTTACTGCCTCGCTCACGTACTTTATTAGCGCTGCTGAAGAATCCGTTGCTCTCATGCAGCTGTCCCAGTCGGCACATCATCAGATCCAAGAACTGCTCCTTTGTCTTGAGCAAGTTCTGACGTTTCTCTGAGATGGAGTCAAGCTTTGCATGACCGCTTAAGGAAAGGAGCTCAGATGCCTGCTGGAGAAGTCGCTCAACCAAAAGGGTCCTTTGCTGCACAGAGCATTTAAACACATCAGATATTAGTATTGGAGAATCACCACAGGCAGACTGGATTTAACATTTTCAGCACAGTCAGCAATAAAATATCTACGAACTGTACAATAGTCAATTGATTTATTGATTGGTCAGCTTTTACATCAAGTTTTACATAGTAAATTAGTCAGAGCAGCAACCAAGACACTAAAGGGTAACAACATGATGCAACCACCACCATGCTTCACTGCAGGGATTCTCACTGCTCATTCTCAGGGTGATGAGCAGTGTGTAATTTCTGCCAAATACAGAGATTTGCACCAAGGCCAAAAGGTCAACTCTGGTTTCATCAGACCAGAGAACATTCTTGACATATATATATATATACACGTCTACAACATGCCTTCTGGTAAACTTCAAAAAGGATTTCACTTGCTTCCCACTCTTTCATAAAGCCCAGCTTCTCCCATCTGAGCTGTGGATTTCTCCAGCTCCTTCAGAGTTACCCATGATCTCTTGGTTGCTTCTCTGACTACTCCCCTCTTTATCCGGTCTCCTTCAGGCAGAGTTGCAGTTGTGCCTTCTTCTTTCCATTTTTTAATAATAGATTTAATGGATCTCTGTGGAATATTCCAAGTTTTGGATATTTTTAATAAAAACTTTATAAAGTAATCCAGAATATGGTACCAGAGCTACTTTAGGGGTCTCACATCAACGGGGTGAATCACAACTTTTACTAAAATGTACATTTTATTGATATTTATTGTTCATCTACTTCAATAAATGCAATAATGCATTTATGCAGATTCATGATACATGATACCAGTCAAGTCCAATCAAGTTTCAGTTCCAGGATGTAACAGTAAAGATGAAAAGAGTTTCAGCCATTCCAGGAACAGTTATATTCCTCATCTGTATTTCGGTATTGCCCATAAAAGTCTTTATAAAAGAAGCCCTACCTTGGCTTTGAGTTCAAATTCTTTATGCTCCTGCAGTAACTCCTCACTTTCAGACAGGGATGAACCCAGCTGATTCCTTTCCAAGAAGGGGTCTGCATTTTCCTTAAACCAGCATGTTACCTGTATGGCAAAGTGGATAAGAGAGTAAACAATTACAGGACTACAGGACAACTGCGAACAGCTTTCGAGATTTCGAGACACAGATCCTCAAGAGGCAGCGAAGGGCAGAGGGAATCTCCCTGAGATGGCAGGAGGAATAAACATTTAAAAGAGAAAAGATTTAACATTGTGAGCAGAACTCAATACTCTAGCAACGCAGCTCTGCATTTTAGTTGTTTTGCTGTGTGTTTGCAATCTACATGACTGGATTTGATTTTTCTCTATACGAATTATACACTATTTCCTTCAATGGAACAACAATTTATGGTTAAAGTATGCCTAATGCCATTTATGCCATGTTATGCATAATTAATGTTTCCATTTGTCTTTCATTGATTGGGCAAGCATGTGAGACGTCACTCTCAACTGTTTTTCTACGAGTTACCGGCCAGTTAGATCTTGACACAGCTCACCATCCATTAATTTTCAAATTGCAAATGAACATTTACCGAGAATTCTTGGTCAGTGTCGGTGTTTTCCTGTTAATGTATATTGGTTAAAACTCTTAGCACCTTGACACTTAACGTTTTCATCAGGATTTAATGCATCCTTCTGCACTGTACTTTTCAGACAGCAGGATGTTTTTTTTCTCTCCATCTTACAGGTTTTCTAACATACCCCAAGCAACGTACGGTACTGAACCAAAGTCTTAGGCACACAAATTTTTATTCAATTCTTTAGATGTTTAATTTAAGCCTTCGGCATTGCTGGTAATAGAAAAGTGCAAATGGTTAATTTCCAAATATTCATTCAATGCAATGACCCTACAAATCGCTGCATGGCTATTTTGTCTCTTCGTAGTGCCCTGTGTACGCCTCCTCATTCCAGAACAAACAGGAGCCCAGATTGTAGCAAAATAAATTTTGATTCCTCAGAAAAACACGTAGCCATCTGACTGAACCAACAGTGCTGTAGTGAGGAGCCAGACATTTTTAATCAACTCAAAAATTTAAAAAGTCTACAGAATTGGTCGGCAAATTCAATCATCATGAACACTTCCTGTTTGGTTCACCCTATTTGCTAGCTAACTAGCTTACTAGTTAACTAGGGAGCTACAGCACAGACACCTATTAACAGGTTGATAGCTAATTATTTATCATTATTCTAATTCTTTACACATTATAATCACACAGTTTTGCACTTTACAGGCATGAAGTTGGTGAAGTTATTTTTGACTGACAGAGGGGCAGAATTTGAAAGAAATGCAGGCTGGAAGATTTCTGATGATTTTCAGATTCGCTGTACTCTCTGGAGCGATATACAGCTTTATGATTGGCTTTGCTTTTTTATGGTGAACACACAACACTAGTAGATTAGTTTGGTTTATAAACGTAACACTGGATTCAGCTGAAAGATGCATCATCGTTCTTTAACTTCAGTGTTTCCTTGATCAGGTTTTATTGATTCGCTAGCCACTGCATAGCCTAGCAGCTAGCAGGATTTCATTACAGTGCTACACTACCTATTAAACATGGCTACAATAGTGTAAAAATCGGACATTCCACGTCATCTTTCAAAATGACATTTTGTAAAACTTTCCCAAAAGTTTTATTTGTTTAGTTAGTTCTAGTATACTCCTCTATCAGTTCACTTACTTCCTGTTCCTGTCTCTCCCACTCAGAGATCCTGTTATTCACTTCCTGTCTGCGGATTTGTTGAGCCATACACTGGTCAACTGCCCTGCGTCTGTCTTGCAGGAGCTCCATCAGTCCATCTACTTTCCTGTAGCTGTTCCGAGCACCACGTGCCCCACCTCCATACCTCAGAGCCTCCTCAGCCTCGAAGCTCTTCAGGAAATCCAACAACTCGTAACTTTTATTCAGCGCCAGCATGGACTTCTCCAGCAGCCCTGAAGGTTCACACAGTGGGATTAAGTCCTTATGGTGCACTTTAAAAATGTACTGAAGTGTACAATATGAAATGAATTACTCATTTTTAAAAGCACCAATAATCTTATCTTTATGTCAATATTCATTTATCAAAAAATATATATTCAAGGAAAAAGACTATTTCATGCCTCCTGCACATGGCAGGTGTATATAAGGGTTAAAACGATTATATTTTTACTAGTGTGTACTGCACACAGACACGAATAAAGATTTATTCCACTAACACCCAGTCCATTAGCTTCATGACTAAAGCTCCCATTAGTGCTGTAGTAATTCTTCTTCATTACAGCCTGATCTGTCAGTACGGTGTGGATAATACACTGTTCCCTCTGACTGGGAAGTCTCATGAAAATAAAACACAGGAAGTGCTGTGAATCTGGGAGAGAAAGAGGCCAAGAGTCTCATCACACACATTACGGTGAAGTGCAGGTCAGAGGTCATGTTCACTCAGGAGATCGGTGTAAGTGCACCTCTCTATCTGCCGTACTCATTTCGGAAAGAAAAAAAAGAAAGGCAGATACAACTATAGATACAACAGACAGAAGAATGAATGGAGTTACAGGAAGACAAACAGAATGGAAGAACAATGAGGTCAACAACAGAACAACAGACAGAGAGATGGACAGACAGATGGAATAGGGGACATCAAATGGAACAATAATGTGCAATACAGAGAAAGACAGAATGAATGATAGATCAATAGACAGCTAGACACACAGACAGATACAGACAGACAGATAGATAAATAGACAAACAGATAGACAGATACAGACAGACAGATAGATAGATAGGCAGACAACAAATAGACTGATAAAGTAGTGCACAGACAGACAGACAGACAGACAGACAGATAGATAGATAGATCGATCGATAGAGACAAATGGCCAGACAGAGCAACAGACAGACAGAGGGACAAATGAACAGACAGACAAATAGATGGATAGTTGAATAGAGTGATAATGTACAAAAGGACACAGACACCAACACATAAATAGATAGATAGATAGATAGATAGATAGATAGATAGATAGATAGACATATAATGACAGACAAAGGAAGACAGAGAGAAAAATGAATAGACAGACAAAAATACAGACATGTAACAAATAGAATGATAATGTAATGTACAAAAAGACACAGATGCATAAATGGATGGATAGATGAATGGATGCATGGATGGATAGACAGACAGACAGACAGACAGAATGATAATGTAATATACAAAGACAGATGGATGGATGGATGGATGGATGGATAGATAGATGTGTGTGAGATCAGATCACTCACCTCTCTTCAGGCTGCTGTATTTGTGCTTCAGCTCGGTTAAACACACGTCA
>JAKKZN010000005.1:23206749-23216787 GCA_033441825.1 Pangasius elongatus | reverse complement strand
TCAAGGGTCTCACCTCAGTCGTGGTATTGAGGGTGTAAGAGAGCGCTGGTCATTCACTCCCCCACCTACAATCCCTGTCGGACCTGAGACTCAAAGCCACGACCCAAGGTTTTCTGGTCTTGGCACAAAGAACTACATTTGGTAGAAAACCTAAGAACTGATCAAGCCTGACAACGCCATCCCCGTAATGAAGCACGGTGGTGGTAGCATCATGTTGTCTGGATGCCTTTTATCAGCAAGGTCTGGGAAACTGGTCAGGGTTGGAGTCCAATACATGGCAATCGTAGGAGAAAACCCGTTCTTGAGACTATGGCCTGTTAGTGGTTCACTTTCTAATAGGACAACAACCCTAAGCATACTGCCAAAGCTACAGTGGAGAGCTTCAAAACAAACGCCCAGAACGTGTTAGAACTGCCTCAATCTGTGGCAAGACATGCTGTTAATCAACAGTCTCCATCTAATCCAACAGAGGTTGAGCAATGTTGCCAAAGAGAATGGGCAAAATACCAGGATCCAGATGTGCAAAGCTGATAGAGACATATACCAGAAGAGTTGCAGCTGTAATTACAGCCAAATGTGGACCGTGTTGTAACACTACAGAATGTGGACATGCTCAAGGAGGATGAATATGCAAGGCACCGTATGCTTTAATCTTTGCCCTAAACCAGGATTCTCAAACTCATGACTGCCTGGTTTTCTGTTGCATGATAAGATGAACGAAATCTGTTGGAATGGGAGAAACTTTGCAGTGCTGTGATCCTTGACAGGGTTTTGCAAACGCCATCTTCCAAGGTAAATCATTTACCATAAAGAATTTACACTGTAACTCAACCCATGCCACAATCTGTGCACAAGTTTGTAAATGATAGTCGAGTTAGTTACTGACCAGCCTCTTGTTGAGCCAGTCCACGTGGTCATACTGCAGACTCCCTCCAAACTCATCGGTCAGCTGGCAGGGCTCGATGTAGCGTGTGAGTTTATTAGCTGAGACCAGGATCACCTACAAACACAGACACACACACACACACATCTCCTCAGTCAGATCATCTCACAAATGGACTGAGCAAGATTGACATTCAGTCATCTGGCATACAAGCAAATTGGTTGTCTTTACTCAAAAAAAATCACAACATTTATTTAAAAAAAAAAAAGATATGAGCTGTAATCATATCTGAAATGTCATTACTGGTTATTAACTCTTTTGCATTCATAAAATGTCAGAGATAGAAAACTGGTTGCTGCGGGTGAACAGTGTCGGGATCTGACACCACTAATGCAGAAAAATAATAACGACATTGACAAAAATGTCAGCCAAGGTTAATCATGCATGAATAATTGATCTGGTATTTAAAAGGCAGAGGAGGCAGAGACAGCAGGTGAGACAGGAGTCCGCTGAGTAGGAATCAGATGACTGCGGTAAATATCACTGACGCTCATTACTCGCATACGAAATGCACTGAAGGAAAAACGGAGAACAAACATGTTGGCTTTGACCCAGAGGAGCTGAATGGGCCTGTTGTACATTTATTAATTTAGCACACACGTACATGTGATCCAATCTAAACACGGAGCTGTTAAAGGAGCAAACAATGACACAAGTAATGTGTGTAAAACGTTGTAAAAACCCTGTGCAGCTGTCTGTGTGCGTGCGTCTGTCAGAGCGTGTTGGGGGTGGAGGGTGATGTTTGGATGAATTTTCAGATGCTCAGCTGAGTCAACACTCGTGACCTAAAAGCAGAGGTTCGTTTAGGAAACTTAGCTGAAGACAACTCCACATACGCTCAATGTTAGTTTATGTTATGTTGAATTCTCCATTCCTTCTCTATAACAGCGGCCCAGACAATAGTTCCAGCTAAAAGACCAATCACAGGTCTATATTAACACGCATATTCTAATCCGTTATTGTTTCTATAGTAACAACTTACAGCTGTACTGTATGTTTTCTGTGAGGACGCCTTGTTGCAATGTGTCTGCTGTGTCAGCACTTCGTGTAAAGTTAGGTTTTCCAACACGGGAAAATCTTAGAGACAGATGGCTTTGCTGTGTCTCAGTAACAAGCTACAATTTTAGTCTCATTAACTACTTATCGAGAAAAAGAAGGGAAAAAAACAGCTGTTGAGGGAACAACTGTTAATTACAATCAAAGCTAACTTGTTTCATGGACATTACATAAGGTTAAATGTAACTATAAGCAGATAAAAAAAATGAAAAACTGTAATCACTGGCAATTTGCAGTGGTATAAGAATAAATAAATTTTAAAAAAAAATCAGGACATGCTGTTATCTTTGTGTAAAAGTATTTTTCTGATTATTTTTCTGTGACAGCATGCCCTGAAGTGTTTCATTCCTTATTTATCTGTGCAGAAACTTCACAAGACTTGGTTGCTTCTTAGAGTGTTCTGACATCGAACAACACCACACACCTTATTTCACGGATTTATATCAAAGGCATCAGAGAGGAGCTCAGAGAGGAACTCTAAATAAGCATAGCATCTCATAAGACAAACACTGTAGTGTGTGTGCGTGTGTGTGCGCATGTGTGCGTGTAGCTCAGGAACACGGATCGATCTCCTTTGTGAGCTCTCGTCTCTCCCTCGGTCACTGCACACACTTTAGGCTTGAATGAGTAAGAAGGACAGAGAGAAACATAATGAATAGGATGTTCTTGTGATGTCCTGCTTGTCCAAATTCTTTTACTCTTCCTATTTATACCAAAAAATACCCTGACCCTGGACACAGCTGGAAGCACGCGTACAAAGAAGACTTGGGAATAATCTGTCCACGCGCAGGTCAGGCACATTTGATAGACACTGGCAAAAAAGGGCTGTAATGATTCGTAGAAGTTTATTGATCCTAATTTGCATAATTGGTCCGGCATTTAAGAAAGACACAATGCCCTTTTATTCAAATAACTGCTCTGTGAAGTGGCGTGACTGTAATGTTTCATTAGCACCGTTTATTAAAAAGGGCTGCCAGAGTGCAAAATCATGCACTGTGATTAAAGTCCACACCGACCCAGCAGAGGCAGACAAATCATAAACTCATTAACTAGTGCAAGTGAACGCTCTAATGTGCTTTATTTCAGCTGCACAGCAACTAGAAGAATCCACTAACTGGAAGGCAGTCATTTTGCTCTAGTGGAAAATTAGTTTTGACTGCACATGGTTTGGCTCCAGACGAAAAAATGAGAGAGTGAGTGAGAAGCTAAAGGCAAACAGATTGCTCCCTGTTCCATTGCAAAATCCCGTTAAATCAAGTTATTGCTGAATTGTGACATTTCATTTTCAGCCCATATCTGAAATGACCTTGACGATTTACCATAAGATATACGTCTTAAATCCTCTAGCAATTAAGCTTTCACTTTGTACATATGCTAGCCATCACTGTGGTTTAAAAAAAAAAAAGGAGTCCTGGCCTTTCTATGTACCAATTAAAAATAACTTGGCAACTTAGTTTGGCATCTCAATAGTACCAGGGAGTTCCCTTTGGTTTTGGAGCAGTCAGCAACATCAGATTTGGAGTTTGGAGTTGTTGCTGCATGCGGTTTCTCTGTACACACCGCTAAGCAGAAACATAAACCCTTTGGTATTTTGGTGCAGTGTTATTAAATGTAGCTGTAACAGTCTGTCGTTTTGTGTAATTACACATAGTTAATACCAGCGATGTCAGTCATCATTAGACACTGTAAAGATCTTAGGTTTAGTAAAGCAAATTAAAAAGGCATCAGTAAACAAGTGCTATTAAAAACAAGGTTAAACAGTAATCATAATGCATGTTATTTCCATAATGTGTCCAAAAGTGTATTTCACTACACATACACTATATGACCAAAAGTTTGTGGACACCTGACCATCACACATACATGTGCTTGCTGAACAGCTCATCCCAGGTTTACTTCCCCTTTGCTGTTATAGCAACCTGCACTCTTTTGGGAAGGCTTTCCACTAAACTTTGGAGCGTGGCTGTGGGGATTTGTGTTTATTCAGCCACAGAAACCTTAGTGAGGTCAGGCATTGATGTTGGGTGAGGAGATCTAGGTTGAAGTCAGTGTTCCAGTTCATCCCAAAAGTTGTTCAGGGGTCTCTTAGTTCCAGTGAAGGGAAACTGTAAAGTTACGGCATATAAAAGACATTTCTATACAATTCTGTGCTTCCAATTTTGGGGCAACAGTTTGGGGAAGAACCACATATGGGAGAGATGGTCAAGTGTCCACATACTTTTGGTCATACATTGTAGCTAGAGGTAGGGGTCAAATGTGAAATAAAACATGTCATAACTGGGTAGTATTATTTTCCCCTTCTTAATATATTATGTATGGTTATATAGACAAAAGTCTTGACCTCAACCAGACTGAACACCCTTGGGATGAATTTTGGTATTTTGATACCATTTTGAGTCTGGTTCCTCTCAAAGTTTCTTCCTCATGTCCCTAACAGTTCTGCCCCAACCTGTTGCCACAAAACTGGGCGCACACAACTGTATAGGGTGTCTTTGTATGCCGTAGTATTACAGTTTCCCTTCACTGGAACTAAGAGGCCTAAACCTGTTCCAGCATCATAGTGCCCCTGTGCACAAAGCGAGCTCCATGAAGACATGGTGTGTTCAGCCTGAAGAGGAAGAACTCGAGTGTCCTGCACAGAGCCCTGATCTCAACCCCACTGAACACCTTTGGGATGAACTGGAACACNGACTGCACCCCAGACCTCCTCACACAACATCAGCATCTGATCTCACTAATGCTCTTATGGCTGAATGAGCACAAAAACCCCACAGCCACGCTCCAAAATCTAGTGGAGAGCCTTCCCAGAAGAGTGGAGGTTAATAGAACAGCAATAGGGACTAAATCTAGAATGGGATGTTCAACAAGCACACACACACACACACACACACACACACACACACACACACACACACACACACACACACACACACACACANAGAGTGTGATAGTCAGGTGTCCACAAACTTCTCCATTCTGATTGGTTGATTTCTGAAAATATATACGTGCAGGATAATTTGTGAACATTGTACATCCTTTAAAAGAGAAAAGAGCAGCTCTTTTCTCACGGCAGTTAAAATTCAAATATCTATATTTACATGAGAGAAAATTTAATCTGCCTGAAAGCTGAGGAAATCATAGGCTCTTAACTTTTGGCAGTAAAATAAGCTACTAAAAGCACTCCACCTCCTGCTATAAAACTACCCGGCCAGCAGCAGCATAGTATTCTGGGTAAGAGCCAGCTGTTGTGGAAGTCAGTGGGCTACTTCTTAAGCTGGTGGGGGAGAAAAGAACATGCAATTAGCACAAAAATGTGCAAAGCTCGAATAACTGGTCTTCTGGGAGCCGAGAGGCACAGAGAAGAGTGAAAAAGAGAGCGAGAGAGAGTGCCTCTCATCTCCGTATGTTTCTACATTGATGCCAAATGAGGATTTGCTGGCGTTTTAGGGGATTGTTGAATACAGGAAGGTCCTTGTGCTGTATGTCTGTCCTCAGCTGCGGTAAACCTCTCCATTCAGCGTGTAGGTCACTCATGAGCGCTGGCACCAAGTGTTCCCTCGACTCTCCCCATTCAGGTCACCTCGCTCACCGCAATCAGTACAGCGACCTCCATTCCAGCCCAGACGGCACCATCTGCTTCGGCAGAACGGCCGGACGGGAGGGAAAGCAGCCCAGAGGGGAGCGCTGGCCCATATTATTTCCTGAAACAGGTGGAGCTCAAATTAAATGGCAACTCCAACACACATACAAAAGCGTTTGTATGTCAGATATGAGGATGGGACTCTTCTGGAAGGACACCGAGACATTATTTGTTCATGTTCAGACAGAAGGCGGAGGAGTCAAACAGGAAGACAAATGAGTCGTCTTTCCTCACTGTGCATGACTGACAGGCGAGCTCAAGCCCCAGTCCACCATTCACCTGTACATCATGTGCTCACACACACGCTTCCTCTGTGTGTCAGCACTGATGGAGCCAATACGCTGTGCACGTGTTGGGATTTTGCTCTTTTTCTAAACTAACATGATTTCCGTCACAAAAGTAATCACACGCCATGTTCAATCGATTTTATTAGGGTAGACGAAGTACAAAAATACACAACGCACTGGGACTCCTCGAGTGCTAGCTGTCCGAAACCAAGGATACGTCAAGCAGAAAACGCTGAAAGTTCTTTTGTTTTCTGGATCAATGAAAACATCATTTAAAAACTGCAAGGGGGGAAACTTAGGTAGTTTAGGGGATTTTAAACATTACTTATTTAACCATTTGTTCAGGCAATTTCCTGTTTTTCCCTTTCTTTCTTTCTTTTTTTTTAACTAATTACATTTTTTGAACTTTTTTACTAATTCACGCCTTACTGTCCCAAAATTAAGCACTGCACATCAATGACTACTCGCTTAAACTAATGAACAGACATAGATCATTTACCAAAATAGATCATGGTTTCATTTTACTAAACAAACTACGTTGTTACATAAGCGCTGTCTCTACTCGTCAGCTGTACTTCATTGTTGCTTTGTTGGAACACGAATTTTTTGATGGTAACAATTTTTTGTGCTCTCCTGAATTTTGTGCTCTCCTGAATACCCGGCCACATTAGGTCAGGAGTTCCAGCAGGCTTTAAACAAGGCCCGACATGTCTGTTATTCAGTGCTCCACAACAATGAGACAGAAAAAGCTCAGATTTCATATTCAGATAGATAACGTATTACTTTGAAAGATAACATGAAGCTTTTACTGAGATTAGCGCTTTTTTCGTCATTTGAAAGCTATTTTTCCACAAGACTGTAGACATTGGTGTCTACTCCACTAGGGCGCCAGAGCAAATAGGCAGCAAGTTATTAGAGGGAAAGTTTTATTCTTGATGAAGTCAGTGATCTCATGAGGAGAAAACTGAGCTGACAGGTAAAAAGGTGGGGAAAGAAAAAGGAAACAAACTGCATTTTAGCTTGTTTTAATCAAACTAGTTTTCACTTCCATTAAAAGTTGCTTGTAAAGTGTTAGAACTGACACTTCATTAAAGACTAATTATTTCCTGGCAAAACTTTCAGCCTTTTTTCTCTCTTTCGGCTGAAAAAAAAAAAGAAATAAAGAAAAATAGAAAGAAGAAAAAAAAAGGCTGCTTTTGATCATTTTCAGCTGCCAAATTTTCAGTGCATCCCCAATTACAAATGTATAATTTTCATGAATAATTAACTGGAGGGTTTTTTTTTTAGTTTCAAAACAAAGCTAACACTACAAACAGATTTAAAATACTGGATGACTGATATTAAAGACTAAATAAGCCTCTATAGCTCTAGGCTGGCTAACTGATTTTTATCTAGATATTTTAGGGTCTGTGGTTGAAACTTTAAACTTTTATTCCTACCTAATCACTGCCTGCAAACAAAGTTATTCAACTTAAAGGAGAGTTTGCCACTAAAGTAAGTTGTTCATGAGAGGGATGGTCATTTCAGGGGGAAATAAATAGTGAAAGGTTAATAACTTCCTGCATGACAACCAACCTCATAACCTGTGTCTTGACCACAATCACATCTCTTAATGAGTGAGAGCGGAGTGCTCGAGCCCAGCTCAGTTACACAGAACACTGCGTTACAAGGCCACACACACACACACACACACACACACACTCATCTAAACAGTGTGAAGGAAACTTTTAAAGGCAACCATTAGACTGGAGGCAATTACATGACTTGTTTATGAACAGCAACGGGGAATAATTGGGTCTCGACCCTTCGCCTGATTTCATTTCTTCATTAAGGTTCATTACAGTCAGTCAGAGGAGCAAATTACCTCGTTATAAAGCAGGAAGCTCCAGGGTGCCTCTGACTGTACCTGAGGCACCATCCGATATTATACAACCACGTTCAGTGCCGGAGTGTAGAAATATGACTCATCGAGTGCGGATCCTTAACTACACTCCTCTATATTGGATGTTTTGGAGAGGTGAACTTCATCAGCAGCACTCAGGAGACTGGTGCTACATGAACAAGGCCTGATTTTAAATTGCTCTGGTGCTGACGTAAAGACATGACCTGTTTGTGTCTTTGACGCAAATCTTTCACCCAGTGATCCCGAAACACTGGATCACTGGATTGGTATCGGATAAAGCGATGTAAAAAACATAGTGCATAGTGGAGAACTAGGATCTTAAGCTAATCATCAGGTTTAAAAAAATAAATAAATTAATTAATAAAACATCCATTTGGTATTGTTATTACCCAAAACTCAGAGTTGAGATAATCACATTATACTGGAAGCGCAAAAATAGACTGTCTTTAAAACACAGACGGTGTAAAGGTTGCTGAAAAAGAAACTAAAACGACTGACTTACTCACTTCTTTTGAGTTGATCCAATTTCTTAACGAAAAGATAAAATCCTCATCATTTGTATACTGTGTATTATGAAACTCGCACATCTTATTATGTAATGGTTTGTTTAAAAAAATGTGATTAGCTAAAACAGCTCAGCAACAGCACTGACACTGGGTGACTTGTGCGTCAAAAGGCAAGTATTATCAAAACATAAAAAGGTAATACTTCCATCCTTTTGGGTTTAGACAAAAGACAAAAATCCTAAGAAATGCACTGAGGACAAGCCCTCTCTACAACAGGACCAAGTAACCAAGTAAGAGTAAGGAATAATGCAGGGGGTGGGGAGAGACAGAGAGAGAGAATAGAAAGAGAAAGGATGGAGTGAATGACAAAGAGAGCACGAAGGAGGGACAGAGGGAGAGCGAGAGGGTAAAAGAAGCAAAGAGAGAGAGCGAAGGAGGGACAGAGGGAGAACGAGAATGTGAAAGAAGGAAAGAGAGGGAGACGGAGAGAGAGTGTGAAGGAGGGAGGGGGAGAGAGAGAGAGAGAGAGAGAGAGAGAGAGATAGAGAGAGTGCAGCACTCACCTCAAAGCCAAGCCTGTCCTTCTCCTTCCAGAAGCAGAAATGGGTGACCTTCTTATCCCAGAATTCATCTGGCTTCACCACACATACTAAGGACACCTCGGCTGGGATCACGTTCTACACACACACACACACACACACACACACACACACGAAGACAAACCTTACAGATGTGCAGCCATTAAATAGCTTTAAATGGGAATTACACTGATAACCACATGAACACTTCTACAATCATTTCCAAATGCATTTGGCAATAAAGGCATGAATTCGGTTCCTAACAGGGTGTAAGAGCGATGGAAAGCTGTTCGATAACCAGCTTTATTTTTATTAACAGCACACAGGAATGCTAACGCTCACCGTACTGCAGTGTGGCTGTCTGGATGCTCAAAATGTTCAACCCAGATCATGGTTTCTCTGATCCAGTCCTGATCTGAACTCAGAGAAATTTTTACCACAAAATCCCTCTGGTATATCAGTAGACGAGAAAGTGTTTTGTTTTTCCCAGAGCTAAGCAACTCTAAGAAAACGGTGAGGCAAAAGTGTCTCGGCACTGCTGCACTACTACTACAGCTCCACTAAACAAGCAAAAAAAGGACATCACATTCCTGCCCATTTTTTTAATGATATACAGGGCGAAGTTCACGCAGTTAAAGTCAGCATGAACTAAAACAAACTGATCTTCCCGAAGGCGCAAAAGAAAAATGTTCGCTTTATCAGGAGATCGTGGATTTGAATCCTGACGATGCCACCACGGCAGATGAAAAAACATCTCTGGGTGGAAGGGGCATACTCTCTCTCCTGTCAATCATAGCCAATCACTGGCATCTGTGGGCTCAGATAGCGCATTCCTCCGAGTGCGTTACGTTGCAGCATCAGTTTGAAAAGATCTGATTGGCTGCTTCACATGTTTTGGAGGAAGCACATGGTGGCTTTCACCCTCCCGGGTTTGAAGCTATGAAGTGAAGTGACTTTGTGGCCAAGTGTGGTGATCCATACTCGGAATTTGTGCTGTGCATTTAACCCATCCAAGTGCACACACACAGTAGTGATCACACACCCTTGAACACACAACCGGAGCAGTGGGCAGCCATTTTAGCTGCGGCGCCCGGGGAGCAGTTGGGGGATCGGTGCCTTGCTCAA
>JAKKZN010000005.1:23092771-23109344 GCA_033441825.1 Pangasius elongatus | reverse complement strand
GGTGGTGTTCATGGGCACGAGTGAGGCCGTGTTTGAATCCCAGGAGCGCAACATGTCGGTGGTGGGTTTGCGAATACTGCAGGAGGATCGAGTCTGTCCTCATCGCAATCTTTTCTGTCTACACTGTAGACCAGACAACATACACAACTACACATGGCCATAATTTCCACTTTTTTTCGCTACGCAATTTTGCCACCACGTTGTTTTCCATTCTTTCGACACATGACGCAACCCCTGAGTGTTTTATTGCTCTTACACCACAGCAATTTATCATTTTATTATTGATAAGAAGTTTCTTCTTCTTCTTCTTTCGGCTTTTCCCTTCAGGGGTCGCCACAGCGAATCATCACTCTCCACCTTTCCCTATCTTNTTCACCTCCTGCCTGGCAGCTCCATGTCCAACATTCTCCTACCAATATACTCACTCTCCCTCCTCTGAACATGTCCATTGAGAAGAAGTTTATATCTGTTTATATTCCAGGTTGTGTAATATCAGTGAAGCAAGTTACTTCCTGTTATCACTTGCTATGAACAGCCTCTCAGTTTTTTCCTCTCTCTTGAAATGAAGACGGTACAAACTGCATCTTATCATGTTACCAAAACATTACCAGGACTTAGGTTGGAAAGCATCCAGCCTTTTATCTCTGTTACAAAGCGCTGACACTGGAGACTTCTTCCATAAAAGTTGAATGAACATCTCTTTACAGGAAACCTCACCGTATAAATTCTTACACTTTTTATTTTGTTAAATAGTTTTCTTTTTTTTATAATATAAAGCTGTGATTTGAAATAGCAGCTCAGCGCAGCACACTCCCGTAAAGGTCAAACACACACGGGGTTTCAAATCTGCCAAAGAGTACAAGTCCTTACGTTATATTTACATTGCATTTTAAAATTGTAGTTTTGTTGTCTTATTTTTATTTGTTTATTTATTTGCTCATGAATTTATTCATATTTTAACTTTGAATGTATAACTCTGTTCCTAATGACACATTTGCATTTTACTTCATTAGTGTGTATCTTTCTCTAAACAGGTTCAGGGGAGAACAGTGAGTGGATTTATTTTGCATATGAATAATAATAATAATAATAATAATAATAATGTATTTTTTTTCATCCTGTCTTGCTGTCTGTCCCATTTTCTCTCTGTCTCTCTTTCTCATGCACTTTTTATACAGAAGCTGTTTACTCCTTTCTGTTTCATCAAAACAAAATCAAATCTTCCCCCTGTGTGTGTGTGTGTGTGTGTGAAAACCAAAGCCACACTGCTAGTAGAAAAAGCTGTTAATATTTCATGTGATCACGAGGCTCCATAAGCAAATTTGGCTTGTGAACAAACATGATTAATTTAGTGTTTATCCGTGACGTCTTCCTCACGAACAGAACCCCTTTGGTCAGCGCAGTTTGAGACTAAACCTCTGGCTCTTCATCATCATGAACGCTCGAGGAGCCATTCCACATCAGCTCATCTACTTATTATTTTACTTCCTTTATTTAATAACAGGATGTGGGGTGGCGTGCGCGGGCGTGTGCACCGGTGGGCCGGAGGAGCTCCCTGAAAAATGGCTCTCATTGTGTGAGAGAGCTGAAGTGGGACATTTCTCTTTCTCCCAGCTCCATCCGTCTCACTCTCCGCTCTCTAACTTTACCTCATCATGTGGCCGAGTGCTCTCAGCTGAACCACAAATCCCAGCTTCCCCAGCGACCATGCAAAATTACGAGCATAAATCAGAGAGGCTCATGGGAAAAGGCCACATGTCACCAGAGCAAATGTATCATGGAGTGTGTGACCTCGTCGTGCACTTTTTATTTTGTGTTAAACATCCTGAAATGAAATCCTGAATGGTTGGAAGTGTCTGTGTGTGTCTGTGTGTGTGCCTGTGTGCCTGTGTGTGTGCCTGTGTGTGTGCCTGTGTGTGTGCCTGTGTGTGTGCCTGTGTGTGTGTCTACACTGAAGTTTCTGTTAATACTTAAATGCTAACACTTTTCCTTTCTAGGTTCAGGACACTTAACTAACAGTCTATACAGCTGCTTTTTAAAAAACCCATGATTATATATACTGATTGAGTAAACATTTAAATATGCATAAAAAAAGAATGATGGAGAACAAAAGTTCTCTCATGTCTCTCTCTCTCTCTCTGTCTCTCTCTCTCTCTCTTTCTCTCTCTCTCTCTCTCTCTCTCTGTGTCCCCCCCCTTCTCTCTCTCTGTCTCCCACTCTCTCTCTCTCTCTGTCTCCCACCCTCTCTCTGTCCCCCCCATCTCTCTCTGCCCCCCCTCCCCCTCTCTCTGCGTGTGTCCCCCCTCTCTCTCTTTCTCTCTCTCTCTCTCTCTCTCTCTCTGTCCCCCTCTCTCTCTCTGTGCCCCCCTCTCTCTCTCTCTCTCTCTGTGCCCCCTCTCTCTGTCCCCTCCTCTCTCTCTCTCTCTCTCCCTCTCCCTCTCTCTGTCCCCCCCCTCTCTCTCTGTGTTCCCCCTTTCTCTCTCTCTCCGTGTGCCCCCCCTCTCTCTGTCCCTCTCTTTCTGTGTCCCTTTCTCTGTCTGTTTGCCCCCCCCTTTGTGTGTCCTCCTCTGCATATCTCTGTGTATCCCTCTCTGTCCCCTTCTCTCCACATCTCTGTCTCGCTCTCTGTGTGTTTTTCTCCGTGTGTCCTCCTGTCCGCACATCTCTCAGTGTATCCCTCTCTCCAAATGTCCCTCTCTTTGCATTTTGACACTGACTGATGGGCAGTATGAACCTGGTGCTTTTTCGTTTCCTGGCCTCTGGGTGGCATCGTGCCGTTTCAAACCACAACATGCGCGCTCTCTCTCTCTCTCTCTCTCTCTCTCTCTCTCTCTCTCTCTCTCTCTCTCTCTCTCTCTCTCTCTCTCACACACACNCTCTCTCTCTCTCTCTCTCTCTCTCTCTCACACACTCACACACACACACACACACACACACACACACACACACACACTCAGGGAAATCCATAATACTTAATTATTTTTATTTGTTTATATTTTTATAACATAATTTTTATAACATAATTTTATCTAATAATTATGTTCATCTTAAAATAATTTGATCAAATGCATGTTGAAATACCCACAAGTAAATAAAGATATATAAAATAATGTAAAATAAGTGTGTGTGTGTGTGTGTGTGTGTGTGGAAAATATCAAATACAGACGTATTAAAATAGAGTTCAAAATAGAAAGTCATATTTTGAAAAATATCAGTAGTTATAATTATGTACAAATGCAGTGTGTGTGTCTTTGAGATCATCTCACTCTGTAATGTCTTGGAGTGACGCTCAGATTGGTTAAAGGCAGTCATGTGACAGGCTGAGTTGAACCTAACTGGGGTTAAATGCCTAAATCTCCTAACACTCTAAAGGTCGTGACCTCAGCGTGGTTGGGATGAGTGTAATGGAGTATGTGTTGTATGTAAACACTTCGACTACACACTGCACTGAGTGTATGTAGTGTTTATTCATGAGTGGAACTGTGTTGCTGCACACACAACCATACACAATGGCACACTTTATTTATATTTGTTTATCTTTTGCGTACAGTCTCTCTCTCTGCTTTTCTGTATTGTTCTTAATTCTTTTGTTCTTAGGTTTTGATTTGATATAAAATTTCTATTTTTTACTATAATCTTATCTTTAAATGTATGTTTTATTTAAAATTTCACTTCTTTCTTTCTTTCTTTTTTTCTTTCTTTCTTTCTGCATCTCCTCAGCTGTGTCTGTCTCTCTCAGGTGGTTGGCTTATCAGTGGATGAGCCTCAGTGTTAGTGGATTATCAGTGCTAGTGAAACACACACTCAGGGTCGTATGACAGGGTGTATGAGATCAATTCTGCAGCAATGTAGTGGTGTGTGTGTGTGTGTGCGCATGTGAGACTTGTGCTCTAATGAAGAGACAGTGTGAAGCCCCTGAGGGCCACTCATCCTCTTGTCCCCTCGTCCCCACATCCCCTCCCCTACGGTCCTATCGCTAAATTAGCTGACTCCCTGACCCTGCCTGTAATTGCATTAGTTTATCAATGTAGCTCGCAATTTATTACCCCCGGCAAAATACACACACACACACACACACACAGCATGTCAGGTCTCACACTGCACAGACTAATTAGAGAAACACAAGTGTCTGAGCAGAGCTTAGTGTATATGTGTGTGCGTGTGTTACTCACCGTACTGTTACTGAATAAAAAAAAAACTACACTTTTCAGCAGCCTTAAATATGTACAGTACTGTTTGTCACTTTTTGTTTCCATAGTGAAATAGTGGAACAGATTGTCACTGTGCCATCTTAACACTCTCGTAGCCCCATCCTAACACAATCACACAAATACCATAATAATACCCTCATATCCCCATCATAACACAATCACAACACCCTAATAACACCATAATACTCTACTAACCCTATTATAACACAAACACCCTAATTACGCCATCATATCCCTTTCATAAGGCCATCATAACCCCATCATAATGCTATAAAAAACCCTAATAATTCCATCAGAACACCATAAAACACCCTAATGATACCAACACCCTAATAACCATAATAACCCCATCACAACATAAAAACACTCTTAACACCATCATAACACCCTAACAACTTCATAAAACCTCAGTAAGCGCCACCACAACACTGTAATAACACTATAACAGCATAACACAATCACGTCACAGACTAATAACACCATCGAGCATCAAAACATCGTAATAACACTGTAATAACACTATGTAATAACATAACACAGTAATAACACCTTAATAAAACCTCAGGAAAGCATTAGAGCAGCAGGGGGAGTGTAGCAATTGAATATTTTGAGAACTAGATCCTTCTGATGTAGAGAAGAAACCTACTTGAGTGAGTAAAATTAGCAATGTGAGAGGAGCAGGATAGTTGATTGTCCATGGTTACCCATGGTTGTTCATGTAGTTACAGATTTTGAAACCTGAGAGTTGTCCATGGAGATCAGGAGATCTTGACATGGAGACGCGTGTCCATGGAGGTACAGCAGCTCAGCCTTACTGGGATTAAGTTTCATCTGATGAGCTGTCACCCATGATGAGATGTCNAAACCCATGTGAGGATATGACCTCACCAAGAGATTGAGTATAGAGGGAGAACAGAAGAGGACCAAGTACTGAGCCTTTTGGGACACCAGTGGAGAGTCTGCAGGGAGCATATGTAGATCCCCTCCATGTCACCTGATATGACCGATCTTCCAGGTAGGAAGCAAACCACAAATTCTTAGACTCATGAGGGTGCACAAGAGAGTCTTGTGGTTCACTGTGTCAAATGCTTCAGAAAGGTCAAAGAGGATGAGGACTGAAGACAGTTTGGCTGATCTAGCAGCATGTAGCTTCTCAGTGATGGCCTAAAGGGCAGTCTCTGTGGAATGTGCCAGTTTGAAACCAGACTGCTGAGGATCTTGGGGGTTGTTCTGTGATAGATAGACACAGTTGTTTGTAGACAGTTCTTTCAAGGGTTTTAGAAAGAAAAGAAAGAAGTGATACCAGTCGGTAGTTGCTGATGTCAGAGGGATCCAGAATGGGTTCAGGATGTGAATAACCCTTGCTCTCTTTAATGAGGTTGGTTCATGACCAGATGTTATGGAGTCATTGATGATAGTGATGATGAAGGGTAGGAGGTCTTGAGAGATGGTCTGGAGCATTGTGGAAGGGATTGGATCCAATGGGCAGGTGGTAGGATTGCAGGACAAGATGACTTACAGGATCTCTTATGTTGCTAGTTTAGAAAAATGTGCCAGTGAAGGAGAAGGAGAATCCTCAGTTTGTGGTATAGGAGTTGGGGTAGAAGTGAAGGTCTGGCAGATTTTTCAATCTTCTCATCATAGAAGGAGGCAGTCAGGGAGAACCGTGCAGGAGGAGCCAGTAGGTTGAGTAGTGAAGAAAAGATGCTGTGGAGCTTGCGAGGATCTTGTGCAGAACTTTCCAGCATTTCCTTCTAGAAGGCAGTCTTATCAGAAGTCACTTCAGAAGAGAATTTGGACAGGGTAGCACGGTAAGTGGCAAAATCTTTGTTGAGTTGTTATTTCTTCCACTTTCTCTCTGCTGTTCTTAATTCTCTCCGATTGCTCCATAACACATCTGATAGCCAAGGAACAGGGCTGGAAATCTTCCTGGGTTTAGAAGATAGAGGGCAGAGGAGGTCCATGGATGAGGAAATTGAGGAGAGGAAAGTGTCTGTGGCTAACTCCAATGGAAGGGGGGAAAAGGAATCAGGGTTGGGAAGGGATGACACGGTAAAGGAAGCTATGGAGGAAGGGGAGAGAGGTTTCTACGAGTGGGAGAAAAGTACTGATATCTGGTTTTAGACAGGGTAGGGAGGGTGATGGTGAAGGATACCAAGTGATGATAAGAGATGTGGAGTGGGGTAGCACTGATGTCTGTAGCTGAAGAGGGTTGGCTGAAGGCAAGGTCCAGGGTGTTACCTCCCTTGTGTGTGGGAGGGCAGTTGTTGAACGTTAAGGAGAAGGAATGTAGAAGAGGGAGAAGGCAAGGAGGAGGTTGATGTCTCGGAGGACAGTAAGAGGGGTGCTGTCAGTAGGGAAAAGACTGAGGAGCATGTCCATTTCTTCAAGGAAGGCCCCTAGGGGACCAGCAGGGCTGTAGGTGACAACATAAAAATTGTTAGCACTGGTAAACTTGATACTATTTCATAATTTTATAAAACACTCTATTATGACTTACATTTTATTTGTTTTTCTTCTATTGGTGTAAAAATCACTAATCTGATACTTGTCTTGATCATGACTGTGAGGAAGGAGAGCATGTAAATGACGTGAACAGGTTTTTCTAAACAATCTCGGCAGTTTTTTAAAGGTCTCAGCACTCAGAGTTAGCGTTCCCTCTCACTGACCCACCATCTGTTTATTTATCCAGGTTTTATATCTTCTGCTGATTCTTTTTTTTCCCTCTTATATCATGCCATCATTCCTCAAGTTCCTCAAGTTCAGCCACAGAGTTGATTTTCGCACAAATTTAAGCCCATGTTGCATTCTTTATGTAATACTCAAATTTGTTTTGCTGTAGCATTTGAGACACGTGTCCGAACTCCTTCTGAAATCAGCATGGCTATTGAGAACGGATAGCACACTCAACAACACTTCCACCTTCATTCTATGTGCTTTTTCTTTATTCTTTGTAAATAACCCACAAGGTGCCGAATAAACAGAATAAAACAGAAAGGAAAAATCAAATGTCAAGAAGAGACAATGAAAGAGAGAAGAGTGTGAGAGAAAGACATGAAGAGGGAGAAGAGAGAGACAGAGAGAGAAAAAGAAACACAAGAGAGAGAGAATAGCCAGAAAGAGAGAGAGAGAGAGAGAGAGAGAGAGAGAGAGAGAGAGAGTGAGAGAGAGACACTCCATTCCAAACACAAAACTACATGAGACATTGGAGAATCCAAACCTGAGCACAGAGTAAAATGCAGCTCTGACTGACCAACAGTACACAACCACACTGACAATGTACACACACTCAGTGCACACAGACTGACCATGGCCGATATAAGACAACACACACGCACACACACGCGCGCACACACACTTACAGCTAATTTACTCCACAAAAATTCAAAATGTTTTCAGTTCTGCGCTCTCTCATTGAGAGACTGCTCATCCTGTCAAGAGAGGAGAAAGAGAGCAGCGCTCTGACCGCACAGTACGCCTGAGCTTGGAACTATCTGACACACACACACACACACACACACACACACACACACACACACACGATCCCTGATGGACCTTTAGAACTTAGTGATTGTATGTTATTAGTTAATAGTCCCTTAACATTCACTATTTAATCGTTATTTTACTAAATAATGGAGAATTTGTGAAATCTAAAATACACTAAACACCTTTTGGGTACAATTTGTTTTCATCTTAAAGATATGCAAATATTTGCACTCAACACTATGTGTTCAGGCTTCTTCTAACAAGCAAATCCTCTCGACACTCAGAAAAGCTTGACACTGGTGAAGTACTTGTAATCTGAACAGCACACAATTGTACTTTCTATTATTTTTCACCAAGAAACCTCTTCTTGATCATGTTTCACCCTCTGGCCATCACTTCTGGAGGTTAGTTTGAGCAAAATGCGCCTCACGGGAGCATTTTTAAAACACAGGAAAAGACAGTGAAAGACGAGCAGGAAACAGTCTCACAAGACAAGAGGACAAGAGGACGTACCTGGAGCGATCGGAGAAATGGCCGCGATGCGAGTGATGGAGGAAAGAGAGAGAGAGAGAGAGCAAGAGAGAGACAGAGACGGGTTGGGTAATGTATGTGGGGCATCTCTGTCTCTCTCTCTCTTTTTCAGTCTCTCTCTCTTTCTCTCTCTCACACACACACACACACACACACACACACACACACACACACACACAGCTGATCCCTATCTCTCCGGCTCTTGATTAGCTCTGAATAGCTGAATGGTTTTCAGTAAACAGGAGATGCTCTGAACCGAATCCATTCAGCACTGCTCACCTTCCTTAAACTCATATCAGTGCTTTTAATTTTAATTTTTAATCAACACCAGTGTCTTATAAGCTTTGTTCCCTGGGCAGCCACGTCAGAGGAGACGAAACACGAAACACACACACTGATTAATGTCTGGCCCTTATAGTACTACTTAGACTGTATTCGTCCATTTGCCAAGCTTTAATCAGAGTGGAACTGATGCTTCTTGGTTGGTTTGCTAATTGGTGTGGTTTGGTTCCACAATGCACATAAATTAAAATGTTGGCTGAGGGGCGTGTAGGGCTGAATATGTACTCGTTCACTGGTCAGAGATACAGTATATAGACGGAACAAGTCAGTAAGTCTGCACATAGAAATCAGGGAAGTATGTCGAACATGAAGCGGTGTTTTAAAAAAGATGAATTTAAAATAATTTATGTGCAACAGCTAGCGTTTATTTTTATTTTTCATTTAGTTTTTCGTTCTTCAGTCCCGATATCCCGAATAATATTTCTTCAGGAGAGAATCAGCACTTCAGTTTTCTCCTTTAGTAGCTTGTATATTGAAAAAAAAAAGATGAAAAGAAGAAAGAAAAGAAGAAGTTTGGTTCACTTCCTGCAGTCAGGTTATTCAGACAGAGTCGGATCGGTGGATTGTTCCACACCGGAGTGTGATTGTTGTGTTCTGACCTGCCTAAAGAACCACACTGAGGGATAAACACACACCGACTAAACACTGCGCATGTGGAAGCGTCCAGACAAACGCTGCAAAAATGACATCTTAGCAACTGAAAATATCTTCAGTATAGTCAAACTGATCTAGTGTTTTCTATTACAAGATTACACTAAACAAAACACAAAATATATTATATTTTAATAACATAATTCATATAAACATATATGAATAAACAAACATATTTCTGGATATTTTTTTTTTAGTAAATTTGAGCAACATATCCTGTTGGTAGATAATTTTGCTTCGTTCTCGAATTAAATGTTTCAAGTCAGCAAAATTATCTGCCAATCGAACAACTTTATATTTCAAGCAGAGATTTATGAAAAATGTCTAGAAATAAATTGAATAAATCTTATATTTGGTTTTCTGTAATCTTATAACAGGAAACACTAGATAAATCTAACTACATTCAAGATATTTTTCACTGGCTAATGTCATTTTTGCAGTGTAGTGTTCAATTATTTATCTCAATTATCTCGAGTTCATGTAGCAAATGTAAAACCATTCTGGCTTTGGCTTTTTTAAATTGTAAAATGGAAGTAATGTGTGTTATTAAAAGTAACTCCTGACAGGACATCACATACGTTGATTAAAAACCAAACATGAACTCTATTAAACATTAATAAGGCTTTATTCACTCGCCTGTTCATTATGGCCACATTTACACACAAATGTGTTTATTAATTATGGACATTAGACTTATTACAGCAAGAACGCTAAGCTACTATGATTTAAATAACTGCATTAAGTGCATGGTTTACGTGTTTGTAATTTGTCCACCAAAGGTGATGAGAAACCCTGTGTGAGAATACGCCCAGTGTGGAATACGAGCTGATTTTAAATGATTAATGTGTGTACACGGTGATTAAGTTGCACTGTTTAAACTTTATGCTGTTACATAGTTAACTAAGTAAGCTATTAAATAACATTAGACTACTGAATTATTATACATACAAATACACACCAGTCACTTTAATAGGAACACCTGTACACCTGCTCAGTCATGCAGTTATCCAATCAGCTAATAATGTGGCAGATACAGGCCAAGACAAGAACTTTAATGTTCATATCAAACACCAGAATTTGACTACAGAGTGGTTGTTATTGCAAGACAGGGTGTTTCAGAAATCTCCTGGGACTTCACACAACAGTCACAGAATGGCTCGAAAAACAAAAAACAGCTAGTGAGCGTCAGTTCTGCAGTCAGAAATGGCTTGTTGATGAGAGAGAGAATCAGACGATAATGGCCAGACCCGGCTGAACTGACAATAAGTCTACGATAACTCAAATAACCACTATTTACAACCGTGGTGAGCAGAAAAGCAGCTCACCACAGCTCACGAGAGCACGACATTCTGAACTTTGAGACGGATCACCTACAACAGAAGACAACCACATCAGATTCTAATCAAGTTTGGTTCATGTTAATATACAAGACACCCAAAAAGTCAGAAACCGATGAGCGTTAAACTATGCATAATTAATTTCTAGTTATTATATACAACATTCGCTCTACACATACACCCTTATGCGGTACGCATTTTCTCACCTGCTGTATCATATTTTTGAGGAGCATATTTAGATGTAATGGTTTTGCTCAACAACATTCTCAGTGACTCCTGACTTTTCGGACACCTTGTATTATAGGAAAATAAATCAACAACAGCGTGGCATGATCTGGCCTGATACAAATCCTCAGTCCTGAAAACTTTAACCTGTTGGAAAATGTACATTTTTACCTCTGAGAGTTACAAAGCGCTGGCACTGGAGACTCCTTCCAAAAATGCTAAATAAATGTANTTAATCAACACCCTCTAACCAATCAGATTTGAGCAACAGGTTAAAATATCTGTACTTGTCCTGTTGTGTTTAATTTTTTTTGCTTGAGTGATGAAGCAGACGAGGAGTCTGAAAAAGAGAGCTGTCAATCATGCGGCCTCATTTGAATATTAAACTACGCCCATTAGGAGAGTTATCTGATTGGTCTGATCAGTGGATTCAGCTGTTGTTTGAGCAATGTTTTATCATTCCGTTCTTTTCTCTTTTTTATTTTCACTTTACTGGATGTATAATAGAGCACTCGGCTTATGTTTGGTGTCACAGACATTTTTAATATTGTACACTATATTCTCTGTGACTTTAATAAAGACAGAACAAACAAAGGCTGTAAACAGAGGCACTGAGCGATGCAGTTTGGAGACGGATGTTCAAGAAAGGATTTTGTGTGTTTGTGTGTGTGTGTGTGGTTGTGTGTGTGGTTGTGTGGGTGCATGAGTAAGTGACTCTTGTGGTCTGACGAGGTCACTAAAGCAGTCCGCTATCAGAACGGGCAGCTTGAATCTATTAGTGTTAAGTGAGAATGTGGTTCTTGTTGTTTAAAGCCTGATCCTCACTGACAGACTGAGGACAACCATCAATATTAAGCTCTGAGAAACTCTAAGCAAACCTTCAGCCCAAGTCCCATCCACCTGCCTTTATACAAACTCTGAAAACATGAAAGTCTTAAAGGAACCAAACCAAAACAACAATAAAAGAGGATCAAAAAATGTTTTCACACTTTTCTGAGGTGTTAAAGTTGGCATGTGGATAAAGAGAAGGTGTGATAAAAGGTGACAGAATAAAAGATAAAATGGCGGGAATGACGGCTGTAAGAAAGTGCTTAAAAGAATAGTTGGGTTAAAATTTGACAGTTCTCCCTGTCAACCAAGAAAGAGTTTGGTATGTGAGGTTTGTTTCTTTAGCTTTGCACTGGAGCTACAAGACTAGTGTAGCTAACAATTAAAGGAAGCTTACAGCTACCAGTGTTGCAACGTCAGTTTTATTTATTATTTCCACAATATGTCAAAACATATGTACTTTGAAATGCATAAGGCAAGGTTTTGGTATATATATATTAATTCATATAAAATATGCACCATAAGAAGACAATATACAAAATCCAATACAAGTAAGTGTTAGTTTGAACTCTGTGCCAAGTAATGCTGAATGAAAACTACATTTTAGATTTTAGCCCGATTTCCTTGTGACAGAAACATTTTGAGGATCTGCGACATCCAAACCCATCCTCAAGGTCACCACATGCCCCCATGGCAACCATTCAAGTATTTTTCAGTTCTCAGTAATGAATCTTGTAGCGTGAGCCTGTCTACGGCAACTAGCAAGTACAGCCCTGAGAAACAGCCTGAGAATCCCAAGAGGAAACCAAAGTCATCTGCTATCATGCGCAGCAGATCCCTGAATCCAGTTCATCATCCATCTATTTATGTGGGAGAACAAGGGCAAATATGTAAGCACGAAAATAGGCTAATGCTTCTGTAAGCAAGTATGTGGCATGTCAAACCTAGACATTTGTTAGGAATGGCAAAAATAAAACCAAGCACGACACGATTCCAGGTGGCGCACGGTATAAAAATAGCAACATTTCTTTGCACTATACCTGAGGTTCTTTTTGCTGAACAGAAAAACCTCACTGCCTTCAACTCCACAACCAATCCTTCCTCCACATGTTTCCCTTTTTTTGTTGTTGTTGTTCTAAACAGTGTCAAAATGGAGGCAGTTGTTCAGCTCTGTTCTAGGACTGATTGTGCCTCACTTAAAAAAAAAGCATCTAACAAATAAATACACATGAATCAGTTGTGTTTTCTTTGGCTGATTTAAAAAAAAATAATAATTAAGCAAACATTTGAAAGGAAACAACCCATCCATACGTGATTGACCTCAGCTGTCACTCAAAACCAGAGTGACAGAGAGAGGGGGATGAAGAGTTAGGAGTGTTATTGTCCAGTGATTTTCAATTACAGAGACGCATCCTGTGTGCTCAGGTGAAAAAACACAGCCGACGTCATAGATGCCTTTGAGGGCATTTGAGCGCGAGGAAGACAGACAGGTCAGGAGGAAAAACATCTTGGAGAAAAAGACAAAATTTGAGATGGAAAAAGAGGGGATAGATTAAGACTGTTAAATGTGTCTAGAGAAACTCAACAGAGGCTTCATCAGCATGGTGAAGGGTGTTGGAGAACTGAACCAGAACCAGCCGTTTGCTGGTGGAAAAGGGGTACCACTGTTCTAGATTAAACAAGTGTATGACTCCTGGAATTCCTGATATCTTTTGTAGACTTAGCTCCCTACAAGTTTCAAAATCTTGACTGTTGCAATCTGGTGCCTGGAGAAATAAAAAACAGAACACTATCACACAGATTTTCAGGGCAAAGGGGGAGGATGAAGCCTAACACGTGTTTCCTCCAAGATACGTGAAACCATCCAACCAATTTTTTTTTGAATTCCTGCTCAGGCTGTCACAGGACAGCATAAACAAACAATCAGGTAAAAGCACTATCTGCCCTCTTTTACATACATGAAGTCACAGATACTCACGATTGGCTAGTCACTTTGATTGACAGGGGAAAGAGAGTATGCCCCTCCCACCCAGATAGCATGGCCAGTTTTGCTTTCTTGGATGTCCAGCCAAAAACAGTTGTGTCAGCAGTGGGATTCGAACTCACAATCTCTAGACGATAGGGCAAAAATGATGCGCGTTTCCTTGTGAACAATTCCTTGCGTTCGTTTTAGACCTTTTGGCCAACCGCGACCCTGACAGTTACTGAAGAAGAATGAATGATCTTTTAACCATTTTGGTGTTTTTTTTTCCACATTTCTCCTTTTCTCCTGCTCAATACACAGCTATTAGCTATTTATGAATCCTGCTCCTTTAGTGTCATGTTCACTGAAGCACAATGAATTTCTTACTTGCATGCCTTTCCCCAAGACTACTCAGACATATTCGCAACTGTAGAGAGTATGAAATACTATCGCCAGCTGAGCGGTTTCAGATCGTATTTGTGGTTTGGAAATATTTAAAATAAATGGTGCTGGTGTAGAGAGGAACGTTTCTGAAAACGCAGGGGTAAGAACTGCATTTTCAAAACGATCTATATACGTGTGGACGAGGTCTCAGTTCTCTTTCATTATTATGTTCTTTTATTAAAACCTTCATGCACTTGTTTTCAGTTTCCGTGCACGTCCCTCTCCCGAGATATCCCACTTCTGTGACAGCAGACAGCAGCCATGTCTAGTGAGAAAAGGTTTGGCATGCAAGACTAAATTTAAGCAGACTCTCATGCTCATGTTTGCTTCAGATTACACACTTCGGATATAGAACGAGTCAGTAAAGGCTGTATACACAACAAAGAACAGATTCCTCATTTAATGTATTTCCACTGACACGGCGCCTGTTGCAATGCCTCTGCTAAAGCTTCTAAAAAAGACGTATATGAAACGCAAGGTAGCCTTCATGCTCTGCAGGAGTTCACTAGTTATAAAGACATCTGAAAGGAAAGAATTTAGTCATCTTAGTATTTTCAGGTTCTATCTATTTATTCATTCTATACCCAGATAGAACCTGATCGTACTGAAACACCAATGTCACACCACTGTCAAAATATCCCCGGGAGTTGATTATTTCCCAATAACAGCAACATGAACAATTTTTAAAATTAAAAACAGCATTTATCGCATTTATAGTTACATTATACTATATTTATAATTAGTTCCTGCCATCACTAAAGTTATCGCAGACATGAACAGTCGCTCCCTCACTCATGTTCTCTCGAAGTTCTCCGTCTTTTCCATGGTGGAAAACTTAAATATCCAGCTTTACCTCTGACTGTTACAAAGCACTGACACTGGAGACTCCTTCCATACATGTTAAATAAACGTCTCCACACAAAAAAAAGGATTCAACATTTCACCTGTTAGACGTCTTTTCTTTTTCTTTTTTTTGGAAAAACACACATTTGTAATCTGCTTATTATTAGGATTAGATTATGTGATGCGCCTTGCGTACAATTCACTCTGAACGAACCGTTACTATAGAAACGATATTGTAGTAAAGCCCTCATGCATAAAATATCCAGTTTCTTTAGTTTGAAAAAAAATTACTATTACTTACTATTACTTAAAACTGCATTCAAGTTTCTTAATATCACTTATATTAAAAGATAAATGATTTGTTCATGTATAGGAAGGCTGTAAGTAAAAAAAGCATAAACCTTACCTGAATAATAAATTCAGATGTGTTTGTTTATAAAGAAAAATTGTTAACAATCAGGTCTAAAATATTTAAAGTTGATGACCAAATTATATTCTGAAGAATATATCCTTAGCAATATTTGTTGATTTACACAGATTAGGAATGATTTAATATGTTCAATTTAAAAAAAAAAAAAAAAAAAAAAAAAATAATGTTTTTTGTGTCTGGCACAACTTTAAAAAAATATATTCGTGATTTTATTTATTTATTTATTTATTTTATTTTTTTTTTTTTAAAGAAAGTTTGTAGAGATATACCAGAGACATGCTGAACTGAAAATGGAAAATAGTCTACAGAGAAACGTAAATCAGGGAAAGGATTTATGTTGAATTACAGCAAATAGTCGCAAATGATTTGAAGTCGATTTACATCTTACATTTTCCTAAAAATAGCCTTAAACTGACGGGTCATTAGCGTGCATACTGTGCATGAAAGGGTTAATATATACCTGTGATGTGAATTATACCCAGCTCTCCTGTCAGAGCTGTCTCTCTGTCTCAGCGTTTTACCCTGACAGCAGCGTAACCTGTTGCGAGCCATCCATGACCTTGGCTATGAGTGATCTCCAAGTCGAGCCTGCTCTTTTCCTGATGGTATTGATTCGAAGCACAGAGAAAGAGACAGATAAAAAAAAAGAAACTGCAAGTGCACTGCAATCACCTTCACTTCATCTCCCATCACAGCGCTCTGCTCATCCACAAAATCATCAGCGACCTGATGAACGACAGCGCTGACTGCACCCCTTCTCCACCCTCCTGCTCCTGACTCGGAGAAGTACGCTCGATAGGTTCTTAGAAGAATGAAAGAAGAAAAAGAGCTGTTTTTTTTTTTCTTCCCCCCATCTCGTCTCTACTGTCTGTGCCTTTAATATCTCACTTGAGGAGTATTTTAGAGCAGACTGCTGAGTTCGGATCACCACTCGAGAGTTAAAGCTCTCTAAGATCCGAAACTACAACCTTCTTACACTCAAGCAAATTGTACTTGTCAATTTGTAAGTCGTTTTAATGATTTTTTTTTTAAAACTCTTAGCACTGCATTTTCTTTACCCTTCCCCAGACTGGCAGATATAATAGCTATATAATAAGCTGTCCACTTTGTACTCTGAAAAAAAAAAAATGCAGATGTCAGAAAATCCTGAACTTGTTGCAGTAAGTTGTGTTTGTAACACAACACAAACTGCTAACAGTATTTTGTGAATAACATTAACATTGTTCCACAGAGAAGCTAGTGCAGGTTTTAACACCTACAGATTCAAACTAATATATGATCT
>JAKKZN010000005.1:23068789-23079331 GCA_033441825.1 Pangasius elongatus | reverse complement strand
TACTCGTTCCTAATCCTGTCCAACCTCGTCACTCCCAAAGAGAACCTCAGCACTCCAATATAATTCTACACTGTAAAATACAAATTAAAAAAAAAAAAAAAATCAGAGAATCCTGTGGAAACGTAGCGTAATCATCATGATGCTCAGATGAAAGCTGAGTGAGATACACATGTCGGTTTTCACAGCCTCCTGGGAGAAAGAAAGAAAGAAAGAAAGAAAAACCTCATCTATATTCTGAATGCAGTGATGATGAAGGCAGTCGCTGTTACATGGGAAACAGCAGCAACAACAGGAGAGAGTCAGGAGTTTTCGAAAAGGTCATGTGCTCTGCAGAAGGTTCATCTCTGCTTTCATGTGCTAGATTAAAGACAGACCAAGCACCAACATCTTTATACCTCTTTCCCGTTTTCACTTCTTCTTCTTCTTTTTTTTTTTTTTTAAATGAGCACTTTGAGCCGACAAGGAGCTTAAAGTGTGTTTTTGTGCGGGAGATGAAAAAAAGGCACGCTTAAAAGGCGATGACTATTTATCAAGCGCAGGCTGCCGGCGTCCTAGTAATTAACCTCTTAAAAGAGAAAAACAGCAGAAAAGAAAACACACTCCAATCAGCCAGTGTCACACATCAGGGAACGACTTGACCTCCACTGGGTTCTTTGCTGGCAAAAAATACAGTTCAATCGCACCACACACACACACACACACACACACACACACACACACACACACACACACACACGTCTTACTATCCTAGTAAGGACCTTCTATTAATGAAATTCTTACTTCAGCTAATTAATGTTATGTTAATCACAGGACCAAAAAGGAAACCCTTTGGCTTTTAGTATTTTAAATAAAAGCTGCAATTAACATATAAATAAACTAATAATAATAATAACAATGATGATAATAATAATAATAGGTAGTTTTTCTAGTTTGGATGCAGCCAAATGTCCCCACAAGCTACAAATGCTCATATATTCCCATCCTACTAGAGACACTGGTCCCACACCGTGGCCGTCTTCGCTGTGCTTCACGTCTACAAGCAGTTTCATCTTCCACGTCCAGTGATCACGCTGAACTTGCTGATCCTTTCAACGGAAAGGCCAGACAAGTTTTTTTCTCCCTTTCTCTCTGAAAGCTTGCGGCACCACTCGTGTCGGTTTGTCACCATGTAAAGAAAACACGGGGGAAAAAATAAACAGAAAGAGCACAACCTGAGTATACACCAGTGAGAGCTGACTTTCAAAAAAAAAATCAACCAGACATTGTTTGTTTTTTCCCCCTAATTTAATTTAAAACTGCATCCTTTGGCAGACGTTTACATTCAAAACCTCCTACTGCAGCTAAGGCAAAGAGCACTCCAGTACTAGTACATGATATAGAAAAGATTTTAAATTTACACAGGGTTCAGACTGTCATGGCAGAAGTTTGTGAGGTAAAGAAAAAGTATGTACACCCCTGATCTGTAGTCAGAAACCAAGATCTGAAGTCTCTAGTTTTTTTGCAAACCATACATACGCACGATTCTCTTCTCGCACATAAGGATGAAGTGTGCATGCTTACCCTGGTGGTAGAAAAGTGGAATTGTGGGTAAATTGCTTATGAGGAGATCCATTCAACTTATTGTCAATCATATCAGCGTAACTGATGGCATAATTACTGATCACTGATGGTGCAGACAGGTGACTACGATGAAATGTAAAGTAAAATCGTATAAAAGGCACAGCTAACGATCTTTATCGGAAGGTTTTATCCACGGGAATGGGAAATTGAAGAGAAGTGTGGCATTTCCAAAAAGGCTATGAACCAAATAATGATACATGCATTCATATTGTTCACATTTCCAGAAAAGACAACAATAATGAGAGGTTTTGACGCCATCGCAGGTTTGCCAAATGTAATTGGGGCAATAGAATGCAGCTATAAAATGAAAAAAAGAAAGAAAATCTGTACTTATTTCTTAGATAAACCTCGTGCGAAAATGCTAAACTTTTCGTGCAACAATATTAATATGCAGCTGGACTGCAAACATTATCAAAAAATGTATAAATGTTTATAAACACCGTGTAGCTACCGTAAAAGCCGTTTTATCAAAATCGGGACAGGGGAGGGATTACGACGAAAGAGAGAGAGAGAGAGACTCTCTCTCTCACTCTCTCTCTCTCTCTCTCTCTCTGCACGAACATCTGGCCATTCTAAAGCACACCCTTACTTCAAGAATGATGAAACAAGACATGTGTTAGGCTATACAGATGTTCCTTCATCATCACAAGTAACAAAAATAGCATAACAAAAAAGTGTGTGAAGATATTAATAGTCAAGCAATCCTGTTAATATTTCTAAACGTCTGAGTCTTTAACGGACAAAGCATACAATCATAAAGGCGACAACCATTACGAGAGGGTTTTGTGATGACATATGAACACAAGGGAAGACCAACTCCGTGAAAGGTCAATATATATTCTACTTTAGGTCTCGTTAAGACTTTAACTTGACTCCTCACAGCAACCTGGCTTGAGCCTGCTTGAACATTTCCAGCCTTATATATGACTGAAAGTAAGCATGTTGACCGCTTCAAGGGATTAATCACCTTCGCATTCAAGGAAACTAATCGCAGCCTGGGATTAACAGGGATGCAAACTTTTGAGCTTGGTAATAAAGTAAACCATTAAAATTATTATTATTTATGATTCAAATGATATAGTCACGTGTCTTGGAGGAAGCACGTGTTAGCCTTCACCCTCCCAAGATGGTAGCTGTTTGATTAGAGACAGCTGGCTGGTGGGTGGGGATTAGTAGGTGACCCAATTGGTGAGAAAAATGGAGGGGGCGGGGCAGTGTTATGGGGCCTTTATTCTCTTTCGGCCAAAGCGAAATACTTGTCTACTGTTCGCTAAGTCAAGCATACACTGAGACATGTTTATACATTGATTTCACATTAATGCACTGAACCATTCTCCATCTACCTTGAAATCTTTCAAGCAGAAAAATCGAGTTAAGACGGGATCACCGGCTAAAACATTAATAATCTGAGATGGGGTGAAGGGGGCGGGGCTTCCAGAGTGTCGGTTTATACTGGAGAGTCAAAAAAAAAACACGACCTACATAACTGTCCATCATTACAGATTCATATGTAGATTGGTGTATCTGCTGTTTTTATTGAGGGGAAGGGAAAAAAAAAGACTCTTTTAGTGTACTTTTGAGTGAAAACTTGGATGTTAAAATGCAGCGCTTCCCGGCAGGTCTGAAAGGTGTCGCTAATGACTCTGGCAGGTCCCTCATCTCTGACTACACTCCACCATCTTTTGCCAAATAGTCCTCTGGAGGAGAAGCCTTTCTTTAAAGGTTACCTAATGTACACATCTTGTACAAGTACTTTCCAAGCACGTTTGCTGTTACCAATGAAAAGGAGAGGAAAAGTCACCATAATCGCATGCTTATGACTCGGAATTAGTGCCTTTAATTAACATTTCAGGAGAAAAAAAAAAAGAGAGATTTCCTGCTGGGACTTTCATCCACACAAAATGACTCGCTATCTGAAAGACATGTGAAAGGCCACGGTCACACAAACATAAAAGAAAAGAGTGGATTTTGTAAGGAGTTAAAAAAAGAAAAATTAGTTCAAGGATAAATGGAAGAGGAGATTAATGGGGACTGAGGAACAGTAAACACATACTTTACCTCTGGCTAACTTTCTGCTGTAGAAAATATGATGAATCGTTAAGATAAAAAAAAAAAAAAAGGTGTCCTGCTGAACCAGGAAATAAATACCCAAGAGATCTCTACATTTTATACACTATCGCTCCAATAAATATGAGTCAACACGACTAATCAAAAACACAAGATCCATCATCACATTATGCTGTCTAAAAACTGGAAAAAGTGAAGCTAATAGCGTTCACAATCAATACAAAGAACATTCATGCCCCATGTTTGGCATACTTTCATGACTTTTTTTTTTCCTGCTCAAAAGGACGTGCTAATTAGTTGACTACATGATTTGGGTGTGTGAAATGCAAAAATGTGCAGAGCAGGGGGTCCTCAGCGGGACGGGGAAACAATGCTGAATCCTTTATACAAAACACACAAAAAAAACCCTCTTACATTTGTATGCTTTTGTGAGGCAGGTTTGGGTTTTTGTGCCAGAGGATTTTAATCAGCATAATCCACATTTTAGAATCTGCTATTCTGAATTAAAAGGGAGTTCCTCAATCTTCCTACACTCAGTGATAAACACAGTCTCAGAATTGCTAATCTGTAAGAATTAGCATGACTTAAATCTGTAGGAAATACTTCAAAAGGTTACAGGTGGAAGTAAAGGCAGGGTGTTAGCAATCATAGTTTTTTTCTTATAAATGTAAAAAAATGTGAAATTACACACACACACACACACACACACACACACACACACACACACACACACACTCTTTACAATTCCTTCAATTTCACACGGATTGAACTAATTAAACTAATGGATCGCATGTGGATTGTAAGCCTTGTACCTTTCCTCCAGTCAGCTAGCTTGTTACAAATGCTGGTTGATTCTAATCACTTAACTATTAAATTACAATTAATAACATTATGTATTATGAACTGTAGGGTCCCTGGTGGACTAGTGGTTAGGCCACAGCACTCTCACCGTTGTGGCCCGGGTTCGATTCCCGGACAGGGAACCGACCCCAGTCACTGGGATTGCGTGCGATAGTGCGCTCTCAGTACTGGTCCCAAGCCCGGAAAAATTGGGGAGGGTTGCGTCAGGAAGGGCATCCGGTGGAAAGACTGCGCCAAATCAAATATGCGGACCAATGATCCGCTGTGGCGACCCCTAACGGGAGCAGCCGAAAGAGAATCATCATGTATTATGAACTGTAGGCCGGACTTCCATGGGCTTTAATTTAAGGGGCAATATCATCAGCCTGGTTTTAAAACAGCATGGCAAAGTCTTCATCATGCAACAGCAAATGTTCAGAAACGTTCCACTTTGTACAAATACACTGCATTTCCCTGATGAGCCATCAGACTACGGCAAAGACTTTTATTTTTAAGTAAAAATCATTGAAACACCCAATGAAACACTTTCCACTGTTTTTCCACCTATAACATACCTTGACACCTAAACTTTAAGAAACTATAAATGCATTTCACCAAAATGAAGTGGAAAGGTTTTATTTTAATTTTTAATCTTATCCATCTTCCTGCAAAGTTGTGTAAGGGGAAAAGTCCGTCTGCATAAAGATGTCTAAGCCTTGCTAGCAAAGCGTGATTTCCTCACACAATGAACATCACGCTTTGTTGAATAGTTGCAGCTTGTAATCAGATATCAGATGTCAAAAAGTCTGTGATGCTCCCGAGCCGCAGTCAGAAAGAAATCTCTGAATGCAATTTTCACCTTCAGCAGATTTTATAACACTAGAGCATTACTTCTGGCTAACATACAGTACCAAAGAGACAGAGAAACACATTTCATTTCATTGTAGTTTTCAGAACTAAATATAGTACTAATTGTCAAAACCTACATATCTAAATACATAGAAAAAGTTTGCCAAAAAGATTGTGGCTAGGCAATACATTTCAGGACTGCAGTCATCCAGATTAAAAATTTCATGACTAGCCAGAACATAAATAAAATTTGGGGATTTTTTTTTTTTTTTTTGCACCATCACTTACTCACAAAGAAATTATGTGTGGGAGGAGATTTTACCCTGGAGAACGTCCTCCCCAGTTGTAACTCACCGTTCTGTCTAGTAAAATAGAGAACAAGAGAGACGGAGTTCTTAAATTTCCTTGTTTGTGATCCAGATACAATATAAAGTGACTTCCAGAGTGCCTCAGGAGAATGACATCAGCCTCAAAGCCTAGCAAGTCTTAACACAGGGTGCGGATATTATTACACTGGTTTTAGGCTACTTAAGCCTTTGTACACAGGGAACCAGAGATGGTGGTCATGACTTCATGCTTTTTTTCTGGCCATTTACATCATTGGAAGGTCACCAGTTTACATGATGCAACTAGTGAAAGACTGAATAAATAAAGAATAATAATACAAAATGATATCAGACAGATTAGGGATGATTTCCAACTGCAAATGTTATTCATTTTTATTTTTTAAAACAAATTTAGTTTGTGGGCCTCTCTGTCCATTCTCAGCAACACTGACACACATTCTGGTAGGCTGCAAAACAAGGCCGATACACCTGACTGCAAAACAAGATGATCACGTTGGAAACACATTAATTACATGAATAATAATGAATAACAATACACTACCTAACTGGGCATCCTGTAATCTACCTCCTTTAACATTTGTCAGGGAAGGCCAGAATCAAGCTCCTTATATTTACACCAGAGACTGGGCAAATGGGCATGGCATGGGACTGGATAATTCTGGCTACCCTAGGCCAGAAGCTCTGTTTTCCTGGCTGAGATAACCTCAACTAACCTCATGCCAGACCTCATGCTGTGTATCTCACAGAACTCATGTACATCTCAGAGTTGGGAAGATGCTGTGGATAAGGCCTAAAAGTGCAAGAGGCTTAAGTATCCCACTTCTGACAAGAGCTTCAGACAGTGGTGGCTCAGTGGTTAAGGCTCTGGGCCACTGATCAGAAGGTCAAGCCCCCGCACCACCAAGCTGCCCAACAGTTGAGAAAAGCCCTTGACTCTTTCTGCTCCATGGGCACTCGATCATGGCTGACCCTGCACTCTGAATCCAGCTAAAGACTTCTTTTAAGTATGCTACGCTTGTGGTGGACACCAAACAACACCAAAGTCGTCTTCTTCTAAGTATGCTTCTTCAAACAACACCAAATCCTTCTTCTAAGTATGCTGAGCCTGTAGAGGATGCTGAACAACATGGCTGGAGAGCTAGGATCTGTCCAGTAGATTTAGGCAGCAGAGGATTTGTAGCCATTTGAACAACCACGCTTCTAAGAGAGATGGAGTATGAGGCCAGGCCATCAAGCCATCAACGCCCCTGAGAAGAGCAGTCAGTGGCTCTGGATGATAGAATGGAGATAGAATCAAAGGTAGTGAACCTACAGATGCAAGATCTCACTGCTGAAACTTCTGGAGATGTAGAAATAGTGAGGAATGAGTGTGCCCAATTGATAACCCTGAAGATGCCATCACTGTATGTGTATGCCGGTACCTAAATCCAACACACTTCTACTCCTGCGGCTTGTCTTGCCCTCCAGACCTGCTTGGAGCTTTTGCACTTGTGACTCACTTGTGAGTCACAAGTTGTGAACGTGGTATTACAGTTGTGAACGTGGTTCACACTTCACACTAAAGATTTACACTTTCCAAAAATAGTTTATGCTCAAGACCTACCTCAGTGGATAATCTCACCTGGATACTGTAGATTTGAACGTGCTGTAATTATAAAGACTATGATCCTCACACTGAACGTCCACTGAACACATTTAATATTGTTTGATTTTACAGTACACGATTGCAGAAGAGATTTATAATCGCACTATCCGTTGTCACCCAGAAGAGGATGGGTTCCATTTTGAGTCTGGTTCCTCTCAAGGTTTCCTCCTCACACATCATCTCAAGGAGTTTTTCCTCGCCGGAGATCTATCGGAGATCTAAATCTACATCCAGATTCCTGTAAAGCTGCTCTGTGACAATGTCTCCACAAATAAAACTGATTTGAACTGAACTGAATTAAATCTCTCCAGAAATTTCGAAGCAGCAAGTCTCAGGTGTGCAACCCTACATGGATTGCAAGAGCTAGTCCTGTTGAGAAGAAAAAAAAAAAACCTGTGTAACACTTAACAACAGACTTAGATTTAGAGAACACAAAGCAGCTTAGATTTTCAACTTGGGCGATGAATGTTTGTTTTTTCACCTCCTCTTTCAGGACTCCAAGCAGACCCATCCACACACAGACACCATCACTGCTGCTTTTATGCAGCTGATCTTTGGTGCGGAAAGAGAATGTCAGCTGAAGTGTTGGTCTAAAAGAGGGCATCTGTGTGGTCAGAATGACAGCTGTGAAATGTCAATGCACCACTAGATGACCTCTGAGGGCAAAGCTGAAATATTTTGTGGTCAATTAATCTTTTGTTATGGCCGCTCTCTATGCTAACCTCTCCCATTCTTTATGCTAACCTCTCCCTATGTTAACTTATTCCCCCAAAAGTGCAATTCTAAAAACTTTACTACAAGTAAGATTGAAAATTTAACAGCAGCCGAAATTCAGCAGCCAAGCCTCGCTTGTTAAAATGCATTTTAACAATTTAAAAAAAAGTGTGAAAACTGCAGCAAGTGTCATCACAACTGGTGTATGCTGCTAGATCGGTTGGAATGCATCACCAGAAAATCCGAGATCTTCATCATATGGACGATGACAGGTCAGGAAGATCGGGTTGTACCCACATGCACACACCGCTGTTACTTAAAGCTAAGCGCCCAGGAATAGCTCGCTCTAATACACCGTGAATCATCTTGCCTTGCAACAGAGCCGCTGTTCCAAGTGCTCTCGTGGCCTCTCATTGCTCGCCAACACACTCTGTTTACCATTAAATCACGCTCCGGTTTCACTGTATTAATGAAGCCACGGGTGGCGACAAAAGAAACGTTTTTTTCTTTTTTCTTTTTTGGATAAACACTACTACTGACAAACACTTCTATTGAGAAATGTGGCAGTGGAGGGAACCCAAGCGAGACAATAACGACGCGACTGTCATCTTTTGTGTGTTTTTTTTCCCCTCACCTCACCTCACCTCATCTCATGCATATAATCTCACTTTATCTAGGAGTTAAACAGTTTTCTTATACAAGACTGCTTAGAAAAGTTACATTCAAAAGAATCATTAGTACAGACTTCAGTGAAGAGTTTTTCATAGTGAATACTGGCTTTTATTTTTGTACCAAGCTAACACTTTAGCCTGCTAATCTCTCTGAAATCTAAATTTTAATACATTATATAAAACACATTTTAACTTTATTCAGTGCTTATTAAATAATAGATCATTAATTAATCATTCATCTTTAATTAGTTAACTATGCATGACTTGCTCATAAATAGATTATTGCCAAACCTTTGATATCGCAGCTTATTCCTGTAGCTAGCTAATAGCTTGTTAGCTAATTAGCAGTTTGGATGAAAGTAACAGAGGGTACAGGAAGGATAAACGAATATGAGCTCTAGCTATGAGCTATGTTACAGATAACTCCACAGTTTATTTGCTTACAACATTTTGAACGATATCAGCTTGCTTCTTACAGTCATTTCTCAGTGTTCAATCTAACAAACTCTCAGAAATATGGGTGCTAAACTGTACCTGGGGTGATCCCCTTATTTTTTGTACCAAATCGCGGGCATAGTGAGCCATTCAGAAAGATTTAAGCTGCATAAATGGACCGTAATTAGTTTTTAGAGTATAGCTTTAAAATAGCATGAACACTCTAAAGGTACAAACGGTGCACGTTTGAGGGTACCATCCAAGCAACCAGGAATTGTACAATTCAGTATACTTTTTTTCTGAAAGTGCACACTGGAAATGCATCATGGGAAATACTTGGCTATACCAGAATTCATAGAAATGAATTCTATGAATTGTAGTATTTGGGATGTTTCTAAAAATGTCTCGCTTTCTTATAAGAACATTAACTGTAAATGAATTTTAGGTAAATTGATGTGAAAGTTTAACATCTTACAGCCCTTCCTCCACCTGTTTTCATCTTACTGATTAGCTGATTAGCTGATCCTGGTGCTGGGAAAACCACATCCAAAAAGCATAGTCAGAGAATTTCACCTGTTCTCAGCATCTGCTCTCATCTCATTTCTGTGTTAATTACAGCTCCTAATCAAGCACGACTCTCATTTACAAAAGCATGTTCCTTCCTCGGCTGCGTAAATCTGCGTGTTATTGAAAACACCCTGCTCATTAACAAGCTTAAGAGGCTTTCCGAAGTCTGATGTTCATCATAAACGTGGCGACGAAGCAAACAGTGGCCGTAATTGAGGCGCATTCCTCGTCTGGGTCAAACAAAATGAAAAAGAGCGAGACAGCGATGTCAGCCGGTCCAGGCAGGACTCAGTCTAATGAGACACAGCAAGTCTTCGGTAAACATGCATGAAAAGAATATGCGTCTGCGGTACATTTGTAGCCATCTCTATTTTCAGGCGAATCTAATAATGTGGCGAAATTCAATTGAAATGCAGATTCCTATGGCAGCACTCGAGCTCAGAGAGAAGGAGAGACACAACAGAGCCTGTGTGCGATTTTAAAACAATTTCGCTAAACGGAGTCTGCATGCACCTTCTAATAAACGTTACATGACAAACAGGGCAAACCAAATTATGCTGGAATGAGGGAATATCCGGGGGGAAAAAAATGGGACATAAAAATCTCAAACTCAATTTCTGATGATTTCAGTAACATCGGCTGAGGCTACGGAGCCACTGAAAGGACACAGGGTCATTTTTTTTTAAGGTAACAATCTGGGTGTGCACAACCTCTCATCATGTGCTCACAAGATACTATAAGAATCACAACAGATACTATTGCGTTTGCACACAACATGGTTTCCAGT
>JAKKZN010000005.1:23043772-23057977 GCA_033441825.1 Pangasius elongatus | reverse complement strand
ACCCGAGACTCGAACCCACGACCTTCAGGTTCACCTTCGGGTTACAACTCCGACTCTCAGACCATTAGGCCACGACTGCCCCCTGTGGACACGAGGCTTACCGAAACTGATTCTATACATTGCTCTGCTGCCACACGATTGGCTGATTGGATAATTACATGAACAAGCAGGGGTGCAGGAGTTGCTAATAAAGTGGATGCTGAGGGTAGGTTTCCATGGGCTATATATTTTTTATGATGGTACGGTACTAAACTAAGTGAAACATGAGTGCAGAAACGTCATAGTTATACAAGATGAGATAAATTTAGCCTGTTTAATTTTGGCTTGTTCGGATGAAGTGTCTACAAGTAGCCTACTCATTTAGGACAGTTTAGAGAGAGAGAGAGAAAGAAAGAAAGTAAAATATGATTCGTTTAACTCTTAAAATTTCAGTGTTCTTACGTTCTTATTCAAAATTTTTGTCAAAATAATTGTCGAAAAGTACCTATTTGTATTTTAAACAGGTTACTGCTACTGGAACAGGAATCAACCATTAGATCAATTGCGTAAATCAGTACGTAGATTAGCCAATTACGTAAAGAATAAGACACAACGGGGCATCAGGGTGGTGCGACGCAGATTTTCCTATAGCAGCCCATCCTGGAGTGTTCGATTCCTCTTATACCACAGCAGTTTGCCAATGCTAACAATTTTTATTCATTGAAGAGTGACACATCATATTTTTATCCATTTATAGTTACATTTAACATCACGGAAAACCTACTTACGTTTAGCTAGTACCTATTCTCACTTGCATTACTCTCTTTTTCCTCACTCTTGAAGTTAATAAGACAAAACAAACGCAGCTCGTCATGTTACCGAAAATCCACAAAACATAAACTCCACTGTCCCGAAGACTTCCTCGTGTAGAAAAGCTGCACTGAATTTACAACCGAGACTCCTTCCATGAATGTGAAATAAGCATCTGCTCAGTGAAAACGTCACCATATCAATGATTATTAAATAGCAGCACATTTTCTTACTCCATTTATTATCAGCCTTGGGTTGTTACTATAGAAACGATAACGCATTGGAATGAGTGCATTAATATAAACCTGTGACTTGGCTTGCAGTCAGAACTACTGTTAGATGTGCTATCGTGGAAAATACGTCGACATTTTCTGACCAATCAGAATCAAGAATTCAACACTGCTGTTATATGAAATATTTAGTCAACATTGTTCTGTTAAAAACATGATCACCTGTTGCAGCCCTATGCGCATTAGATGCTTTCACTTGGGATTCATTGTTTAATTCATTCATACATGTGTTTATTCAAACAGCCTATAAATGAGTCAGAATCCAATCCGTGCACGGAGCTGAGCGGTTGAGGGTTAACGCTCGTACTCAAGGGCCCTGCAGTGGCGCTCTCGTTTTCGACAGCACAGAGCCTTACACGCCGCGCTACAATTCAATTTTATGACTAATAAGCAATACTGTTTTTTTTTTTTTCCAGTAAATAACACAGTCAATCCCAGGAAAACATCGGCATTGTGATTAAACCCGTCTTGTCCTGCTTTCTTACGAGCCCGTGTTTCACTCTAAGGGGTGTTTTTAACTTGATCGAACTTTTCCTCTCCCCATGTGCGTGCCAGCTCTTGTCGGATTCCATTTAAATATTCATATTAGAACACATCACTTTGGCTGCACAAATTACTTTCATAAAGTGATTTTAACTGGGGGCAGCGCTCGTTATTTCAGCTCTGCCGTTTCCATGGAGACTAAGGGAACCTCTGCCACACGAAATCTCTCTCTCTCAGTTTTTCTTTTTCACCTCGACAGACACAATCACTAATGGTCATTTTCCAGCTCTGACAGGCTGCAACCCGTGCAACGACATATTAATCTCAGTCTCTTCCAGATATACAGATAGATCGATTTCATCTGAGTAAAACTGTAATTAAAGCCAGGAGCACTAACCGTAATCATTCCTAACATTACATACGAGCTGGCATGGGCAAGATCATATAAAGTAAGAGGCAAGTCTTTCCTGGTTCAAAAACGAAGACTAAGATTAAGGACGCGATTCTCACCACCTCACTACATTTGTCTGTTTCTCCACCTCTGTTACGTAGTGACAGGATGCAGGGGTTAAAGTCGATATACTTTATTGAGGGAAATCAAAAAAATCACGAGGGTCAAAACACGAGTCAAACGAGGGTAAGCCACGATCAATGTCACAGCACGGGCGAGAATCTAGAGCAAACGGTGAAACAGTACTCCCTACAGAAATGCATGGTAAGACTCAACAAACAACGACACACGGATGACAACAAGGCAAACGAATCAAGAACTAACACAGAACAGGTGAACACATTCAGTAAACAAAGCAATGACAGAACGGAGGCAGAGACAGGTCTAGAAACAGAGACCAAAAACAAACACGAGCGTATGGTGTTCGTCACCATGGCAACCATGACACGAAAAAAAAAACAAAAAAACAAAGTGAAATCTTGAGAGTCTCACAATAAAACTCAAGCGAGTTTAACCGGCTATCAAATAACAAAAATTGCCAAAATATACAAACGTTTAGTATTACTACAGAAATGTTTTTAAATATTATAGTATAGCGTCTCGAGATACATAAACGTATACGTCTACGTAACCGAAGACTGAACCTGGATTGCTGGTGTTGTGAAACTATAAACAGAGTTAGATCTTTAAATGAAAGTTTATTCCTTCTTTGCTTTTGGGGTAACCAGTTTTTTAAAATGCTAAAACGTTCTAAAGACATGCAAAAGAGAAAGAAGGAAGCCTGTAGTTTTCAGAACTATAGTAGAAAATGTCAGAATTTATACATTTATGAATGCAAAACGCATAGTTCATGCCTCAGGCCGAGAGATGCTGCAGCAAATTTTACACTAACAGCCACTTCATTAACTCCTATCATAGCTACTGGGTTCTTTCTCCAGCAGTTGAGCGAAGTCTAACTCTATGTGATTTGGTATGTAAATGTATTAAGGAACATATCCCTCATGTTTGGAAATTTTTTTCGCCGGTCTCAGCGCGTGGGCCTGCCAGCCGAGCCGCTCTCTCTCTCCCTCACTCCCAAAGCCTACTTAGTGCTATTACACTTGATCAAACACTAATGGACATTATTATTCAGTGGTGGGGAAAAGCCTAAAGCAAATTGAATCCTCCTGTGGAGGGGATTGTTATCTCGCTCAAAGCTACAGTGTGTCTAACGTATCCGGAGCGCGGCAGGTACAAATTCCTCCCGGGCCGAAGCGGCTCACTACCGTGCACGCTTTAAAAGCAGAACGGCAGCGAGCATTAGGAGGAGGTCAACGAGACCGGCCCACACATTAATCACTCTTACTGCTGACAGAGCGCTTCGCTATAACAAATGTTTGCAATTACAGTCACCTGGTGGGAGGGGGGAGGAGGGGGGTGGTGGTGTTTGGGGGGGGGTGGTGTAATGATGATGATGACTAGCAAAATGCCGATACAAATCAGCGCAGTCTCCCGTAATGACCGAATTCTGCATGATGGCCATGTTTACGATCATTTTCAGTCATTCTGAATAATCTATTAGCAGTTAGTAGGATCAGACTTGTAGAATAATCACTTTTCACAACTTTTAAGGGCACGTCTCCGAACGTCTGAAAATAATCGTGTATAATTAGTACGAGTCATTAAGTAAGGAAGACATTCCAGTCAAATAGTGTCAAGTTGACATTAGCTACGAGCATAATAACACTGACGATGATGGGTTGCGGTTTCCGGGACAATCAGTGAGCCCCTGACGATGCTTCACATAGTCGTGAGACGCCATTTGGAGAACCATCTCGATTACCTCATATTTATATCATTATGATTTTAGAAAGTGCTCTAAAGTTTGGGCTATTTTGTGGCTTTGTCACTTTAGTAAGAACAGGAACAAGCAGGTAAACCGGACCAGTTTTGTTGGAATAAAATAAAAACAACTATACAAAAATACAATTAGTCACAATTTGTAATAATGTCAAGATATTAAGAAGATATTAAGAGGATAGAGTCTCAAAATGGCAAGAACAAAAGCGGTAATGTTTCAAGAATGTTTTTTTTTTTTTAACATTTCAAGAATAATGTTACAAGAAACAAAGTTACAAGAAAAAGATGACAATATTTCGAGAATAACCTCATAGATGAGACGTACTGACTGAAGAAATAATCCACAATAACTTTCGGGTCATTGTTTGTATTCTACGCTTCCAGCCACATGACATCAACATGATCAACTATTGATTGCGTTGCCATACGGCAACGTTTATTCTACTTGTTTTTCCTCAAGATCTTAGGAGTTTCTTCTGAAACATTACCTCGTTTTTGCTGTAACTTTGACACTGCTCTCAAAATACTGCCAATTTATATTGAAAATATTACTCCGTATTCTCATACAATCAGAATCTACAACTTTATTTCTTGCAAGTGGTCCTAATTTATTTTCCAAAATTGTCACTGTATTAAATAAATATAATTAGAGGGGTCACGTGACCTTCACTGAATCCCCTATGACAAGCAGAGAAATACAGTTATTTATTTTCATCCAAATGATGAGTTTGTTTGTTCTTAACATTTTTTTGGTTTTCCTTCAATTTTATTCAATTATTTCAAATGAAGGCTACGCTACTAATTAAATGTGCAGTACTAACAATGGAGCTATGGAGCTAATTTAGCAAGCTGAGCTGGCACAGGCTTTGGGAAAACAATCGCTGGGCTTTATTTAAGTCCTGAATTTTCCAGTTAAGATCATGTTTGAGTGTTTTGGACAATTTGGTGCTAATCGTTTTAACAATATTCTCATGCAGCTTGCTGATTTGACTTATGATATGAACACTGCAATGTGACAATACACAAAGAGGACATGATTTTATAAGAGGAATAGCGTTGGATTTTAAAAAGTGGTACATTCAGATGGTACACCAGCCAATTGCTCAAAATATTATGCATATAACCCAGCCATAAATATCTCAATTCTGACATTATAGGAATCATAAGACCCCACGTGATGACTAAATAATGTTACAGAGATGCATGTCTCAGTTCCACTCTGCTTTCTGAGCCAGCAGATTGAGGCGATCTGCTTATTTTTACACACGCACATCAAATATGTGGGCTAAATGTGGGCCGTGGATGTGTCCTGACTGGAGAAAATGAATCTTAACTAAAGCATTAGCTGTCCCACACACACACACACACACACACACACACACACACACACACACACACACACACACAGGCACCAAGGTGGCTCTAAGTGAAAGACTGTTGCTAAAATTTGCACCACTTTTACACTCCACTTTTTTTTTTTTTTTTGGACACAGTCGAAAAACAGACAGCAATTTCCATCCTCATCAATAAAAACAAAGACGTGCAACAACCCACCTTCGATATTTAATGAGCTCCATGAACATTTATGAAAGCTGATTATGTAAATGGTTCATCAGTGTGAAGGTAAGTACTGCCTGCTGGCGGAGGGGAAACAAACCAGCTCAGGAACTTTAATGATGTTTTTTCAGTGGGGACCCTGATTTAGTGCCCAAACGTTAGAGAATAATCAGACATGGGTGGTGAGTAAGCCAACAGCAGCCTGGGGAGACAGCTCTGGACAAAACAAGCACCGGGTAAATCCTGTGTTTATTTCTGTTTACAGTAAGAGTCTTGTTGACTGGAGATGATCGCTCACAGACCTCCGCCTGTCACAGCAACTTAACGCTGTTATGTCTGGGGAAACCCCTCGGATGACATGCAGATAACTGGAAAACAGCCAAAACTTTAAAAAACTAAAAAAATCCACTTTGGGCTTAGAAATGAGTTTTATTTTTAGAAAATATTAATCCATTTTACCGAACAATACCAAAACCACCACTCGCTCCTTCCCCCCCCCCACTCACTCCTTAATTTTCTCAGTTAGTTCCTCACTTGCTCCTGTACCAGGTCTCTCACTCACTCACTGATTCATTCACCCACTTCCTCAGTCACTCACTCACTTCCTCCCTCCAGAATCCCCTCACTCATTCATAGAGTCTCTCGTTCACTTACTTATTACTCATTTATTCATTCATTTCCTCACTCACTCATCCACTTCCTCACTCACTCACTCATCCACACATCCACTTCTATGCTCACTCACTCATCCACTTCCTCCCCCCACATACTCACTCACACATCCACTTCCTCACTCACTCACACATCCAATTCCTCACTCACTCATCCACTTCCTCACTCACTCATCCACACATCCACTTCCATGCTCACTCACTCATCCACTTCCTCCCCCCACATACTCACTCACTCATCCACTTCCTCACTCACTCATCCAATTCCTCACTCACTCACTCATCCACACATCCACTTCCATGCTCACTCACTCATCCACTTCCTCCCCCCACATACTCACTCACTCATCCACTTCCTCACTCACTCACACATCCACTTCCTCACTCACTCATCCAATTCCTCGCTCACTCACTCATCCACTTCCTCACTCACTCATCCACACATCCACTTCCTCCCCCCACATACTCACTCACTCATCCACTTCCTCACTCACTCACACATCCAATTCCTCACTCACTCACTCATCCACTTCCTCACTCACTCATCCACACATCCACTTCCATGCTCACTCACTCATCCACTTCCTCACTCATTCACTTCCTCCCCCACATACTCACTCACTCATTCACTGCCTCATCCACTTACCCAGTCACTCATTCACTGCCTCACCCACACATCCACTTCCATGCTCACTCATTCATCCACTTCCTCCTCCACATACTCGCTCATCACTTCCTCACCCAACCATTCATCCACTCACTCATCCAATTCCTCACTCACTCACCCAATTCCTCATCCACTTCCTCATCCACACATCCACTTCCATGCTCACTCACTCATCCACTTCCTCACTCATTCACTTCCTCCCCCACATACTCGCTCATCACTTCCTCACCCAACCATTCATCCAATTCCTGACTCACTCACTCAGTCATCCACTCACTCAGCCACTCATGATTCATCCAGTTCCTCACCCGCCCACTCACTTCCTCAGTCACTCACTTCCTCAGCCACTCACTACCCCATTCATTCAACCTCTTCCTCATCCACTCACTCACTTCCTCACTTATTCGATCCACTTCCTCCCTTCCTCCATCCCTCATTCAACCAATGACTCATTCACTCACTCATTATCACCCTCACTTAATCCCACACTTAGCCCCTCACTCATTCACACTGTCTCCCACCCTCACGCAATCACACACTCTCTCTCTCACTGCCTGTTTCTCACCCTCACTCTCTCTCAATCACTCCCTCTCTCCCACCCTCATACAATCACACTTTCTCCATCACTCCCTCTCCCACACTCACTCTCTCTCCCGCTCCCTCTCCTACCCTCACTCTCTCTCAATCACTCCCTCTCCTACCCTCACTCTCAATCACTCCCTCTCTCCCACCCTCATACAATCACGCTTTCTCCATCACTCCCTCTCCCTCTCTCCATTGCTCCCTCTCTCCCACTCCCTCTCCTACCCTCACTCTCTCTCAATCACTCCCTCTCTCCCACCCTCATACAATCACACTTTCTCCATCACTCCCTCTCCCACACTCACTCTCTCTCCATTGCTCCCTTTCTCCTGCTCCCTCTCCTACCTTCACTCTCTCTCCATCGCTCCCTCGCTCCCACCCTCATGCAATCACACTCTCTCCATCACTCCCTCTCTCTCTCACTCACACTCTTTCCATCACTCCCTCTCTCCTACCCTCACTCTCTCCATTGTTCCCTCTGTCCCACTCTCTCTCTGTCGCTCCCTCTCCTACCCTCACTCTCTCCATCGCTCCCTCTCTCCCACCCTCATGCAATCACACTCTCTCCATCACTCCCTCTCTCTCTCACTCACTCACACTCCTTCCATCACTCCCTCTCTCCTACCCTCTCTCTTTCTCTCCATTCCCTCTGTCCCACCTTCATTCTCTCTCCATCACTCCCTCCCTCCAACAATCATGCAATCACAATCTCTCTCCATCACTCCCTCTCTCTCACTCTAACTTACTTACTCATACTCTTTCCATCATTCTCTCATTCACTCACTCACACTCTTTTCATCACTCTCTCTCTCTCTTTCACTCTCTCCATCACTCCCTCTTTCTCACTTCCTCTCTACATTACGTCCTCTTTCCCACCCTCACTCACTCCCTCTTTCCCTCTCTCCCACCCTCACTCACTCCCTCTTTCCCACCCTCACTCACTCACTCACTCACTCCCTCTTTTCCACCCTCACTCACTCACTCACTCTCTCAATCACTCACTCTCTCCCCCTCCCTCCCTCACGTAGCTCTAACAGGCTGAAGTTTCTCCACTAGGGGGCATTCATTGGTGTACCTTTTGTGTGCATCATTGTAGAAAAGGAGGAACCTGGTATGAACCCACCAGCAGGATCTGACAACTGCAGGTCTGTTTGCACTCACACAGAGTGTGTATGCAGTAAAATTGTTGTAACACACCCTACGCATTGAATTAATGACAGTGAATGATATAATGAGGGCAGTAAATCAGTGGTGGCACTCGCATGTCACAACAGCAGCGTATTATATTCAAAAGTGATTTAAGCAGCTCGTTGAATGTGTTCATCATGGCTCTTGTCTTGAGTAAAAAAAAAATGTTAAAAATTTGAACTGGATGAGCTGCAGTAAAAAGAGAGGAAACTAGACACCTGAAACGACCACATGACGTCCGAAACAAACCCTGTGACAACGAACGCAGTGTATGATTATTGATTTTTATTTACTGATCTCAGAAACGTTTAGTCACTCAGAGTAGAGTGACACTAAAACCTCGATCCTTCTTAAATCACTTTTTTTGAACATAACGAGCGGCATTTGAGCTTCATGAGTAAAAAAATCATTCAATTTATCGTGTTCATTAACTCATTAACCAAGCAGAGAGTTCCTCTGAAGGAAAAGCGGCCGTTATCTCATTATCTAAGAATTATTTGGATTGGCCACCGCAATATTCACTTCAGACCTGTGGACTTCAGCTGGGCTACAGAGATGAGCACAGGGAATTTTTCTCCTTTTTGAGTACAGGGTATCCTTGTTTCTTTTTCTGCTTGCATTATTTTAACAGTTTGTAGTTTTCCAGGCTTCTTAGTTAGCATACAGGTTATAGAGGTAATATATATTTAACAATTTCTCATCCAAAAAAAAACATAAGCACCCTGAATTAAGTACCTGGGGTAAAATAACTAACAAAATTCACAAGATTCAGATTTTGCATTAAAAAGAAAAGAGTCAATGTGTATCTTTATTTTATTTCTTCTGGTTGATGTTTAATATTTCAGTGTCTAATATCAATTATTAACAGTTGGTTGTATAAATGTAACATCATTAATCATACCAATACCAAAAGCACCCTGAATTAAATGGAGATTAAATAATCGAGAATTAAATCATCTTGAATTCACGGATGATTCTGACTTCTAACTTCACAACCACAAAAAAACAAACACACAAAAAAAAAAAAACAGCAGCAAGGCACCGCAGCAATATAAGATTATGATATGAAAGCTTGCATCATCTGTGATGTGTTTAGAAGCCCGGCACAAATTGTACAACCGTAAAGCAAACATCAGTGCCAGCAAGATTCTTCTACACAAACCCAATAACCAAAAGCGAATATTTCAAGCTTGTTACGCTGGAAGTTCTCGAATGCGATCGAATTAAACCCAAGAGTGCTGGAACAAAAGCTCGGCGATCCCGCCAGCTCTCGCTGTGTTTACAGCCTTCCTCACTCAGGTGTCTATAGGCTCGGCATGTGTTTGACACCGGAGTTTGGCGGAGATAAAGAGGGAAGAACAGGACTCACCTAGGAGCATGATGTGTGAGGGTAGAGCCGTCGGATGCTGGCAGAGGGGAGGATAAGTTCCAGGAGCGAACCTTAGATGAGCGGAGTGAAGTGGACAGAGAGGACAAGTGGACGAAAGAGGCAGAGATGAAACAGAGAGAGAGAGAGGCTGTCACCAGATGCAGCTTTCAGTTACACCTCTGAACCACAGGGCAAAAAAAAAAAAAAAAAGAAAAAGAAAAGAAGAAAAAAAAAACATCCCACAGCAGGGGGAAAAAAAAAAACTGGGTCAGTCCATCATTGATGTGAAGAGATATGCAGAGAGAGAAAAAAAAAAACAAATCGTGGGTTCTCCTTCTCCGTCACAAAGCCCGTGTCCGTCTCGCTGTGATTCAGCCTGGAGGAATTTGGCTCTCGTAAATCAGGAGCGACTTGTGTGATCAGCCGGCCATGCAGAGAGACACGCGTGGAGACGTGAGACGAGCGGGCGACTCCTGAGAGTGTGTGTGTGTGTCTGAGAGAGAGAGAGAGAGAGAGGGAAAGGCAGGCAAAAGGGACTGCGCGTGTATTTAGTAGACAGAGAGAGAGAGAGAGAGAGAGAGAGAGTTGGCGCTGTATGTGGCACAGCAAGCGTAGCTGCATACCCTTCGCTCACTGGGAGAGCGTAATGTGACTCGGTGCTATCTGCTCAGACGTGTGTAAATGAGGTGAGACTCGAGAATTCCCAGCAGCCCTGCTGAGATCCATGGGGGGGGTGGGGCGTGTGGGGCGGTAGGGGGTAGGGAAGGAAGACCTCCTAACAACCATCTGACTGTTCAATGCGTCTCCCGGGCGCTTGGTGTAAATCGGCAGCTCCAATCACTGAGGAAAAAAAACTAATATCTTAAACTATATACTATGTGCTAATGTAGACTTTTAAAATGGGTTTGTATGTGAGCTGAGATACATTCAAACTTTTGTATCTGAAGTTTAAAAGGTGTGTTTTTCACTTGAATGCACAGATCATTGCCAGTTAGAGTTTTAAGACAGGGACAGATGAACTGTCTACCACTGGCATCAGCAGCCATTTTGGTTCTGTCAGTCATCAGATACAAACCTCTCCAAAAATCGCTCGACACCTCGTTTGCTCTGCAAATACGGTCCATCATCAGACGCTCTTTACTGTACCGTGTGTGTGGCGGCTTGAATAAACCCTTCACATGGGGACATTTGGACATTTTCTACTATGTACAGTTCTGAGAACTGCAGACTTTATTAAACTTTAATATTTTTAATGTTAATAGCATTTTGTTTCCCTTATTATGTTATTAACACAGAGCCCACTCTAGCGCTTAAGCGAGCTAGCATCTGTCTCTCATTTTTCAAGTTATGAATCCTTGCTAGATGCTTTGTTTGGATCGGAATAAAAGCATCTGCTCACGATATAACCGTGCAAGCTTTCTGTTCTACATAGCAACGTTCCATTTAACTTATGTCTTCTAAGAAGCTTCATTAGTGTCAGTGTTTGTATGGCATCCTGGGAAAATCCTTCACATGGTGAGATTTCTACATTTTCCACTATATATAGTTCTGGAAAACTTAGACTTTCCTGAACTGAAGTATGTTTCTACTTCGCATCCATTTAACCAGAGGTGTTCACTCGTACATCACTGAAAGCAGGAAATCGCATTTAAAGATATCACTCTGACTGCAGCGCAGGAGCACATGTGATCTCAGTGACTTTGACCATGGCGTGATTGGTGGAGACAGATGGGCTGGTCTGAGTATTTCAGAAACACATAATTTCCACACACAGTGTCCCTAGTGTTTACACAGAATGGTGCAGAAAACAAAAAACACGGCAGTTCTGCAGGACGACTAGGCTGGTTTGAGCTGACGAAAAGTCTACAGTAGCATAAACAAGCACTGTTTACAACCGTGGTAAGCAAAAAAAAGCATCTCAGAATGCACAATTCACCGAATCTTGAGGAGGATGGGCTAGGAGAGCAGAAGACCACATCGGGTTCCTCTCCTGTCAGCCAACAACAAGTATCTGAGGCTATTATCTGCAAAGGCTCACCGAACCACTCACTCCAACATCATTTCAGTTAGAACATTCAGGAACGTTTGAAATGAAGATGAAAGAACAATCGACTCAGATCAGGTTACATGACAGAACATTTCTGGCTCGTTTAAACAGAGCAAGACTCGCATCAAAGAACATGAGAACACCAAGCTTAGAGATCTAAGCACAGTTCATGAAGTTCTGATGTATGGAGGGAAAAAAAAAAAAACAGATGGTAGTGGGTGGAGAAGTATCCACAAAGATATTTCACTCGAAAATATGTCCCCCAAAAACGGTACGACATGGACCTTAGTTTTACTACTTTCATGGTGCACGCTTGTGAGAACATTTTCGCTGTACGCTGTACGAAGCCATTCACGCGCAATATCTCATGTCAAATAAATTCCTGCCCGACTACACTGGAAACTCGAGATCATGTCGCATAACAGCAGTATTATACTAGTGTCTTAGATTGGATTGCAGTGTTCTTTTCCATGGAGGACGGCCCGGCTGTCTATGTGAGCATGACTTCTTTTTTAAATGGATTCGGAGAAAGGCGATTTACGGTTCTCTGAGTGATGCCCTGATCGCCATGCCAAATATCCTCGAACCACGCGGCCAGAGGAGGTTATGTGCTCAATCCACGCTCTGTTTTCACCCCCATGCTGCTGATATGATTGATGTACGCAAGACAGGGCCATTTTCAACAGCTCAAGCTCGTCCACTTCTTGGGTTACAACCCTGGACAGCGGAGCCTTCCAACAGCTGATTGCTTAGTGGTTCGTCTTTGCTGTATGGACGATATCGCATTACCCACGACATGCAAAGCTAAGAGGGAGCTATAAATATGTGGCACATGTCAAGGATTCTTTCCACTGACAATGAAATTTATGCTTCTTCCCGTTCCCAAATGCAGCAGAGATGCAGGTGTCGGGTGTCAAAAGGGGCGAGTAAACCAAGGCACGTGCCCTTACTGTCACAAACAGCATCATTAAGGTCCATCCAGAGCTTTACTCCACCTGACGGTAAATTTAAACTGTGGTTACTTAACCGTTCTGAACAGCCTGTCGTCATTGTCTGTGATAATATAGTATGTGAGAACGTTTGGGTATTAAAGCATAAGCTCCCAGTGAAAGCAAGATCCCTTTCAGCGCCATTGTAAATAACTCTTTATTTTGGGGAGGGAGCGAAAGAGAAAGGCAGCAACAGACAAGGACTTGTCACCCCCCCTAATGCAAAATGGGAAGGAGTCAATTAACCACGTGTCAGATGGTCAGATGTAATTATGATAAGGTATGCAGCCATAATCCACTCTCTAATATCAACATCAGCATTTCGCATGATGCTAGCCAGGAGAAGGATTAATAGCTTCTCAAAATACAGACCAGAGCAAACTATATATCTCTATAATAAGATTGGAAATTGCAAGCCAAGCTAAAGAGGAAAGTCACCAGGACACGGCTGAAATTAAATAGTTCGGCCTGGAATATTCTCAAACTCAGAATTATTGCCAAGAGCAAGCAAGATCGGCTATACCAGTCAAAATGATATCCATTCTCATTTACGTTTAGATCAATACCAGACTAATCGAGCAGAGTGTTAGCTCGAGTGAGAAGGCTCTTTCGTGCAATAAAAAGGGGGAAAAAAAAACAAAAAAACATAGCTTCACTACCAATCTAATCACGCCGCCAGCCGCACTGGAGATCCTACCCACTGCTTTAGACAATACATCAGGCCAAATTTACATGAGCATTTAATTACCACTGAATCAACACAATGAGGAGAGGGTGAGGTCACGCAGGGAGGCACAGTGAATCTGTGTTTCATTAAGACCTCATTAGAAATGTTCCAGAAGCCATACATTGGAAGTGGGCAAGGCGTTGAAAAGTGAGAGTTGGAAAGGTTCACCTTTGTTCTCCACCAGGTTGAGGGGAAAATCCCCTAATGCAAAAGACAGAGCAATGTAAATCATGGGTAGAACCCTACAATACAGTTATAACCAATCAACTTAACCGCTTGAAGAAGGACTGCAATATAAAGAATAAAACACTCGGGGGCATGCTATTACAGGAAAATAATCAACCACGGCATGATGTGATGTGGCCAGACATGAAGAGTTACTGTTACCATCATAAAGGGTTTTAAGCGGTTTATTCCCAATACATGACAACAATTTATTAAATAATGATGCACCAAACTTTTTATCCATTTATAGTTCCATTTAACACAGCGAATCATCACTCTCCACCTATCCCTATCTTCTGCATCCTCAACACTTGCACCCACTAGCTTCATC
>JAKKZN010000005.1:22972120-22982277 GCA_033441825.1 Pangasius elongatus | reverse complement strand
AGGTACGTTTCCTTTCAAAGTTATACGTTAATACATATATTAAACATTGCACAAGGATGCACAAGTCCTTGAATCATTTGCTCAACCTGGTTTCATTCAGAGCGTGAGTCATTCAGCTGAGTCATTTTGTTCACGAACCACATTCTACAACTCGAGAATTACTTTTAAGACTTGGTGAGTGTTGACATTCACTCATTTCCCCATGAGTCATTTCCCCCATCATCAGTAAGCACTATATTATGGTCAGGGTGTTGGTGAGTTTTGTTTTTTTTTTAATTGATGGCATTTGGCAGACGACTTTCACAACCTTATCCAGAGCAACTTACATTTATCTCATTTATAAGGGCCTTACTCAAGGGCCCAGCTTGGTGGTGCTGGAGATTGAACTCATGTCCTTCTGGGCCTCAGCTTGGTGGTGCTGGGGATTAAACTCATGACCTTCTGATCAGTAGTCCAACATCCTAACCACTGAGCTACCACTTCCCTGGTGAGTCCTGGGCCTATGGATGTAAGGTGTGAATACACCTTGGATGGGATACCAGTTCATCTCAGGGCACCATACACACATTCACACACTCATTAACACACTCATTAACACACTCATTAACACCTACGTGCAATTTAGAGTCCCCAACCAACCTACGACGAGTCCCTGGACCCTGGAGCTGTGAGGTGGCAACGCTACCCACCGCACCACCATGCCAAAGGTTTTATTTGAAAAATGCCTTGAAAATTTGTATTGCAATACCCATCCTTATGCATTAATATGATAGACGGTCACGCACAAAAGAGAACTGAACGACTAAAGTCAACCTGACACATCTTGGAGAAAAAAAAAAATGATTAATTATTTTGCATTTGAAACAACATAATATGGGTTTGTTTATAATTCTAACATTTTCCGCATGAGTTTCGGAAGTGGCAGGTGGAAAATTATTCATTTAGCCCGCACAGTGGAAATAAAAATTCATTTCAGACCCTGACAACAGCTCTCGGAGCGGGAGCCGCTGCTGTGTGAATGGATTTCCCTGAGAAAGCGAAGCGCCTAGGAGTTCTGCTTTGATGTATCGCATAAGGACGCAAATAATAAAATTACCCTGTTCTCCGTTCTGCATAATAAACAAGCTGGTTTCAAACAGCCATGCAGGAAATGTCGAGCTCGCCTCTGAGATTTCAGAACTTAAACATCAGGAGTGTGTGTTCACATCAGCCGCGTGCTCAATAGGCAGGAAGGAGATACTCAGTGTGTTAAACAGGAGAGATACAGTATCGATGTGGAGGAGAGTCAAGGTCATTGTGGAGGTCATGAACTCCAAGGAAGCAAGTTTAGTCAAGTAACAGATACATTTCATGTTAAATAGATTTGAATTCCAGTTATGCCTTATTACAGTTTTGCTAAAAAAAAAAAAAAAAAGAGAAGCATTCACACAAAAACCAATAAAGAACAAGTTACACAATTTACACTGTAACAACCGATGATGCAAAAGCATGCAGTCATAAAGCTGCAATTTATGTATCTGTCAGTCGTCTATGTTTAAATATGTATTAAAATCTTTCAGTCCTTTTTTTTTGGAGTTCGATATAAACGCTGACAGATGTTCCAGTGTTGCTGTAGACTGACTAGACAATAACACAAGTGCTGACTCTACAAGTGGTTCTTTAAAGAGGAATCAAATTCACAACAAAAGCGCTGTGAATTTTCTCAGAAAAACTTTCTCAGACACACTCACTCAATTTTCTCCACCTCGTTGTTGCACAATTCAATAAAGCATCTGGAAAATATGAAATATTCCCAAGCAAGAGGAAAAAACAGCAATTGCTTAAGACGTTCACTTAAGAAATCCAAGATAAACCAGATTTATGAAGCATGTTATGGGCTGCGGTGCGCAGTGTTGGTCATTCAGGGTGTACAGAAAGTGTGTGTTCCTTATTCACTGATGTCCCATAACACCTGATTCCACCCTGGAATTATCGAATACCATATAAAAATCCAGTTCAATAAAGTGTGGTATTTCGCTTCTCCTTGTGGGAAAAGGTAAGTGGAGCAGCGGTAGCCTCAATGTGTCAATGTGCAAATGCAACCTTTATAACATTTATATAGACAAACACATTTTAATATTAATATCTGGCGCACATGCTCTAGCTTTCGGAGGGATTTTGATTTAGGCTATGACATTTGGGTTCTCATCATCATACTCACTGTTGCCAACTTTAGGGACTGTCACTAGATTTGGTGTATTTGTGCGAGTCAACAGTCCCATGGACCAATCACTGATCACTATTCTTTCTATTGACCAATCACTGATCCCCCATTGTTCCCAGTGACTAATCACCGATCATCATTGCTCCCAATGACCAATCACTGATCACCATTGTTCCCAGTGACTAATCACCGATCATCATTGCTCCCAATGACCAATCACTGATCACCATTGTTTCCAACAACTAATCAACAGTCACCATTGTTCCCATTGACTAATCACCGATCACCACTGTTCCCATTGACTAATCACCGATTATCCATTGTTCCCATTGATTAATCACTGATCACCACTGCTCCCAATGACTAATCACGGATTACCATTCTTCCCAGTGACTAATCACTGATTACCACTGTTCCCATTGACTAATCACTGATTACCATTCTTCCCAGTGACTAATCACCGATTACCACTGTTCCCATTGACTAATCACCGATTACCACTGTTCCCATTGACTAATCACCGATTACCACTGTTCCCAACGACTAATCACTGATCACCACTGCTCCCAACAACCAACCAATGATGGCCATTGTTTGTTCCACCACCATGTTTCTATGTTCTTCATTTGAAAATCTTTTCTTGGCAATATTAACAATAAAAAAAAAGAAAGTTTTTCCAACCATAACATTCCTTCTTACCTATTTCTTGATCCCTCACTGCTTCTTTTAGCCTGCGTTCTTGACAGAAATTATATTTTGTAAATACGTGGTACTAGTATTGTAAGTACTAGTTAGTTTGCGGTGCTATGACCAAAGCCAACTTCTTTTTATTAGCAACAAATCATAATCTAATATCTTCTACTCAGATGTAACAATCTTCTATTATGAGTGTTTTCAGAAAAAAACCTCATGCAACACTTTTCGATACAATTCCATACATAAGCAGATTAGTCGCGTGCGTCATATGGCGACTTGAGAGACCTTTCTGAGCATGCATCAGCTACTTTCTCCTGAAGAAGAAGTAGAGCACTGATCATGCTCTCTACCTGAAACGACCTCCTTCTTCAGAAACTTTCTGTAATACTGGTATATCCGAAAACTCCACCTTTAAGTGCAGCTGCTCTGTGAAAGTACAGCTACACTCCTGCAAACGGACACTCCATGCCTTTTTATCCACTGCATTACTCTGTGCACGTGCACTTTAAATGATACCGCAGAAATGTGTTTCCTTTTAGTCCTGTAAGAGAATGCAGTGATGAATGACCGTGAATTGCCATCGCACGCGCTTCCCGGATACCCACTCAGCACAGGTGAGACACTTTTTTTCCCCCTCAGTATTAACCACTGAGCTGCCTGGATTATCATAACGACCGCACGTGCGAGAGGAGCAGAGGGTTTTCAACTTGTTTTCATCATAAATATCCACCGACATGTACACACAGTCTACCTGTGCTTCATCCTGTGCACCTTTTACAGCTCGCGCCCCAAAAAAGCTCGTCCATCAGCGCGTGCATCATTCAGCACGCCGCAATAAAACTACTCAAACCGGGAACAACATTCAAAAATACAAAAAAAGAAATAATTATAACTATAATTATAATAAGACAAGCTTCCAGCATTCCTCTTTAACTGGAAGCTGGAACAGCTACTGACCTTGTAGAAGGAGGTGCTGATTTTCCAGTAGTAAAGTTAAGCGCTGTGTTCCTGCAGCAGGTCGGACGGCACGCGGAAGCTTTCCTCAGCGATGTGTGACACGCGCGCGCGCGGGCGCTCTCGTGCCCGCGCCTTTAAGCGGCAGCGCGCCGCGTGCACGCGCCCGGCCCGCAGTCAGCTAGCATGGCTGACAGGGTCAGGCAATGCTAGTCAACTTTTTCTTTTTCTTTTTTTCTTCTTAATGTACACATTTTAGAACAATAAACTGTTTTTTCTCTCTCATTGTATTCCTTAAGCTACCATATAGGATTTATTAAAGCTGGATGATACTGGACTGTAATATCAATATCATGAGAAATTACCTAATAAAACAATAGAAACCCTCACAGAATTTGTAATGGTTTTAATGGGAATTGTATTGGTTTTAATGGAAGCTGTAATGGTCCCTGTGGGTCTCTACTGGTAATTCGTTGCCTTCTGTTGGTGGCATGTTATGTCTAGTGGACACCATTAAGGACCTACATCCTTAATACATCCTACTATGTAACAGAAATCATTTGGTAATGGCTTTAATGGTTAACAGCTGATGGTTTGTAATGGAAACTACTAGAATCTCTGTGATGGTTTGTATTGTTTTTTTTTCAGCAGGGATGCTGAGATACCGCTGCTATCAGCACTTTCATAAAACTGACACTAACATCGTTGTTATTTGTTATTCGTAATTTTCCTCTCTTTTCCATGCTAAAAATGATTTTTTTTCATTCGTTCATTCATCTTAAAGTAAACACTTCCCGGAGCCAATCCCGGGAACACCGCCAGTCCGTCACAGTGCACCATACACACGCATTCACATCTTATTCACAATTCAGCATATCCAAATCCATTTACCAGAAATGAGAGAACCAAGAGGAAACCCATGAGGAGAACATGCGATACTGCACACAGACAGTAACTCAAGCTCAGGATCAAACCAGGAAGCCGGCAAAATACATTCGTAGGTGTAATGAATGGATGTGAGGTGGATTGTTTACTCTATCGTCCTTTTTTTCACCCAAAATCCTTTGGGAAAAGTAGACACACTGAGCAAACGCTGTCCAATCAAAGTATAAATTACACAAAAAGACGGATAACAGAACTATAAGTTGTCTTGTATTCAGAGGAAACACGGTATGATCCCAGTAGAACATTATGGATTTGAAATACTTAAAAATCATGAGTGAAGCTACATATTAGTCTTTGTGTGTGTGTATGTGTGTGTGTGTGTGATATTTTTTCCCATATCATTCTTATCATGCCACCAATGAGACCTCGTTATATAATGCATTAGCCTCTCATCTAATATCACAACCAGCCGTCACTGATTATTATTAATGTACACACACACACACACACACACNCCATACAGACAACAATTAATGTGTGTTTTATTTGTTTCAAACCGAAAAGGGGGACTGAGTTCATTTGCTTTGGTTTGCACTTATTTAATTTGCTTCCATCTAAAAATTGCTATCTCATCAAACCAGACTGGTGTGTGATGCTGTGGCGAGCTTCTTCCTCGGTAGGTGTACAGCCTCCTAATTGCACGCTGCAGTCGTGGTCATCCACTAAAGCTCTATTTTAGAGTTTAAACACAGGGTTTCAAGGACGCAGACTGAACTCCACCCTCACTCAACACGTCCTATAGCGAATAGTAGCCAAAGCTTCCTCCACAACATCTCAACTCCGGGAGTGGTCCTGGAGTGGTGCATCCCCGTTCTGATTAGTATTCATTCTAACAAGTAACAGCTGCTGAGAAAACACAAAAGAACTTGTTGTTTGGGACAATATACTAGCTACAGGCAGTGTAAAAGTTTGTACCCCCCTGGTTGCTAGTAACTTTACTCAGCTGTAAAATAACACTAAGCAAATAAGTAACAGATAACAGATAGGGCTCACTCCTCTAATATTGATTCAGTTTGCCAGGTCACCATTTACCAGACTGTGTTACACTGCTAACTGGTTTTTAAAAAAGTAGGTAGTTACTTGAAAAGGCACATTATTTTGAAAATAACTCAGCTATTGCCTGCTACTAAGCTAGTAGGATCGCTACGTATAGCTACTAGCTACTCCTCAACACTGTAAGGGAGTTTCGAGGTTGTCAAATCAGCCTCAAGAATGTAATGCTCTTTATTAATGAATATTTTCTTTAATATTTATCTACAAAACACAGAATCAGGTTACTGGCAGCACCGCAACTAAGACCATATAATCACTTGGAATTAACAACTATCAGGTCTTGTTAGAACCAGTTCTATCTTTGCAAATATTCTGCTGACCTGCTAGTATGAACACTTGCTAAATATGAATATTAGTGTGGAGGACAGAGTATTAATCATGTTAATATTGTCGATACTTTAGACTTTGACAAGTAAGTGAGCAGTATGCGGAAGCTACTTTGCAGTTGTAACTTCTCAACATACAAGCTGCTATATGGTTTACGACAGCTAAGTTACAGCCAAACTACCCTTTTAGAAAGTAGCTACAAGGTACTATAGGGTATTCCATAACAAAGCTCTTAAACCACTTATAGTAAGAAGCCGTTAACATTACTGACCATAATCAAAAAAGCAAAAGATACAAAGAGGGCTCATTCAACTAATATTGGTTCGGTTAGTTTCTGGAAATATCTAGCTAGACTATGCGATAGCCTTGTTTGAATTATTTATTTATTTATTTATTTATTTTTTATTTTGAAAGTAGACAGTTACTGGAAAAGCTATTTTATTTTGAAAATAGCTCTGCTGCTGGCATGCTACTAAAAGCTAGTAGCCTCACTAGTTATAGCTAGCTACTCCCCAACACTGCAAGGGCATTTCTAGATTGTTAATTCTGCCTTTAATGCTAATTTTATTCAAACGAAATTAGTCACGGAGAAAAAAGAAGAAAGTGAACAAGTCGGTGTAAGATTACAAGGTGATCTTAGCCGGAAAAAATAAACAAGAAATTGCTCATGTGCTAATAAAAACACTAACTAGACAAAAATTGTAGCATTTTGAGCACAACATATTTCTGCCCTGCTGCATCTAAAACAGCTAATTCAAATAATCTGTTCATGATCGGCTTTTAGCGGGTTAGGTATTAGAGTGGAAAAATCACCAAACCGTGACTGCAGACACTCATTCAGCTAAATTCATTTTAATCTTCCACACAGTGCTGGGACTCACAAATCAGATGCACATTTGCCAGATTGGATTTTCTGTTGCCAGCCTTTCATGGTCTAATACCAGCCCAAACAGTTACTTTGCCAAATTAGATCCATCAGCCCAAGGCCACTTTTTTCAGCTCAGTGTGATTAAAATGAGCCCAAGTGGGCAGGGAATTACTGAATCTGGCAACACTGATCAGCTTCCCAATAAATCTGGTCTTCAGAAACAGTCTAGTGAGGACAGATGTAGTGGTGTGAAAAATATTAGCATCATGGAGGGAAAAAAATGGTGTGAAGCCTTTTCTGAACTCCTTTTTTTAAACTAAGATAAAGAGAGTTAGCTGTTTATCTCCCTGTGAAAGAGTCTCCACATTTATATGAATCAAAAGATTCAACATAAATGAACTTAGCTACTAAAACAAGCCTAGGGTTTAAATATAATCTTTGTGGCAGATTTAAATGTGAAGGATTAAAAACTCTGTCCACTAGGGAGAAGGACAGATTCAAAATATCCCTCACCAGTATCAGAATATCATCTTTGACCATGTCCTCTGATTTCAGACAACAAGGTAAACAGTGAAATTGGTGGAATTTGAGGAGGCTCTGATAACGTGTCCCGTGAGAGCATGGCAGAAATAGCAGCACTGGCACCAGTGTAGATGGCATATCGGGTTATTAAATCAGTTTCATTGCATCAACAGAGAGAATATTCTAATCTTACAAACAAAAGAAACTGGCACTGAGAAGTGCCTTCGTGTTGTTTCACATACTGCCCCCACTGTTTACAATGGAACTGCAACATGTGCATTTTTTTGAGACATGCACAAATCACACACAAAATGACATAGACGGTGGCCATCTTGCATATGTGTACATAGTTAAAAGCAAGTATAATCTTGGGCTAGAGTTTAAGATATGTGTTTGGCACAGGATGTAGAGTTAGTGTTGTTTTCTAGAGTTAGAGTTTAGGATGAGGTTTAAGTTTAGGGCTTTTTGACTGGATTAGAGTTTAGGATTGGGGTTTATGATTGCAGTTAGGGTTTACCATGGGTTTAGGTTTGGACTTTTGTTTTAGGAGTGGGTTTCATGATTGGAATTAGGGTTTACAGTTGGAGTTAGGGTTTAGGGTTGGGGTTTGGAGTTGGAGTTGAGGTTTAGAGTTGGGGTTTATGATTGGAGTAAGGATTTAGGGTTGAGGTTTAAGGTTGGGGTTATGATTGGTGTTAGGGTTTTGGGGTTTGGGTTTATGATTGAACTTAAGGTTTAGAGGCGGGGTGGAGTCTGAGGTTTGTAATTGGGGTTAGGGGTGGGGTTAGGGGTAGGGTGGGGTTTATGATTGGGTTTGGGGTTTATGATTGGGTTTGGGGTTTATGATTGGATTTGGGGTTTATGATTGGGTTTGGGGTTTATGACCGTTGTTAGAGTTTATGGTGGGGCTTAGGTTGTGTCTGGGGTTTGTGACCGGAGTTGGAGGTTTGAAGTGTGTGATTGGAGTTAGGGGTAGGGTGGTATTTATGATTGGGTTTAGGGTTTATGATTGGAGTTAGAGAATATGGTGGGGTTTAGGATTAGGTTTGAGGTTTATGATTGGAGTTAAGGGTTTGAGATATGATTGGAGTTTGGGGTAGGGTGGGGTTTATGATTGGGTTTGCGGTTTATGATAGGAGTTAGTGTTTATGGTGGGGATTAGGGTTGGATCTGGGGTTTATGATTCACAAGAACTTCTTGGTGTCCATCAAAAAATGCCCCACTACTGTTGATTTCAGTGAAAGCAAAGCATACACTGACAGCTCACACCAAAGAGTTTGATTTGTAACTTAAAAAAAAAGAAAACAGATGTACATTTGACTGAATGTACACTGACGTGTACGTAATTCAGGCGTTAGGAAACAGCCTGGGCAAGTCATACACGTCAAGCTTAAGATGAGGAAGATGGAGGAGAATCTGATCGCGGTTCACAACTCTCTCATTCAGTGCAAAAATTATATAAGTGCAGCTGACAGCAAACATTTTTTCATGATACTGTAATTCACATCTCTCCATTAGCCCAGCATGGGTTAATCCAAAATCCCACCAACTAAGTCAGTGATGAATAGCATCATTACCGTAACGCAAAGCTCTGTTGTGAGGGACGGGCCAAGGACATGAAGGACAGCACACACACACACATCAATCCATCCATCTTCACTGCAGCCTGGAAAAATAAACAAGTTGGGCTACTTATATTCAAGGACCAGTGAGCTGAATTCTGCCAAAGAAATGGAAAGAAAGTTCAATCTATGTTACATCATGTGACTAGAAGTAAAGATTTTTAGTGACCTTTAACACATAATGGATGGCAGTCCATTGCAGCGCACCATGCACACACACACACACACACACACACACACACACACACACACACACACACACACACACAAACTCATTAGTGGTAATCCAGCTATTAGTTTTTGGGAGGTAAGAGGAAACCGGAGAACCTGGAAGAAACTCATGTGAACGGGGGAGAACATGCAGAAACTCAACATGAGGAGGCAATGATTTCCTTGGTCTAACCAAATCTATGCTTAACACCAGATTATGTGGATCAAAACATGGACGTCTCCCAAATATGGCACTGAAATTAACATGAGAAGTTGATGCTTGCAGTATTCTGTCCCACGCACTCATTTACTTTCAGTTAGCTCTTTATCAAGGTTGCGGTGAAACTGAAGTCTGTACCCACAATGATGGGTTCACTCATTACAGAAGTGAACAACAGAATTTTATATAGTGCAATATGTAGTTTTAGACAAGTAATATATCAAGGGATAAACTGATAACATATGATTTACAAAGAAAAAAAAACATTTAGTACTTTAAGTCATCTATAGAATAAATGTTTATGATTATGAGCAGATGCATTCCAGTCATCTGGTGGTCCGATTTCCTGGAGAACTCGAGTAACCGAAGCCTTCCTTCAGAATACTTGGATGGATAGATGGATGGATTTTAGAGATGTAGCCAAATATGAATGATTTATTCGGAATGAAGAGATAATGTTTCTTAAGATTACAGGGTGAAGAGGTGAAGAAGGTACAGGAGTTTAAGTACTTGGGGTCAGCAGTCCAGAGTAATGGA
>JAKKZN010000005.1:22876090-22890602 GCA_033441825.1 Pangasius elongatus | reverse complement strand
CTTGGATGGGTTAAATGCAGAGCACAAATTCCGAGTATGGGTCACCACACTTGGCCACAAAGTCACTTCACTTCCATTTATATGTCTGAGAACATGTGCAGGCATTGTATGCAGTCATGTTCACATGTAACAAAACACATGTAACATTAATGTTGCATAACACGTAACATGAACAAAAGCAGAATGTAAAGCAAATTAGAAATGAGAAAGAATGTCTAGAAGAATATCGAAGAAGCAAATTGTGTAGATTGGCTATTAAGAGATGTGCACTTTGAATTCTCTTTCAGACTTTGCATATTTTCTGTGCCTCGATGTAAATAAAGCCCTATTTGGATGGGATTAGTTTTACATGGGGAGGTGGGTTAATGTAATTATATGTTGTGTTCCTCCAGGGATTTTATTCCTGTCCAAAGCTGTAATTTCTTTTCCTTATTTAGAGGAAATAAGGAAATAAACCCTGAACTGACATGTTGGTAAAGATTCTGTAATATCCTGTAGGGAAAGAGATTTTGTGCTTTTCCTTCGGTATAAACGCTCCAGGAAGTGTTTGCTCTTTTCTTTTCATCTCCCACAAAACAAAATTGAACAGGAACCAAATTCAGTAAATTATACACAACACTTAAGTGGACTTGTCAGAAAAACAATTCTTCTGGGTGTTTTAGTTAAGTTTCTGAGTTCCTAGCAGAGGTACCTTAAATATTATGGGCAAGTAATCTATTAGTGATCAAGCACAACTTGTCCAGCTATAAGCTCTACAACAAGCACCTATGATAAAGGTCAAAATAATCAGTTTCTACTAATTACGAGGTGTATGTTATACTCAGGGAATTTTTTGCTATAATGACCATGCATACATTTTGAAGACACTACCATCTATGTGATTTATACAGAATCTTAATCATTACAGATATCCTCTGGTAAAATAACTTAATAGACATGTGCCTGGAAATCTTATTACACCTGAAAAGGTTTACATGCGTCTTTGCATGAGCATAAATCAGGTTCTCAACATAAGCCCCTTCTGACTCTTAAACAATTGATTGCTGACTTCGACAATGCTGTCTCTATTACCTACCATATTCATATCCTCCCCAGTAGCCATTAAATTATATTCCATATAATGATGAATTTATTTAATGTGTTGGTATTTCAGACAACACCTAGGGCACTTTCTCACCTATTAGTCCATTTGCAGAATGAGAATCAGATTTGTTTTGGCACTTGGTTTGCTTTAGGTTCACAATGTACATAATTAAACAAACCAGTGTGTAGGGCTGAAAATGTAATTTTTCTAAAAATGCCATTTTTCATTAATTGGTCAAAAATACTGAGACAGAGAAAGGTAAACAAACTTTCAGCATGTGAGTTTAGAAATCACAAAAAAGCACAAAATCACAGAGGACTAAAAACATGAAGCCAGCACTCAAGAAATTACTAGCCAAATATGGAAACACATTTTATGGCCAAAAGTTTGTGGACACCTGAAAATAACACTCATATGTGTTTTTTAAACATCCCATTCCAGATGTAGTCCCCCTTTACTATTATAATAACCTCCACTCTTCTGGGAAGACTTTCCACTGGATTTTGAAGTGTGGCTGTGGGGATTTGTGTTCATTCAGCCACAAGAGCATCTTCATGATCCTCAATTTGTGCACAGGGGAATTGTCATGCTTAAGGTGAAGGGAAATTGTAATGCTACAGCATACGAAGACGTTCTATATAATTGTGTGCTTCCAACTTTGTGTCAACAGATTGGAGAAGAAGAATATATGAGTGTGATGGTCAGGTGTCCACAAACTTTTGACCATATAGTGTATCTACAGTAGTTTAAAATATTTTGTGTATGCATCCAGCATACATAAAATGCTACAACCCCAAAATGCACAGTGTGTCACTTGCTGCATTCAGTTCAGAATCTAATTGCTTTCTCGCTGCTGTGAACTGCACTAGAATCCACTTGGACGTGGACCATAACCACCTTGCTTAGATGCTCTTGGACTGATTGTTTTGGCCGCACCTGAGTGTGATTGCTGTGTTCTCACCTGCCGTAGAACCTCACAGATGGGGAAACATACCAAGCAACCTTAGGAAGCCAAAATCTGTGATTCTGGGATTTCTAATGAAATTACTCAACTATTTCATCCGTCCCGATGATAACCCACGTAAAACGTATTAAAAATGGGAGTGGTTAATGTATGGAAAATAGTAAACTATGCGTTCATGATTGAAGAGGCTCTCTGAGTCTAAGAAGTCTAGTGAAAGAAAGCGAGTGTAGCCTACTATGGAAACTCTACACTTGGGTAGGTTTGAATGGTTTGATGTATGTTTGAATAGTCCTGAGCTTTGCTGTTGTATTTTGCTTGACTTGAATGGTGTAGCAGTCTGAGATTCTTACGAGTCTTGTTTTAGTTCATTCAAACTTTAATATGACATTCACGCTCAGTGTGAACAACTATGAACTATGAATTATGGGCAACACGCATAATGGTTGGTACTGTACAACTATTATGCCTGGGAAATTAAGCGATGAGTAACACTGACAACATTAATGGTGTGCACAGCAGGCCAGTTTCATGCTACTTCTCACTTCCTGATGTGTTAAAAAAAAAAACAACATTTTTCTGCATCATTTCACTTTACTATACATGCAGTGCATCCATTTTGAAGTGCTAAAGCCAGGGGCAGGGGACTGTCAAGGAAGACCGTCCATGATAACCATTCAAATCAAAGTGTTGGAAAACATTTACCTCAAAAGTCTGCTTGTGAGGTAAATAGATCTAGACCTACTTTATGTCAATAACAAAACATACTAAGATTACATTTTAATAATTGTGTATAGTAATTGTCATTGGAAGTAAGTGTTGTTCTTTTCACTATGACCAATTTGGTAAAGCCTGAATCTACTTAACCATTCATTTAGCTAGTCAAAAAAATTAGATGCGTAGGCTACAAGCCCACACTGGATGACTTGCGTTTAACCCCTAAAGAGCGGGTTCTCACTGCCTTTGAAGGGCGATAACTTCATGAATTGACTGCAGCCAATGACGATTTAGTTTCGCTACTCCCTGATTCTATTTTAGGTTTTGTGCACTCATAAAAGTTCCCATGATGACAAGTGTCATGTTTTAGTTTTAGTAGTTTGTTTCTTCTTCTGTTTCATCCTTGTCCTGTCATTGGTTTGTTCTCCAAGTGTGTGCACCTGTTGAGTGTTTTGTCTGTGATTTGTTTGTCTACTTATACTCTGGTGTGTCTATGCCACATTTCAAAGACTCCTAGATTTATATTGTGTGTTTATGAGCTTTGTGTTTCCACTTTTCCCTTCTGACTTTCTCTTTGTTTTGACCCATGTCTGTTTGATTACCTTGTCTGGCTATGCTCTAACCCTTACCATGAGCTTACACACACACACACACACACACACACACACACAACTGTACATCCTCCATTTTCTTTGCAATTTTTTTGCACATCCCTGCATTACATTATGCTGCTACAAATATTTATTACACTGTACATATCTTATACTCTCTGCTAGGATGCTACTACTTATATTTACAACTATTTCAGCTACTTATATTGTACTCTTTTTGCACTATTGCCACTTTCTAATAGAGCTGTGTACTGGTCGGTGCTGCACTGGGACTTACTGTGCTCATTGTCTGTCTCAGTAGTCATTGTNCGTTGTTTCGTTTCACTATGTACTAATTGGCTGTATATGGTTGAAATGACAATAAACTCCACTTGACTTGACTTGACACACTTGTCCTACCTCATATACCTGCATATTAGATGCGTGGAAGATTGTTGTGCCCATTTTCCAAATCAAATTTGGTCAAGAAAGAGATTTAGGCTCTAATGTATACAACACATTACAAGCATTACACGCAGATTGAACATTGCTCAGATTGATCAGGCCTCTTTCTCTATCAGTCCTGCTTCTAATCCTCCAGCCCTGGCTGACCTTATCCAGTGATTAATAAAGCGTAACGGTTGCCAGGACTGGTCTGCTCCTCCGGGCCTCCTGTGGCACATGGCACCATTTATCACGGCCAAAATGAAAGCCACTCCGGCAAAATGGGGATCTCGTTCCTCACCATCCACTCAGATTACACTCTGGAGCTATCCCTTGAGTCTGGATTTTTCCTGATCGTCTTGCATGAAGGGAGCTCTGCTGAGACATCCTAAGAGAGCAGGAAGAGAGAATTGGTGGAAATGAAGAGAAAATAAGGTGCAGGAGAAGAGAAAAGAAATATCAGGTAAGGCTGTGTGATTTTTGGATACGTTAATCAAATTAAGGATTCCTCTGTTTCTTAAGACTTCTAATCCATGTAATTAGGTTAAGTAGGCTAGTAAAGCAAAAGATTGAAGCGCAGACGTGTCTGCATTTAAATGTTTGGCAAATTATTTGAAACGTATCCAAATGAGAATGTAAATCTTTGCATGCGTCCATCAACTACACAGCGAGGTCATCAAAACACACAGTCATAGGGAGACTGGAACACACAACCAAACAGCCTGGGTTGCTTTGTTTTTTTTTATCTCTCATTTATCACATTCTCTATTTATCCATACACCAAATTTTCCACCAATGATGTTTGCTGTGTTTAAGAATATCTAGTGTTAAGGTTTTCTGATGTGCAAATTTGAAATTTGCATAAAAACAGGTGGATGGAAACATGACTACAGAGAGACGAGCGTGCAAACAGAGAAAGAGTGTGAGACGGAAGGCGAAAGGGAAAGGAATGAAGGACAATACATATGTGTGTTTTTTTAAAAAAATATATTTATTTTGTCAGGGACTATGTACAAAAACACTAATCAAATGAAAGAACAAATGCTTTCCGTGAGCTTTTAGCTAATTTCTATCTGCAGTCCCTGGATTGGTAAATATTATATGATGCATGTAAGGAATAAAGCACATGGAGACATGCTGTTATAGGAAAATAATCAACAGCGGGTAGTGCGATGCATCCTCACGCAAATCTGTTACTGTTACTGTTACTGTTACCCTGAGGCAGATTATATTCCTAAAATGGCATATCCCAAAGTGTTTTAATCCTTTAATAGCACAGCAGTTTGCCAACTATTATATGGTTTAGTTAGTAAAGAAGAAGAATTGCAAGAGTAGATTTTATCCATTTCTAGTTACATCCCATTATTACCTTTGTTATAACAGCAATAAACAGTCATTCCTTCACCAGCCTCTTATCATAGACTCTTAAATGTCAAATCATCGGTCTTGAAGACTTTTCCTCTGAAACTTGACACTGGAGACTCGTTCCATTAATGCTAAATAAACATCTCCTTATATTTTATATATTTTTTCATTGTTAAATAACAACACCTTTTTAAAAATCGATTTTGTATTAGAACTAGCGCTTTAATTTGAACTTGTAATTTGCATTGAAGGCGATATTACATCATAGTGTAATGTTATAGAAAAAAAAAAACACCTTCTGACCAATCAGATTTGAGAATTCAACAGTGCTGTGGTATACAATCGTACAAGAGTCTGGCATTTATTGAAATTCTTTACTTTTTTTTTTTTTTGTGGCTAATGAACAGGACCCCACTGAATGACATTATTCTCTTGCCTAGTTATTACTAACACCAAATTGAAAAAAAAAAAAATTATGTATTTGTAAAAATTCTTTTCTCATCTAGGCCTCAGTGTATTCTGGTTCTGCTAACTGGCCCCTAATGCTTTGTCTTTTATTTTAACTACGCAGAGGGAGAAATGTTCATGCCAGCAGTGGGTGGAAGGTTGTGGGTTTTGCCAGATCACATGGCACTGATTATATAGTGTGAAAAGACGCTGTGTATAAAATGAAATTTTTTGTGCGTCCCACGCTGCCAACTGCAGCAGCCCCGCGGGTATCGTAAAACCCACAAATGTTCTGGGAGAAAATTGAAAGTGGTGCCATGGGATTTAACAAAAGGTGAAGCTCAAGGAAAATGGAAATGTGGAAGGAAAGTTCTATGGTGCATCTCTGCAAAAACCATACCAGGAGCCCGGTCATGTCCTGCTGAGTCTTAGTTAGTGCTGTAATAGTTCACCTTGGTTTTTGAAGTCTAGTTACAAATACAGAACTGTGAACTGATGATGTTTTTTATGTTTTCCTCATTACTGTGCCAGTAGAAAATGTTAGATTTCCAAAAATTCATTTCATTATTCGTTCATTCATCTTTAAGTGCTTTATCCTGGCCAAGCTCATGGTGGATGAGTCTATCCTGAGAACACTTGTGAATCGGGGACACACCCTGAGTAGGACACCAATCCATTCCAGGGCATATTGTGCTCACACCTCCATGTTTTGGCGCATAGCTAGTTCACCAACTGGCATGTTTTTGGGTGGAGGAAAAACTGAGAACCTGGAGGAAACCTTTGTGGACATAGGTTTCTGCTTTGCTATCACTGATAATATTGCAATTTAAGAAAAAAAAAAATTGCATGACTTTATGCAGACAGGAATGATTTATATGTGTGGAAATATTATACTTACCGACAAGAACAGAGCGATAGAGCTTTCACATTATGTCAGAATTATGGTAATTATGAGCATCCGGCTCATAAAAAAACATGAAAAAAATGCTCACATTGTTCACAACTACCAGATGGTAACTGACTATTAGGAGTATAATATCAGGATTGAACATTCACTTTAATTTTTTTAGCATCAACCACATAATAGATAATATGGTGTAATTAAACTTCCTAGCTACAAACCAAAAAAGTTAACACGATGAATGGGGATAAACTACTTTAATCTGAATCTCCAAACTCCAAACAATCTCATAATTACTGTAATTCTAACATCACATTAAAGCACGACATACTCAAAGATGTAACCATAACAACAGTAGCATAATGAAAAGGACACCTGAAAGATGAATAAAATATAAGAGTTTATTTATTCCCAATCTGGTGTTTCTTATCTCATGCTTCTTATCCAATTTAAGCTTCTTATCCAATCCATTATGCCAAACCTGTGGTGTCATGCCCAAACTTTGGCATCTCGCCAGGCCAGGGGCTTATTCTGGGTTTCTTACAGTGTGGGGAGCTTTTAATCAAACTGAACTGCCTAGCCATTCGTGGGCTTCTTACCCAACCTGGTGAATCTTCAGCTAAAGCAGAGGCTTTTAATCCAACTTCTTGCCCAACACATCCTTCTTATCCAACTTGAGGTTTCTTGCTCAAACCTGCACTTCTTGCCCAACCTTGCAATTCTTAACAAACTTAGGGCTTACTCCACCCAAAGTGTGGCATTCATCCATGAAATTTTAATCCAGCCTTGGCCATCCTACTCAGCCTTAGGCTTCTTCCACCTAACCTGGGAGCTGTTGCCTAAATTTGGGTTTCTTGCCAAACCTGGGGCTCCCTACCCAACATGGGGATTCTTATCAAGCCTTTGGTCTCTTATTCAACCTGTGACTTTTTAAACCAACCTGGGAGTTCATGCCCAACCAGTTATGTCTTGCCCAGCCTGGGGCTTCTTTCTAAGTCTTGGCCTTCTTCCACCCAACCTGGAGTGTCTTATCTAGCGTTAGACTTCTTCTCCAATCTAGAACTTATTACCTAACCCAAGGCTTGTTAGCCAACCTGCCATTCATGCCCAACCTGAGGCTATTTATCAACCAGGAACTTTTTTTTATTTTTGCCAAAACATCTTGCCTAACATAAATTTTCCAAACTCTCCTGGGGCTTCTTTCACTCAACTAGGGGCTTGCTATCCACCCAGAGCATCATTCCCAACCTAGGCCCTTTCATCCAAACTGGAAATTTGTTATCCAACCTGGGCCATCTTGTTCAGCTGTGGTTTCTTACTCAAGCTGGAATTTCTTACCCATCTTTAGGCTTCATCTAGTCAACCTGGGACTTCTTGACACAACCTGAGGCTTCTTGCCCAACCTGGGGCATATTCTGCTCAACCTGGGACTTCTTGTCTAACTTGGGTCTTCTTAGCCAACTTGTGCCTGCTTATCTAACCTGAGGCCTCACGCCTAACTTTGGGCTTCTTTACAAACCTGTGTCTTCCCAGTTTGGGGCTTATAAAACCTGGGCCAGGCTTCTTTCCTAACCTGATGCTACTTATCCAGCCTGGGGCTTTGTGAGGCTGTTGTGTTTTGGATTCTGTGAAAGCTGATGAAATGACACCACAATACTGTAGACCCACAATGTGAAGGACAACCTTTGCAGCACATACGCATGCACACATCAGCCAGGGAGTCAGAGGCTACATCGTAAGCTGCGGTTTACTTAGCAGATAGATACTTCATGAATGAAAATATTTCTGACAACACGTAATACATGAATCTTGGTTAAAAACAACCTGATCGGCTGAGCCTCATGTGTGTATGTGTGTGTGTCTGTGCATGTTTGTGATCAGCTTTTTTCAATGGCGTCTAATATTGGGAAGAATGGCTGCTGCAGTAAATTGAATCCGTCATTTTTATTAATATCGTACTCTGTGTGTGTGTGCATAAGTGATTTTACTGGGTGTGTAATGTTAGGATTTCTATTGTTTCCTGGTGAGTCTCCTTTGTATTTTATGGTATAATTAAATCAAGCCGATTAAACAGAAGACATTTGGGGTTCAAATATACACTTAAATAGATTAAATAGATATCCATACAATTCTGTATATATAAATGTCGCTCATAATATTTAATTTCTGCACATCTTCTTCTTGTTGGAGTTGTCCATGTATACTGTATCGCAGGTTTACAGTTTAGGAAAACATCACATACAAGAGTTCAACCTCTCACTGTCGATTTTATTCATTTTTAAAAAAGTGACAGGATGCCTCATATAATGAACAAAATAGTCTACTTTTATTTGCTGGACATTCCAAGGTCAGCAATCCATGTGGTTCATTTACGCTTTGCTCACCACATGTGTCTGCACTTTCAGTCTGGGAAAAAAAAAAACAGCACTGAGCAAATCAAGTGCAGAGGAGTGCAAAACCTATTTTCTGCTGAAAAAAGTGAATGTGAATTCTAGTGTGTGTGTGTGTGTGTGTGTGTGTGTGTGTGTGTGAGAGAGAGAGAGAGAGAGAGAGAGAGAGAGATCTGTAAAGTCTGTAAAGTGGTCATTTGCAACAACTTTGAAAATTTCAGCCTGAAAGAGGTCAGGGGTCTTACATCATTATTGCCACTCTGGTTATTATCATTGAGTGTATAAATTTGTGAGCAGTTCAGGAAATACTCCTTGCTCTCTTATGTGTGATTCATCCCACCAAAGAAGATAATTAAATCTCTCAGCTCTTCCACAGCTCCCTCCTACATCCCCAAACACTGAAAGAATGATTAAAGCTATCCTTACACACACACACAGGCTCATACACACACGCACACACTAGGTTCAGACAGCAGAGAAAACCTCCCATGCTATCAAAAAGTCACTAACAAATGTTACATTCAAAAAGAGTCATGTTAAACATGTTTACAAGAAGCTTCCACATTAAACATTAGCATTTACAAGTTGAAATGTTTCTAACACTTCTAAGTTGTGACACATTGTTGACATTTCTTAACATGGCGGAGCCCCATGGAAATATAATTGCAATGTCATTTTAGTCACATGAAGCCTTTACTTAGCAATTTACCAAGATGCCAGAGGTAAATGTTTCCACTGATATTCTGTTTACATTCTGTGTAGTAGCTAGTTACATGCTAGTTAGCTAAACTTAGCTTTAGTCATAAGATAGTTTATGTTCAGCAGTTTTCTCTTCACCGTGCTTGGTATTATTAGTTACTATAACTCTTTATATTGATCATGTAAGGAATAAAACCCTACAGGGCACCCTGTTATAGAAAAATAATCAGTGATGGGCGCAAATTGGAGTTACTTTTATCACAAAAAAGTTGATTATTTTCCTGTAGCAGGACAAAGCTACAAAGGAGAGAGCGTTAGATCTCAATCTTTACGTCTATTCGAAAACCTATTTGTTCAGTCAAGCTTTTTGTTAAAATGTTTTTTTTTCTTGGGTAAAGGCACAGATCTGGGGGGTTCATGGGCATAGAGAGTTTTGATAAACTGGGATGTTTGGATGCCTCTTTATGTCTCAGGCCACCCTCATACCTGTGTGACCTTCTGGCTCTGCCTTTTAGTTACGCTGTCATAGTTAGTCCTGCATGCGCCCTGCTCACAATGTACTTCCTTTTAAACCGATATAGGAAAAGAGCACACCTAATAAACTAAAAGCCTTCCCCCCCCTGCTCTCTCTCTCTCTCTCTCTCTCTCTCTCTCTCTCTCTCTCTCTCTCTCCCTGTCAAGCTATACAGGTTACTCTGGGTGCCTGATGGGATACCAGTACCTGATACTGACTCCTTCTGCCATCCAGACCTGTCTGGCCCATTCTGACATGTCTTCTTAGAGCTTTCTTCAGCTGAGAATCACTCACTGCTGCTTAGGATGGCTCCACATGGATACCCTACAGATTGCTGTGAGATTGCTAAGGATGGTCCAACTTGGATAGCCTAAAGTTCATGGATAGTTGGATAGTTAAAGCTCTTACTGAAAACAGTTTTGTCTCATTAAATCTTTCAGTGCATAACTTCACTTGGATGCTCTAGATATAAAGTTAAAAACACTACTGAAATCACAAAAGACTCTGATGCTCATACTGTTCAGCCTTATAGCATGCAGTTGAAAAGTAATGACTCAGTAAAGATGATGAGTTCCAGTAAAGATGATGAGTTCCATTTTGAATCTGGTTCCTCTCAAAGTGTTTTCCTCATGTATCATTATGGAGCTTTTCCTCGCCACCGTCGCCTCGTTCCTTAGGAATCTAAATCTATATCTAGATTTCTTTAAAACCACTATGTGACAGTGTCCATTGTTAACAACTGCACAAATAAAACTGAATTGAATTCAATAGTACAAAAAATCAGCTTATCATATCAGTTTATCAAGAAACCACAAAGTGCAAACTCCTCTATCCTGAAGACTTTCCTAGTCTTACAGCTTTTCCTCTTACAAAGTTCTGACACCAGAGACTCCCTCCATAAATGCTATATAAACATCTCCTTATAGAAAATGACCATTTCAACACTTACACACAGTTTTTAATCATTTATGTGGAATGATCCGCCATACAAGTCCCTGTGTATTACATTAGAAAGACTAATGTATTAGATCGAGTGAACTACTGTCAGAGCTGCAATTATAGAAAATTAATCAACACCTTCTGACCAATCAGAACTGGGAATGCAACAGCGCTGTGGTAGAAAAGCCTACATAAAACCTACATAATATAATAATACATATGGATCCATTTTTAAACTCAGCTCCTTCAAATCCCTTTGAAAGTGGACATCATGCCGTCTATGCACTAATGGATTCTGTATCCTACATAGTGCCTAATATGCCCCTTAGGGACCCATGTGGTATTTAGCTCTCTTCTTCCTACTACCTATATAAGGGCACTTCACAGGGCATCCAGTAATGGATTATTTCACAATGACATGACAAGGGTCGATAGGATACAATCATGGGAACTATTATGGGTACACAATATAGGATAGAAAATAATGGAAAATAATTCTATGCAGTTCATAGATGATACTCATGACTGTATATCCAGTAAGGAACTGCCTTCTCCTTGTGTACATGTAAGATATAAAAGCCTCTACACTTTATGTAATGCACTTCATGTCCAACAGGGAGTTATTTTGTGATAGAGTGAGAGAGAGAGAGAGAGAGAGAGAGAGAGAGAGAGAGAGAGAGGCCTGTGTGCAGAGCTCAGGCCTTGTTGCAATGTGAGAAGCACTGCAGGTATTTTTAGAGTGTATTTAACTTCACCGGCTCAGCCCAATGCGTGGGAGCTTCACTGCCCTCTCTGTCGTTCTTTTTCCCCTCCCCCTCCTTCTCTCCCTCCATCCTCTGTTGCGCAGTCATCCCTTCACAGGCGGCGGGTAAATTACTGATTCCAAAGAGTGTTTTTTTTTTTTTCACTCAAGGCCTAAAATCTAAATTTCAAAGCTGCCCCAGGGCATGAGCGCTTGATTTAAAGGCTGCAGGTGTGCCCTCCGCTGACATCACACTCCATTACTGGCAAAGAAAACAGACACCAGTTAATCTCTAGCGGCCCCTTTTTAACCAAATCAGTCTGAATGATGTGTGGGCTCACTCAGCCACTCACAACACACTGGCAAATGTGAGCCTTTGGTTATATTCTACAGCTACAACTACAAGGACTAAATAGAAAATGACTTGCTCTTAATCATAGACACTCCATAGAGCATAAGAATTATTATTTCACAGCCTATGAAGTAAATTTGCTTAGGGAGAAGGAAATGCAATCCCCCAAAGTACAGCCCTATTAGACATAAAGAGTCCATTTTCATACCCTAGATAAGGGTCTAGGGACCACCTGGGACTCATCAAGCATTGCCAGGGGAATATGTGATATTTTTAAAATTTAGTTACAGTAATGGAAAACACAGCCCACCATTATCAAAGTTATTATATTCATCATTACCTTCTTATAGTTATTGGTCTGTTTGACTGGTCACTTGAATTAAATGGGTTTAACTCAAACCACAATAACTCAAATACAAGCAGGTTGAAAAATAATGTCAACGTGGACCTAATATGTTCTATTGGTGGAAAGTTCAGTAAATAAATCTTTACTGATAAGACTGTGGAATTTATTTTACAGTTCTCCATGCCTACAAAACGTTTGAGATCCCCTGCCCTGCATAAGAAATCCCTAAATCTTTCTTTATGGGACATGTAGTGCACTATATAAAGTGACAATTTACAATTTCAGTTGTATTAAGAAAGTTACAATAGAGCTCTTCCCTATCAGCATTTTGTCAGCTAAGAATCCTTTTTGTTTGCTAATGAACCCTAAAATATCCCTTCAACTGAACTGGTGAATTCTCAATTCTGATTGGTCAGAAGGTTCATTTACAGGGCATTAATTATCTATAACAGCTGCTATTTTCTATAACAGCAGCTCAAATCACATGTTTATATTCCTGCATGCTGCAATCCATTATCATTTCTATATTAACAACTCCTTCACAGGGACTTGTATGTTGGAAGCCACACGTAATCTAAAACTAAAAAATAAAATGACCAATGTGTCAGTTTTAATTAATACAAAAAATTGTTACCTTTGGCAAATTGCTGGAATAAGAGGAATAAAACACTAATAATCAACTAAGGGGTGGTAACAGCACGTCTACTGCACATCAGGCCATATCACACCACTCCATCATTGATTATTTTCCTATAAAAGCATGCATACTGTATATGTAGTGCACATCCTGTATGTATATAGAGAATATATGATTGAATCTAATATGATTACAATACAGGCTTCATGATTGTGCTACAAAGTACAGTTCAAATCACATCATCAAGTTTGCTGATGACACTACAGTTGTGGGTCTCATCAACAACAACAATGATGAGTCAGCATCGAACAGGAGGTGGAGCAGCTTGCAGAATGGTGTAGAGCAGGGGTGTCCAATCTTATGCACAAAGCTCCAGTGTGGGTGCAGATTTTCATTCCAATCAAGCAGGAGCCACACCTGATTCCACCTGTTAAATCAGCTGATCTTGTCATTCAGTAGACTCAAGTGTGGCATCTGCTTAGTTGGAATGAAAACCAGCACCCGCAACAGCCCTTTCTGGATAAGATTGGACACCCCTGGTGTAGAAACCACAATCTATCTCTTAATGTTAACAAGACCAAAGAGATAACTTCATTGCACATCAATGGAAAAACTGTGGAGGGAGACAAAAGCTCCAAATTTGTTGGTGTGCACATGACAGAGGACCTCTCCTGGACTCTCAACACCACCTGCCTAGCCAAGAAGGCCCAGCAGTGACTCCACTTCCTGTGAAAGCCAACTCTCCTCTCCAATCGTCACCACCTTCTACAGAGGGATGATAGACCAGCTGTCTCACCATGTGGTACACGAACGGCACAGTCTCCAACCCCAAGACCCTACAGCAGATTGTAAGCACAGTTGAAAAGATAACCCACCATTGTCGTCTCATACAATAACCGCTGCATCTGCAAAACCACCAGCATTGAGGACAACCCCTATCACCCATCCCGTGGGTGATCAATCTTCAACCTTCTGTCCTCTGCCAGAAGGTACAGGAGTATCCGTGCCACCACCAGCAGACTCGGCAACAGTTCCTTCCCTGAGGCAGCCAGATTACTCAACACCCTGCTGCCTTCCCATACTCACCTGGGCTAGTCAAACACCTAACCCAATATGACTCAATAAGCCTGCACACCTGCACTTTAGAAAGTTGCATCAGACAGTTTTTATTTGAAACTCTTTTTGCTCCCAATATTACTGCTACACTTATTGCTTCTACACGACACAATAGTTTACAGTCCATTGCACAACAGCTTTGCCACACAACACTGTTCTGTTGTCTTGTGTGTTCCTTGTTCTTATTCTTCTGCACATATTATTCTGTGTATTTGTTGTCCTGCACTCCTCTCTCACTGTTGTGTATTTACACTTTATGTAGTTTTGT
>JAKKZN010000005.1:22862802-22875990 GCA_033441825.1 Pangasius elongatus | reverse complement strand
TGCACATATTATTCTGTGTATTTGTTGTCCTGCACTCCTCTCTCACTGTTGTGTATTTACACTTTATGTAGTTTTGTTTACTGTAATGTGTTGCACCTTGGTCTTGGAGAAACAAAACTCTTTCCAGTGTATACCAATTTATATAGGAATGACAATAAAAAAACTTGACTTGATTACATTGACTTCTGGACCATATGTAGTACATTACCATTGTCCAATTATATACAGAGTAGAAAGTGAAAAGCCAAATAACTTCCTATTTCACAGTGTCTACACATTCTTTATAGCAACTGTGCACTTACAGAGGGACCAGTAAGTTATCTCTCATGGAATTCTATTATACACGTTGTAACATATGTATGGTGTAGAAGCCACAATACAATTCATAATGTATTCATACAGATGCTGGGGTGTTAAATCCAATATGACTCCCTCATTGACATACAGTATACTACAATACATATTATAGATTATAGGAATCATTATTACATACAGGGAGTTGGAGGGAGGGATTTGGGTGTTCATATTTCATGTAGTCCAGGGTAGAAGTCTACAGGGGAAAAGACTGAAAAGTCTCCCTTTTGGACATTGAAGTGCACTACATAGTGTGTGGGAGACAAGTGTATACACTAGGTAGTGGTTTATATAAGAATTAGCAGACTAAATCCTACATAAATCTCCTTATGGGACATGTAGGGCACTATATAGGGTGTACAAGCCAATGTTTCATATTGTACATAGTTGACACACTGTTAATAGACAGTAGCAGGCTGAATCCTTAAAGGCTCCAAATTGGACATATAGTGCACTACATAGGATGTAGGAGCCATCAGTTTATATGCTACAGTGAGTAGGGGCTGAATCCTAAAAGATGGCTACAATTAAGCTATTATGATTATTAAGATTGATGTCACTGATGTAAATGACTAACACTGAGAGATTTGGGACAAAGCCACATCCTAGATGATTAAAGTTCCCTTGGGATCAGCCAAAAAACAGCCAGAAATGATAACACCCCAGTGATACCAAATAAACATACAAGTAAATGTGCTTTTATTGGGCTGTGAGATAGTAATCACAGGCTGTCAGAATTAACCTAGTGTGATAATGTCTGTATTTGTTTGTTTGTTTGGTTGGTTTGTTGGCTGGTTTTTTTTGGTTGTTTAGCTGGTTTGTTTGTTGGTTGGTTAGTTTGTTGTTCATTGGTTAGTTAGTTTAATGTTCATGGTTTGTTCATTGGCTGGTTAGTTTTTTTGTTGGTTGATTGGCAGACTGGGCAATGAAACACAATTGATGGCATTTCCTTGTAAACCAGTCAGTCAATCACACACTCAATCAACCAATCAATCAACCAACCAACTAAACAACCAATCAACCAACCAATCGGACAATCAATCAATCAACCAATCAAACAATTAACTAACCAACTAACCAAACGACCAACCAATCGATCACTTAACCAACCAACTGACCGAAGAACCTATCAATCAAACAATCAAGGAATTAATAAAACAACCAACCCAACCAACCAATCAGAAAATCAATCAATCAGTCAATGAATCAATCAATCAAACTACCAACCAACCAATTAATGAATCAACCAAGCAATCAATCAGTAAATAAAACAACCAACAAATCAATCAATCAATCAATCAATCAATCAATCAATCAATCAAATTGTTCATATAATTATAATAATATATTTGGAGTAAACTTTGTCAGTGTTTGACAGGTTTAATGGCCATCCATAGGTGACAGACAGGCTGCGAAGCTGCTGAAGTGAGTCATAACTTGGAATGAACTGCAACAATCCTGTGGCAAAAAGAACCTTGGTCTAGTTTGGCCTGAGAGTGTAGAGTAAATAAAAAAAACAATTATAATTAACTTTAATTCTGTCTGTGAATTCAGTGTTCTCCTTTTTAAAGTTAGATGCGTAGGCTTTAATTACTATGAATACTTAGTTGTTTATTGTGATTCAACCCACAGCTGTGATAAAATTTGTGAAGTTCACATCATGATGTCGACTGAAGACTTTTCAGGAATAAATAGCAGACAGTCTGTGCAGAGAAAACATCTGGACTTTGGTAGATGCTGTTAATTTTATTAATTTTTCCTTTGCCATTCTACCAGCAGTGTTCTCACAGAGCTGCAGGTGGCTAATAATGTATTCTAGGAAAGAAATCATAGCAGCAGTTCAGTATCCTGGATATGAAATTGTTGGTCTGTGCACGGTTTGAACATGAAACCTCTAAACTTAGCTATTTTGTTGGCTGTTTTTTTTTCATGGCTATAAGCTATGATTTGAACTCCCAGATTTCTGTGATGAGTTTTTGTCATTTTGTGTGTCAAGGTAAGCACTAGCCTTAAGTCTAAGTCTTGTGTGTATGTGTGTGTGTTAATTATACAGTTAGGTCTGGAAGTATTTTGACAATGACGGAGTTTTTGTGATTTTGCCTTTATACACCTATTTATTTCATACATTTGAAATAAAACAATTAAGATGTGATCGAAGTGTAGACTTTCAGCTTTATTTTAAGGTTTGAGGTTCCGGCATCCTATCAGTTTTGTAGCATTTGGCTGAATTTGGGCAGAGAGTATAGCCTTATGCACCTCAGAATTCATCTTGCTACTTCTATCAGCATTCACATCAGCCATACATGCCCATGCCATAACACTGCCTCCACCATGTTTGACACATGATGTGGTATACTTTGGATCATGAGCTGTTCCTTTCTTTCGCCATACATTCTTCTCTTTCCATCATTCTGGTACAAGTTAATCTTGGTTTCATCAGTCCATAGAATCTTATTCCAGAACATGGGAGGGTTTTTTTTAGATGTTTTCCGGCAAAGTGTATTCTGGCTTTCCTATTTTTGAATGTTACCAGTGGTTTGCACCTTGTTGTAAACCCTCTGTATTTACATTCATGAAGGGGTCTCTTGATTGTGGATTTTGATAATGATACGCTTACCTTCTCCAGAGTATTCTTGACTTCTGTTGACGTTATGAAAGGGAAGGAAAGGATTCTGCGATTCACCGCTTTAGTTGTCTTCCGTGGTCTTCCAGGCCTTTCGATGTTGTTGAGCTCACCAGTGCTTTCTTTCTTTCTTTCTTTCTTTCTCAAAAACTCTGTCATTGTCCAAATACTTTTGGACCTAACTGTATATGTGGCATAGCAGCTGTATATTCATCATTCTCAGACACAGTGGTTGCCCAACATTCATCACACCACATATTTATGAAATTGCATTGCATTTACAACACTTATGACATTGCCTCTGTCCGTGTGTGTGTGTGTGTGTGCAGCATTGAACTGTGTTTCTCCATTTCCTCCCCATTTTATTCCAAGCTACCGGTGACCTTGTGTCTTCATGAATATTTCATAGCCACTTGAGTATGTTTCCCAAATACACTGGCATTCAGTTCCGAAAAAAATATTGGCTCTGATAAATGTTGATGAAATAATCCAGTCGCTCCACTCAAAAAGTTCACAATAAATAAGGATGTGGTTACATTGTTTTTTTAAAACCAAATGTGAAATCAATGAAAATTTGATTAACTACTTTTTTTCTTGCCCTTAGACCTCCATTACTAGTGAGGTTACTAGTACAGGTGCTCACAGCTGGAACCAACTACCAGAAATTCCCAAAATTTGAACCTTATTAATTCCAGATCGATGGTGGAGTGGAACTACAGGTAGTGCTCCCAGCCACAGGCCCTGGCTTCAATCCTGATTTTGGTTTACTGTCTTTATAGAGTTTTGCATGTTCTCCTGCTGCCCATGAGGGATTCCTAAAATTTTCTTCCAAAAAATGTCATCCCATCTAGTTTGTATTCCTGTCTTACTTCCACAATTCCTGGATAGGCTTTGAATCCACCATAATCCTAACCAGGTTAAAGTAGCTACTGAAAGTGAATGAATGAATGAATCTTTAAAAAAAATCTCCTCTACCTTTGATTAAATCCCAAGGCTTTGCACTACACTTTGTTCTGTTTCCATTGTGAAGTTCAATTTATCTATTGATTTATTCCTTTTATCCCTATCTCTATCTTTTTCCAGTAAAAAAGCAGCGCCTTCCTTTGTGTATGAAATATGCTATACAAGTACAATTGCCTTGCCTCTTATTTGAGTGGAGCAAAGAAAAAAAAAAAAGCCAGATTAGATAACATTCAATGCAGATGATTCAAGGTGATCATCTGTATGGTGTTATTCTGTGTTGAGTCCGTTTCTCAATTGTAAATCAGCTCCAATATTTCTTCCACCTGCCTCGTTTTTCCTTCCCTACGTTCGCAGCGCTGAGCAATCTCCACCAGGTTTTTTACTGTGTTGATCTTATCATTAGACACGGAGTATATATAAGTGCCCATGAAGTTTATTCTCTCCTACTAGTGCTATCACAAATCAGGTTCCTCTACCACCCTGCTCAATACCCATCCATACAGTCTATTCTTCCTGCTCACTATCACTCCATCCAAGCTGTTCTACCATTGCCATCATCTGACCACCTCTAACTACATGCTCAATATCTCTCTATCCACCCTCTCATACCTACTTACTATTCCGTTATCCAACTACATCTGCTGTAAATCACTATCCTACATCATCTACTTGTATGCTCAGTGACGCCATCCATCTATCCACCTCCACTGGTCTCCTTACTATCCCTCCACCTATCCTTGTCTACTGATCTGCTCACTATCCCTCCATCTAGTCTGATCGACCAGTTCAATCTCCCTCCAAAGAAACCCTACTTAAACTGGCTTAATCACTATCTCTCCATTCATTCTCATTCTTCTCCTTGTCCATTTATCCAACTTTTTTTTCCAGCCTGCTCACTCTCCCTCCATCCAACCTCCTCTACATCCCTGCTCACTATCTTTCCATCCATTCATCCTCCTCTGTTATCCATCACTGTCCATCATCTTCTTCTCTCATCCTCTGTCCATCCTCCTCTACAGGGCCTGCATGCTATTCTTCCATCCATCCTCCTGTACCTCTACCATTCATCTTCTTTAGTGGCCAGATTACTCTCCCTTGACCCATCCTCATCTTCCTGCTGACTGTTCCTTCATCTATTTATCCTGGTCTGCTGGTCTCCTTGCTATCCATCCATCCAGTCTCCTCTATCAGTTCACTATCCCTCCAAACAACATGCTTGCTATCCCTTCACTTATTCATTATCCTCTTCTGAACAGCTTCCTATCTCTGTAGCTCATCTTCTACAAGATTGCTCAGTATCCATTTGTCCATCCTACTCTTCCAACCTGATTACCATTCCTCCATCCATCCTCTTCTACCTGCTTATCAGTTCTCCATCCATCCTTTACTGGTCTCCTCCAACAGTCTTCTTACTGTCCTTCCTTCCATTCTCCTTTATTACCTATCTCTCCATTCATCTTTCTCTAGTGGCCTGATTACTATCCCTCCAGCAATCCTCATCTATCTGCTCACTGTGCTCTCTATCTGTCATCTTCTGCCCGAATGCTATCTATCCATATGTCCATCTATCTTTACCAGCCTTACTATCCCTCTATCCATCCTGTACTACTACACTACTCACCCCTCTATCTATACTCCTCTATTGGCTTGACAATCCTCCATCCAGCCTCCTCTGCTTGCTCATTTCCCCTCCTTCGTCTTCCACAGGTCTGAGGATTGCACCTCTTCTCTATTAACACTTGTAACTGATTTCACGACCCCAAATTTGTGTCTGCTGCATCTTATCTCAAAACTAATCTGATTTCACCTCCTTGCCACTAACCTTACTCTTCTTTCTGCAGTCATGTCCATATGTGTGTTATAAGTAAGGAATAAAATGACAGAGCATGTTGTTTTAGAAATATTTTTTTCATTTATTAATGAACAACACATATACTTTTATATCCGCTTATAGTTATGTTTAATGTTGTGTTCCCTCACCATCCTCTTTTTTTCTCTCTCTTTGAAATTAACAATACAATGTATTATTATGTACAATAATACATAATATGCAAAGTCGTCCGTCCTGAAGAATATGCTGTGTCTGAAAACATGCAGACACCGGAGACTCTTTCTCTAAACGTTCAATAAACATCTACTAACTGATAACTTTGCCATATCAATTATAGTATTTTCTTTTCTTTGTTAAAGAACAAATTGGATTTTAATTTCATTATTAGACTAAGATTATATAGAACATCGTCCATACAGATCCTTGTGAAGGAGTTGTTACTATAGAAACGATAATGTATTATAATAATTATCGCATTAATAAACCTTGCAGCTGATAGAGCCACTCTTATAAAAAAAGTAATAAATACCTTCTGACTAATCAGAATTGTGGATGTGCTTGTCATCTGTTAAATATTTCTCCATTGTATTTATTCATTGTTAAGACTCAAAACACATTTTGGAGCCATTCATCCAAATCATTAAAAGAAAGCAGACGTGCTTTTATACAACGCTACATCCCAGGTGCAAAGAAATGCAAAACAGAATAAGCAGTTATGAATTCTCCCTCAGTGATCTCTCTCTCTTTCTCTTCCCTTTCATTTCATTTACACAGAAATTGTTATATATGCTTTTTTCCCGCCAATATCAAAATTAGATCAATTACAGTCATCATACAGTTTCTCTTGAAAATTCTTCACAGGAAAACACAGGAAAAGAGGCAGCTCTTGAGTGAATCTGTGATCTATTTCTTCCCTCTCTGCAACAATGTGCATTAATCTGTTATAACCCCCCCACACACACCCCACCCCCTTCACCGGTGCTGCTGTTCAAGTGCCTGTGCAATTGTGCTTTGTCTCCCACAATGCACTGCTGATAACAAAAGCCCAGGCCTGGAAGACAATGCAAGGACGCACACTTTCACTGACTTGCAGGAAGTCCAGCAGCTCTGACCTCTGATGACAAACTCTAATTGTAGCAAAAAAATGAATGAATGATGCATTCTGATCAATGGAATAAATTATAAACATGTACCGAGATATTAAAAATGCAATGAAATTCCCTTTTGAATCTGGTCCCTTCTTAAGGTTTTTTCCTCATGATGTCTCAGGGAGTTTTTCCTTGACACTGTAGCCCCTGGTTTGCTCATTAGGGATCAAAATCTACATCCAGATTTCTGTAAACTGCTTTGTGAAAATATCTGTTGATAAAGGCACTATAAAAAATAAAAAAAATTGAATTGTTTATTTACAGCATGGCCAGAAAATTGAGCTCAGGCTTTTTTTTTTTTTTTTTTAATGAAGGAATATCAAACAGCAGAGACAGAAAAGGACAGAGACAAGGAAAGAGAAACACAACATGCTGAGGAAGAGAAACACAAAATAGCACCACTATTCCATACCTGTCCAAATGCTAGATAGGCAGCATTTTTGGCTGAGTTTCTCTGAGCCAGACAAACAAGGAAGTATCCCCGCTGAGGCAAGACCGACTGAACTGTTTCATTCTGACCCAAAACATGAGGCAGGAATGAGGAAGCCACACGCACTACGCTAATTAAAAACAAGCTTAAAAGAGGCTGTTGTTAGCACAGATAGAGGAAATGTAGATGCCAGGCTAAAATAAACAAGTCAACAGTGTCACCCTCTCGGTGGGGTGACTTTCCAGGTGGGATTAATTGAGCTCAATTGAATTTAAAGCATCCACAATGATTTTTGCCAAAATGCCATCATACTGTGCAGGTTGTTATTGGCATGTAATGAGAGGTGAAATGGATGCAAGTGCAGTTAGGCGTTTTATTATTAAGACTGCAGACAAATCCAGAAGTGAATCCAAATGGAGAATGGGAAACAGGCAGAGGTCAGGCGATCAGCAAACAACAATGACAAGGTTCATCCAAACACACAAACCAGGAAACAAAAACAAGATCAAGAACCAGAGTAACGTGACACAGAACAAAAATGGCTCCGTATCGCCAGGCGGGTAAACACAGAACAATGCATCGCACAGAACAGAGAAACGCAAGGGTTTAAATACACAAACTAATTAAAGGGCCAACTGAAAACTAGGTGCGAGTAATAAAGACACATGAAGGAAAACAACCAATGATGGCACAAGGGTGGAGACAGGACACCAACCAAAACAAAGCACATGGCAAAGTAAATAATCACGTGACAAAACGGGAGCGTGCCATAGAGCTGCGGTCTGCTGTATGCAGCGCTTGGCACAAGGGGAAATTTCTGTCAGTAATAATTACTGACCAAGAATTCACATTTCACAGAAGCTCTGAAGCTCTGATCATACTGTTTGTGTGTTTAAATTTCATGATATACTTTATGCCGGAGGTCAGACAGGCTGGTGAGGTAAATGTGATGGGCCCATGGTTCATTTTCAGTTAAAACGCTGTGCAATGAGAACAGGCACCTAAGTGTTCTGGCCATTTTTACAAATTTACAGATTTTGTGATGTATATATTTGAACATGTATAACTAGTCTACGGTCTATAAAAGCTATATCTTCTTCTTCTTCTTCTTTCGGCTTTTCCCTTCAGGGGTCGCCACAGCGAATCATCATTCTCCACCTATCCCTAGCTTCTGCATCCTCACTATAAAAGCTATATATGGAGCAAAAAGAGCAATTTTGGAGAGAGCTTAGCATGTTTTTTCTTCACCAAGTCTCAATCCCAGACACTCTGTCCATGTCACATGCAGCTTCTGATATTAATTGTACACTTTTCTGGCCCCAAGTTTCAGAATCTTGAAGGTTGCAATGTTGATTAGTTAGCACTTCTGTGCATATACTATACAGTATGTGCCCCAGTTTCCAACAGGAAATCAAACATTTTAAACCTGTGACTCAAAAGTTATGTAAGACCTTTGTATTGGGAGCAGCTGAAGCAGTGACAAGTAAATAAGACTCTCACTTGTACATGTCGACAGGCTATGGGAAAAGTCCCTGCTTGATCAATTTCATTTTAAATCACATGGTGTCTTCCTGTGAATGTGGAAGTTCTTGGCTACGTTTAGTGACAGGAAGTGTCATTCTCTCTCTAGCAAAAGCTAGAGGACTGGCTTGTGAGACTAGCTTTATCTAACAAAAAGAGAGACTTTTAATCACGTTTGTCAGTATTATCAAAATATTGTATTTGTATGTGTAAATTCAGAATCACTTTTTTTGCAGCTAATTAAATAGAACATACAATGCAAAGTAAATTTTAAAAGGACCCTAAAATACAAAAAATGATTAAAACCAGTCAGAAAATGGTTGTGTTTTCTGTAACACTCTCCAGGCATCATATTTGCACCTCTTGCTTCATTACTACTATTTTTTTCCCCTCACAAGTGTTTGCTGACTAAAGACACGTTACCTGATGAAATGCCCTGCCTACTAAGTGAAATGCAGGTCCAGTGATGATAACATCCACAATAACCGTGTTAATTACTGCAATATATCGTCTCAGTGTGAGAGAACACAGCTGAACAGTTATCTTTATTCCAGTCAGGCTGGGATTCTTGTGCTATTAAGAATCAGAGATATTAATTCCACATTCTTCTGAGTCGAGCAATTGTGCTGTCAGAGAACAATGGGGTTCACGGAGAAGAGGGAAAAGAAAAGGGCGTCGAGGGAGATGGAGCGTGTGGTGTGTGAGTGTGTGTGAGTGGGGGTGTGTGTAATAGTTTTACTGTGACAGAGCAGCAAATAAAGACTCATATCTCCTCTGTGCACCATTTGCTACCATCCTCTGTGTATCAGCAGTAAATCCCACTGAGTCGTCACAGTGTTTATGTGAGTGAAATTCAGGATATGTGATGTCACATTGGGAATTTGGCATCAGTGGCCTCATTAACTATGAATTACAGTACGGTTTTTAAACCCTTATGCGCTCTTTGACATGCCCTAACAACTCGGAAGTGTCCACTTGCAGCACGTGTATAGGTCTGTGTACAGGAGTGCGTACAGGAGTGTGTACAGGAATGTACAGAACTGTGTACAGGAGTGTGTACAGGACTGTATACTGCATTGTGTACAGGAGTGTGTACAGACATGCTAATTTGAGTGTTAACCCCCTGCTGATGAGAGAAGTCAGAGGAGAAAGGCCAGACTGGATCAGGAAGTCTATGGAAATTCAAATAACCACTCTGTACAACCGTGGTGAGCAGAAAAACATCTCAGAATGCAAACATTTAAAATTAAATACTGTTACAATGAAATGACTTCTATACTTATTTCTAAAACAATGGCAGTGAACAATGATCAGTCTCTGTCACTGTTTTTTCCACCTTGGGCCCAATCGATATTTAGAATCACCTTTTCAAAAGAAATGCTAAAAAAAAAGTCATGTGGATTGATGTTTCCTTTTTAATGAAAAAAATCTTCATTATTTTAGCGGTGTGTGCTAACTTGCACTGTATGTTCTCCTTCAAAAACCAAAATATGGTCAGTCTGTTCTCCAGTCATGTTAGCTCGTTTCCTCCGGCCTCCAACGTCACATCAAATAGACTTCACTTGAGCTGATAAAGTGATAGAACAAGCCCTTAAGATGGCAAAGGACATTCCCACAAGGAGGAACACCGAAGAGAAGTCGACAAGGGCGTGTTAAAGCCGGTACTGGAATACAGCCAAAGCTGTGCAAGGCTGCTATGATGAGCCATTGTGTCATTATTCCAATCTCGTTCTGGCATCATCAGTTATTTACTAACTCAGGACGCAAATGATAGTTACGCTAAAATGTGGCAGTTTATTTAAGCTGCCTAATAAAAGTGAGCTTGTGGCTTGTGAAAAATAAGGAAGAAGTGGGCAGTAGGAATTTCCTACAGCTTCTGTAATGTCACACACACACACACACACACACACACACACAGGGAACTAGCTGCCTAAATATTGTCAATTAATGAGAGCTTATCTACGCTGCTGCCTTTTGGCCTTATTCCAAGTATGTAAATTGGCTCAACTAATCTGTAAACACACACACACACACACACACACACACACACACACACACAGTCACTCAAAGTATCCACAGAGAAAACAATAAGAATACAATACACTAATTACCACTTATCTGTTTCCTCATTGCTAGATTGCAGGAAAAAAGGAAATGTCTTTGGATTATACAACAAGTTGAGAGGAACAGTGTATCAGGACAAGGTACATTTTTTTCCTGTCTTGGAAAGAGAAGAGAAGAGAAGAGAAGAGAAGAGAAGAGAAGAGAAGAGAAGAGAACGACTGTTTATATCTGCTAAAACAAGCTATAACATGAAGAAACTTGTTGATCCATATGTACAGTACATGTGGACTAAAATGTAATTTTTTAATAAACAACTGTTTTCTCAGCAGATATACTGTACCAGCTGTTCAACAAATATTAATCTTCCTAAAGTCCTCACAACTACATACATATTAAATTCAGTTGAAATTTGAATTACATCTTTTGAGAGACCAAGCATTTAAAAAAATGTCAGTATTTGACATTTAAAAGCTGATGTTCCTTTGATTTGGCCGCCTTTCTAGATGTTGCGCAATTTAGTGTGCTCACTGCCCCATTTATCTCTATAGAGTTATTATTGCACCTAATGATAGGGGTGCATTGGGGCAGGAATCATACTGCCCCAAACGTTTACTATAAACTGTAAACATTTTCAGCAGACAGGACAGTTAATGTCAGTTTCGGCAGTGTCACTGTTTTTATGCAGAATTGGGCTAGTTTAAAGGTCTTGTTTTATAGCAAATAATCAGAATTAAATCTTGTAAATTTCCATAAACAAACACAAAATGTAAGTGTACAGTGTGTCTACGATGTACAGAAGCATTTTCAACTGTCAAAAAATTTTATATTGCAAAGTTTTGGAGAGTGAAAGGAGGATTATGGAGTGGGTTATACCCATATATCAGAAATGCGTGTGCACCACATTAACCTTCTTCCCAACACAATTCTGAGAAGTGAAAAAATACGTGTCTCCCTTTTTCCAATGTCTGATTTTTTGGGGGAAACGTTCAGGGCTTTTATTTGGTTTTTGAGATGTAGCTGGGCTAGAAGTATAAAAATTCACTAGATATTACCCTATAGTATAAGTCTAGTGTGACAACCTCTTGACTTTTGGGTATGTCATTGTTAATGACATCTTGCCTCAACAAAATTTATGGCTGTTAGTAAACACAATTAATAAGAGGTTCAAGAGGAATAAAGCTTCACATCATCCCGTCATGAATCCCTTCAGTATCAAGAAGTATGATTAGTATCAGTATCATTACATATTCTTCAGAAGCACTTTCTTTTCTACCCCCTGTTCAAAAATCTGGACAAGCCACTGCCAAAAAAACAAAAAAGCAGAATAATGTACTGTATTCCGAATCTAAAGTCATGAATTTTACAACTGTGCATAAAGAAAATCCCAGTGGAAATATGATAAATATTTAAAAATGTATGTACATAGTAAATGTATTGTAAAAGCTGGCATAAGGAAAAAGAACAGATGGGATTAAATGTTGATTGAAACATGTTCTGTGTGTTAATTCTCTCTCTGGTTCTGTGTGTGAATATTCAACAAGACAGTATCTGAAAAGAAAAAAAACACACACACACACACACACACACAACAGTTCTCTTGTTTGGCCAACTCTTTGGAAGATTGATTTCAAATTTATAAAACATTTGGATGGGAGCAGAGCGAAGACGCAGAGGATTATAGCATGTGAACTTCAGAGAGATTTGTACCAGTAACTGTCACCCAATCCATTAGTCAAGCTTACAGCCACTGCAGTCGCAATCTGTTTTCCCCCTCTGCACTCTGACAAGCGATAAAGCACGATTAAAAGCACACACAATCAGATTACACACGCTAAATGGCTCACTGTGGTGATTTGAACTCCAAATATTTGCACAATCCACATTTCATCACTGTGTTTAAGTGAATACAGTTTGTACATGTTCATGAACCAAGCAGTATGTGCGTACATATATATATATACACACATATGCAACAAAACAGCCATAAACAAATGAAAAAAATCTACAAAAAAAAATTAATTGAACCAAAAATAAATAAATAAATAAATAAATATCATGATCATCATCATAACAATGACGTTGGGTTCCATTTACAGTAGTGTCTTTCTATCACTTTAAAAAGACTAGTAAGTAGGGAAAGGGAAAACATTTGATAGAAACAGCACATTATGGGTCTAACATACAGTCAGGTCCATAAATATTGGGACATTGACACAATTCTAACATTTTTGGCTCTATACACCACCACAATGGA
>JAKKZN010000005.1:22603318-22613882 GCA_033441825.1 Pangasius elongatus | reverse complement strand
GAAGATAGGGATAGGTGGAGAGTGATGATTCGCTGTGGCGACTCCTGAAGGGAAAAGCCGAAAGAAGAAGAAGAAGACTAAATAAAAAAAAACAAAATGCAATTTGTATGATCCCTCTTAATTTTTTTTTTTTTAAATTATTAACATTTTGCAGATTTTGCAAGGTGTATGTAAACGTATGAGCCCAGCGGTAGCGATGAAAATTTCCCAACACTATTTTGAACATTTTGAACACTTTATATTATGTTATTGTATCTGTCCATTCAAATCAAGAGTTCATAGCCCCATAGCTTTAGGCGTTCCCTGCCAGTGGTTTTCCACACACACAGACTCACCGATGTATGTGCTACATCTTAAAAATCTTAAAACACTCAGCCCCCTTATTCTTGCGAATAGCACAAATCCATTTCTTTCTCACAAGAACATTGGTAGAAAATGAGTGAAAGCTCAAGTACGAATGTTTGCTTGAATTATTTGTCCATTTAGGCACACTGCGGTAATTGTGAGCTGTATTCACTGACATTATTCACTATCTCACCAGAAGTTTGAAGAAGAAACACTACTACATTCATAAACATGGAAGTGTGAAAAACATCCACTGGCATCGTAACTTGGATATTTCTTAAGGATCAACATCTTTAAATTAGAACGATGTTTATGTCACATTTGCATCCTTGAAAGGTTTATCCACATAAACTAAAGCTCTTCCTCGGCACGTTGTGCTCTGTTGACCAAAATACACCGTTTATGTCAAAGGATCATAAGAAGAAGATGATGTGAAGATAATGTGAGCCTGGGCTGACAAGTATGACAGATCAATCCCACAATGCAACACAGCTGATTCCCAAGCCCTACAGGGAACAGTGCAACAGTGTTCCCTGTAGAGTGTGTGTGTGGGTGTGTGTGTCCGTTTGTGTGTACAGAAGGAGGATTGAGTGTGTTTCTGTGTATGACTGATTTGTGTGTGATAATGTTCTTATGATTAATAGATCTCCTTGTGTGTGAGTGTGTATGAGACTGTATGTGTGTATGGCAGAGATGAATGGGAAGAGTGGGCAGTCCTGCACTGGATTTGAACAGATGGGTTTAGCTCCGCCCCCTGGGTCAGGTTACTGACTGAGGACACACTCTTCTCCGTTATTATGAGTGTGAGAATCCCACCACACACACACACACACTCACACTTTTTGCATTCATTACGAGTGCGCGCGCACACACACACACACACACACACACACACACACACACATATAGAAAATAAGTTGCTATCACACAAACTTAGCCATGCAGGCCGACAGACAGACATGAACACACAACCACATTCCACACAATTTATTTAACACATTCACATTTCACTTTTTTTTAATTAACAACTGGATATAAATAAATTCTACTGCAATACAAATGAAACAGATGTGCTCCAGCTGCCCAGGTTTACTCAGTATGGAGTATGTACAGTTTATTACAGGTTTAGTATCTACAGCATGGGCAAGTTCAACTAGGTTTAGGTTAGGTACATTAGGGGTATTTAGTTAGGTTAGATTTGTTAGGTTAGGTTGATGTTTATGTAGGGAACTTGATAAGGTGATGTTTGGTTTTGTTTGGCTGAGCTGGCATGGGTTTGTACAAGTTAAGTTAAGTTAAGTTAGGTTAGGTTAATTTACTTTTCTTAAGTTTGTTTCAGTCCTGTTCTGTTAGCTTCAGTAAGGTGAGGCTTTGCTGAGCTCATTTATGTTAGGTCTGGTTAGGTTCGGTTAGGTTTAGTTGTCCTGGATTAGGTTAATTAAATTCAGTTAGGTTAGGTTTGGTTTGGTTGAATTCACTTGGCTGACACTCAGTTATGTTTGGTTCAGTCTGCACATGTAAATTACTCACACATACCTGTTGACTACTTTACCATCAAGTCTTTAGGGCAAAACTAAAGAATCACATTTCAAGCCACGTCATTTACCAAAAGACCATTACCATTTTTGACAGGAATTTAACAAAGGTTTCTGGTAATGTGACATGACATCCATTACTTGTTAGTACAAAAGTACATTAGTCCAAAATTAATGAAGCAAACACTGGGCACCAAACACGGCTGTTTGACTCGTATTAGGGTAAAGAGGCAAAACTGTAAGCATTTAGTTTTTGGCTGAAGTGTTCCCTTTCTTGCATTAAACTGTCTCTTCAGGTTACTCAGTGTTTTTAAGTCCACACTTAACGTGTCGCTGGTCTCAGTGCTTTACATAGGCCTAAAAAACACAAAAGTAACAGACTGCAATAAAGTGACGCATGTTGTATCATATATCTATGAAAAGGTTACAGTGTAATGTTAATCAGCTTCCTCTCTCTAATGCAGGTCTTAATGTCTTTCAGGAAATTCACTTCATCTGTCCTTTTCGCCAAAGCACTCTCCTCATCTTCTGCTTCATATTCTAATAATGTGGTTATCTATCTATCTATCTATCTATCTATCTATCTATCTATCTATCTATCTATCTATCTATCTATCTATCTATCTATCTTATTTTTAAGGCTCAACCTCGGTTTATGAATCAACATTTAGCTGTGGCATTCTTACACCTAACATATTGATTTGCCCCAAGACATTGCTAATGGAACAGGACATGTGTGTGTGTGTGTGTGTGCGCGCGTGTGTGTGTGTGTACACTGAAGAGTGAACAATGTGGTAGAACACTGGCCTGAGGGCAGACATTAGTGTACCTCAGTCACCAGTAATACCCTAAGGGGGCACAATCCCCTAAACACCATGATGTCATCCTGCAACCACAGGACATGGAGGTCCATATGTGCTGGACCGAAACTTGCTGCTTTACAATCAGTCGCCTCAATAAAACACAAATTACAATATTGTGTCTTACTGTTACTATCAATTATACGTGAAATACATGTATAGTGGGCATGAGCTGATCTATTACTTATGCTTATACCATGGCCATGGAAAATACCGTTTTTGATTGGCAGGCAGTCTGTTATTGGATTACAATGTGACCATAATTTTAAGTAAACATTCCTGATATAATATAACCGTGAAAATGAGAAATAATGATTTAGGCTAGGTGTCTATTTATGCTTTACGGTCAACTTTGCTTGTTTGCCATTACACCAAGATAAAAATGAATAATGCGGCTATAATAATTTCCAGGCTACAGCGCGTGGAACTGTGTATTTTAAATAAAAGTGACAAGAACAGAGCGAGAGAATGCTCCCAAGATATAACCATAGCAACAATAATATAACCGAAGCCTCTTGAAGTGAGGGAGGACTAGAAAGTTACATACAAACAGTTTGTTATACTGATATTATTCCATTATGATGTGGGAAAACTGTATAAATAGCCAAGTGACATAACAACTGCCATCATAATAGACTTTACTTTGTGTTACTTTCTGATATTGAGGTCCTTCAGTGCTACAGTTCTCTCTGTGTGAGACAGTAACAACTTCTTCGCAGAAGCTTGTATGGCAGCAGCACCACATGATTTAAGTCTAATAAAATTGTATTTAATTACGAAACATGTAGCTTCATTGCTTTGGTGAGAGAGATATTTGTTTAAACAAACGGTCCGATGTAAAGCTGTTCCTTTAAAGTTTGCCACTGTGCCGAACACCTTCAGGACAGAGAACCTTGTGTTTTGTAGTTTCTCAATTATATTACAAGACGCTAATTAGGGAAACACTTTTTTAATATAGTTATTATGTAATTGATAACAGGAACTAATTTGTTTTGTGGATGTTCCGCAACATTAAATGTAATAATAAATGGAAAAAAAAGGTACAATGATAGTAGTATAGGATAAGAGGAATAAAACACTTCTGGACACTTCTAGGGTGGTAATGATGTTGATTATTTTCCTTTACCATCAAACAATTAACACATTTTCAATTTTCATCAAGTGTGTGTGTGTGTGTGTGTGTGTGTGTGTGTGTGTGTGTGTGTGTGTGTGTGTGTGTGTGTGTGTGTGTGTGTGGCCTTTTGTGGGGACCAAAAAGGCTCAAAGGTCGTCACAATCATAGGATAGTGTCAAATGTCCTCACAAAAAAATACTGTGATAATATTTCCCTTTGCTTTCTGAGGTTTAAGTTAGTGTTAAGCAATCATAAGATGGGAAAAACCAAACTGTGTGTGTGTGTGTGTGTGTGTGTGTCATACCAGTGACATCAGTCTGTATATCAGCAAGCTTGAACAGTGGAGCTACCCGGTCCTGGTAGATTTGGTTCGCTTCCTTCTTGTGGCTTACCGGGTTCACAAAGACCTTCAGTGACTTGGGACGATGCTTAAAACCTGCAACAAGAGGACAGAGAGAGAGAGAGAGAGAGGAGAGAGAGAGAGAGGAGAGAGGGGAGAGAGGAGAGAGAGAGAGAGAGAGAGAGAGAGAGGACAGAGAGAGGAGAGAGAGGGAGCCCAGCATTCAGTCTGACCTTGTGTTCAAACCGCCAATATAAGATTAATAAAAACACTAGTTACACTAATAATAATAATAATAATAATAATAATAATAATAATGACACTAGTGATAAAAGCAGGTCACTATTTATTTCCTGTGTAAATTTAATATGCAGCCATGACTCCAGCTACAGTAACAAACAAACTATTAATTGTTTTTTACCTTGAATTATACAAATTAGTTAAGACTTGGTATAGCAGGATACCCAAATGACTGATGACTGATCCCTTGGACAAATCCTATGACCTGGGATAGTGGTGTTTGGTGCAAAAAACAGAGCATACCTGAACTCTCATCAGTTATTTAAACCAGTGTAAACCAGTGTAACACAATGATTTTTTTTTTATTGGAACTTTAAAAAAAGGTGGACAGGCCACAGCCACATGAGACAACACTAACGGCCTCTACACAGTGCTGGAGTGTAAAAGAGATAGAGCGGTCTAGTGGATAACAAAACGAGGCATGAATTCGAAACTGAATGCATTAACAAGTTCAAGAAACCAAGAAGAAATCCAAAAGACAATCAAAGCATAAGTAAGTGGCGAGAAAAACAACAACCCTAGATATTGTCTGAAGCACTAAGGAATGGAGACGTGATGCCGATCCAATAGGAGAGGTAAGTTTTTCTTTTCATCACTGAGGAGCAGCACACCAAGTGAGTGTGTAGTTCTGAACCAGGGCATGTAAAAACAATGAAGAACGCAGGGACAGAGTTTTAAATGACTGTGGATTATAATATCCTCATAAATCATAATACAGCAAAAATAACTGCAATATACAGTGTAGTTATCTCTGATTGTATACATTTTGCGGTGGGATCAAGTGGTATAATCCAGAGAGTTGAGGGATGGTGGATCGATTGCGATTGCAAACAGTTCACATATGTCAAAAAACTACAGATTCTTGAAATTCTGCACATGAAATCCATAAAATGAGATGTCAAGTGACCACTAAACATGTGAATAAATAGATGATCATCTTCCTCGTCTTTTTCACCCTCCCTTTCTGCTCCTTCTTCTTCGTGTTCTTCATATTTTTTTTCATTCTAATAATTCCCGCTAACTTCCCCATTTACTTCCTCTTCATCTTCTCTTTCTTCAGCATCTACTACATTGTTTCTTCTTTTCTTCTTCATCATTCTCTGCTTGTTCTTAAGTGTGTTGCTTTACTGATAAACAGCACTGAGCGGGAATTCAGAGATGGAAATCTACTGAGACAGAGGGAGCAAGTGAGAGGGAAGGAGAGAGCGAGAGACAGAGTGAGGGTGAGAAAGAGAGAATGAATGAGTGGTAGCGTAAATGTGATCCCCATGGGTATTGATTTAAAAGCTCTGTGCTTCTCCAGTGTAGAAGAGCTCACATCTGTTAGTGTGTGTGTGTGTGTGTGTGTGTGTGTGTGTGTGTGTGTGTGTGTGTAACAGCTCAGAGCTCCATAATGATCATCCTTCCTGCTGAATGGAGCTTTTGTGCTCAGACACGGTGCAAGTTCACCCCACTTGGAGTGGAAAGGTCACGACTGCCGCTGTTGTTCACGGCGCTTGAACCTCTGCCAGGATTCGTGGGGAAGTCATGAATAAAGACACCCTTTGGGCTTGTACACACACACACACACACACACACACACACACACACACACACACACGTACACACACACACACAAACAATAGGCATGCTCACATGCTCACATACACACGCTCTCGCTCTGTTATAACTGTTTTTCTGTCCACTCTTTTTATCAAGACAAATATCACTCATCTCCTCTTTTCCCATCTCTTTCTTTCTTTCTCTCTCTCTCTCTCTCTCTCTCTCTCTCTCTCTGAGTGTATATTAGTAGCTCATCATTAGCAGGAATGTCTTTCCTCCTGGAGTGTATGGAATCGATGGAATCTCAAAAACACACATGCGCGCACACAAAAAACACACACACACACACACACACACACACACACACACACACACACACACACACACACACACACACACACACACGCTCCCACCCATACACTCCTACTTAATCCCCTCTGAAAGTTCCTACCATCAACCTACTAGCAAGCTGCCCTCTCATCATCCAACCTCCTGACATCGCAGGGTCTGTGGTACAGGGTCACTGTACAAACAGAGGCTGAATAGAGGACAAGCATTTACAATCGTTTCATATAGAATTGATTTTATTGGGTTCTAAGGACCCTTAATGGCTTGGCATCTTTATACATCTCTGAAAGTGATGGGCTGTGTTCCAAATTGAGTACTAAGGAAAAGATCTGAAAAAAATTTTTTTTTTTTAATTCAATTAGCAAAGCATTTTTGGTGTCTGATGTTTGCTTTTTTAAAAATGTAGCTATGAGGCTAATGGAGTAAGTAATAGAAGTCTGCCTCGCCCAAAATCTCCACAAACATCTGCCTCCAGTTCTTCTGATGTCCCACAGACTTGCTGATGTGGTTTAGGACACTGTCTGACTCTCTTGTCATCAATAAACATGAATAAAACCTCACTGTCTAGCTGAGTGCTGGAACGTTATATGGGGAGCCATTTTGTGACCCCGCCTCCCTAAATATGAGGACGGAACTACGCTGGAAGATGTAGATACGGACCCGCTCTTCTATTTTGCAATTTTATTTGCTTAAAACTGAGAATATGTAGTTTGCCATGTTGTTTGAAGCAAGTGTATGAAGACCTGCAGACAGACTACATTTGGGCCAAGAAAACAATATGTGTATTTGTTTACCTGTTGAAGCACAAACTAGTAATGAAGTGTTTTTTAATGCAGATATCGTAAAGCAGTGTGAGCTGCCTGTATTAAATGTGCTACATTATTATTACCATCATCACTATAATCAGCATTATTATTATTATTATTATTATTATTATTAGCAGGAGTAGGTAAGTGGATTGAGACATGGCCAGGTGCCCCTAGTAGCGCCTGGGAACTACTCTGCTGGGGCAGTGGTGTCGTGGTGTGTGTGTGTGTGTATGTGTGTGTGTGTGTGTGTGTGGATCTCGTTCAAAAGCTACTGGTCGAGGGATATGGATTCATGATCAGCTCTCCTCGCTACACACCATATGTTTTAAAATATTGTGTTCCTGCATACCATGATGAGCAAATCTAAAATAGTTACACTGTTGATGTTATATTACACCAGGACAGATAATGGTGTTTAAAAGATTTTAAAGACCAACTAAGTTTTGTGGTTAAGACATTGGACTACTGATCGGAAAGCTGCTGGGCCCTTGAGCAAGGCCCTTAACCCTGCTCAACTGCTCAGTTGTATAAATGAGATAAATATAAGTCGCTCTGGGTAAGGGCATCTGCCAAATGCCATAAATGTAAATGTAATGTGCTTGTGTCTGAGTTTGCTTACCCATTAACAGGCACACGATGAAATACTTGTGTGAAAAATGATTTTTTTTATGTTAATTTATACTAAATGGTTCATATGCAACAAGATTTCATTGAAGTTTTTCAAATTCACTCTTTAGATTAGGAGTTCTCCTGGCTGGTTGAGTTGCCCATTTAAGGTAAACGTAGAAGTGCCAGTTGAGCACAATGGACCTGTAGAATGGTTTTAATTTTACAGCTACAAATTTTACGAAATGTTGATTGTAAAATTTTCCAAGTGCTTAGATATGAATTTACAATCAAATATTTTTTAGGTATTTGGTCTCCTACACATACTAAACAGGACAAAAGCATGACCATCATCTTCTATAAGACTATCGCCATCTATAACAATCAAACGATAAAACAAATTAAAAAAATAAAATAACATTTTACAAAATAAACAAAAATATACTACACATAGTTGAAAACCTTCTTCTATGTACAGTGGGATCCAAAAGTCTAAATATTTAAAACAAAGAAAGAAAATGTTCAATATCTTGAATATTTGATGTTCAAGATTCTGCACTATTTCTAGGTCCTTATTTAAATGTAAGCAAATGTGTGATATTGAGCATGTTAACTGCTTTGTACAAAAGGTCAGATTTTCCTCATGTACAATCTTTTCTACTGAAGTGCGTGTTCAGACACCAGTCCAGTGGATTTGAGCTAAAATGGATCATAAGGTTTTACACAAACTTGTGGAGTCCATGCCAGCTCGAGTGCACACTGTCATTAAAGCAAATAGGGGGTGTACCAAATACTAAGAAACTCTGAAATATTTCAGAGTTTACTTTTCACTCAAGTTGTCAGTAATATAATTTGACATGAAAACTGCATTAAATTAGAAAAGAAAGCAAAATACAAGCATTTTCACTAGACAGAAACACCTTTATCAGAGGAAAGTGTGGTCCAAGTGTATTGTCTTTTGCAATTTACTGTATTGTATATAAACAATTACAGAAGTCGGATACATACAGTTCTCGAATACAATTTGTTCCATCATGGTGTTACCAATATGGCGTCCAAAACAGGAAACAATAACCAAATGCCAATATGTGTAGACCAGATAGATGGTAGTGTACACACTACGCGTTATTTTGCCTCTGTGTGTTATAACAGCTTCAAACTAGCACTAGTAAAGGGTAGCTACTGCTGAGTACTGATCCATGAGTATTTGTTTACAGTGATGGTGAGGTGTCAGGGCAAACACTGGAGAGCAGACTGAGGTCAGTCATAGGAGCCTGGCTCTCATGGTTGGGTTCTCCAAAAATTTTAACAATTGAATAAACAAAGTCTATGACCTGAGGACTTTGGAAAATGATAAGTTGAAACATAATGAGCTCCGTAGCTATGCCCGAGCTGTCAATTTTAGATGAAAATAGAGCTCCAAAGTCGGGCTAAAATGTCCGGCTTCCATAGTCTCTTTCTCGGGCATTATAAATCACAGAGGCGGTTATAACGTCAGTCATTGCGGTCTGTTGTGCACTTCATGAAAAGCACGATCATGTGACCAATGCTCTATCATTTAACTCTATAGTGTAATTTTTTTTTTTTTAATAAAGCTGAATCAGCTAGAAAATTAAACTTCATCTGTGTTTAGTTATGTGAACTCTCTTTTATTTCAATCTTTATATATAAATATAGAAATTTAAGTTAAGTTTGAATTCTAAATGCCTAGTTATGATTTGTAATTACAGCAAGAACATATAAACACATATCTGTAAATCAAAATTTGCAGTACAAGTTACAAGTACAATTATTTGTAATGACTGTACAAACTTACAAATCTAATTCTTGTTTTGAAGAATCATAAAACGATAGTCCCATCATTGCATTATGGGTAAATAACTCCATACGGCTGCAACAAAATGAATTTTATATTATGCCCATGATGCACAGCGGGTTAGGGTTAGGGTTAGGGTTTGGGGTTAGGGTTTGGGGTTAGGGTTAGTTAGCACATTTACCCCAAAACTAAGCAGTTCTAAGGCTTCCAAATGATCCTGCAGTCCTGGTCTCCATGAGACAATATTGATATTATGATCATCTCATGTGTTTGTGTGTATGCATGTGTGGGTGAAGCGGCGTGTGTGAAGATGGGCTGTAAAGCCTGCCCCGTATGCTGCCTGGTGTTACTATGGTACATAATCCTGAGTTAGTGCAAACGTTGTGCTACATCTCTGAGGAATCAGATCCCGGCGATGAACCTGCACTCGGGTTTCGGACTGTTTTCACCGCGCCAAAGGCCACGGCGATTAACAGCGCACAGCCATTTGCACTCCCATGTGTAATTACACAGAGACTGACCTTTTACAGGCACAAGCTCTACTCATTCAAACACTACGCTCAGAGGGAGTTATCCAACACGATCTGCCACGTAGTGCTGAAGATGCACAGGACAAAATAAAGTTACTGCATGTTCTGTCTTACTCTTCATACCTCACATTTCAAACTCCAATCATGGCAAGCCTGTCTGTCTGTCTGTGTATGGTATCTGTTTATTAACAGTGGATATAAAAAGTCTACACACCACTGTTAAAAATGTAGGTTTGTTGTGATGTTAAAAGAATGAAACCAAGATAAAGTCATATCAGATCTTTTTCCACCTTTAATGTGTTATAGCAACCAACATAATTCAAGTGAAAAGCAAACAAACATTTTAGGGGGAAAGAAAACTTACAATAATCTGGTTGCATAAGTATGCACACCCCTTAACTAATACTTTGTTAAAGCAC
>JAKKZN010000005.1:22559328-22571834 GCA_033441825.1 Pangasius elongatus | reverse complement strand
AAACAAAATTGAAAGTATAGTATCTTCTCGGTTTCGATTTCACCTTCATCCTTTAGACCACGCCTCCTATCTGAGTCTGATGCCATCACGGATTGGCACAAACCGTACTGAGGAACAAGGTGACTCCAGTTTAAACACTGCTGCAACTAGTACTAGATAGTACACCGTTATAGGAGGGATTTATTTATAATTGCACTATCCATTATCACCCAGATGACAATGGGTTCCCTTTTGAGTCTGGTTCCTCTCAAGGTTTCTTCCTCAGGGAGTTTTTCTTCGCCATCATCACCTCTGGCTTGCTCATTAGGCATAAATTCACCTATTTATAATTCATTTTGATTTAATTTAATCTGCATTTATTTTTGTAAAGCTGCTTTGTGACAATGTCCACTGTTAAAAGCGCTATCCAAATAAAATTGAACTACTTAATTTATCTCTATTTTTTAAAATAATATGGTGTCAGATATTACATAAGCATTTCCGTTTTAATTTACTACACAGCTCAACACAACTTTGAGGCAAGTGTGTCACGATTTTGCGTGTAGTTTGTACTAAACTGCTAGCTACAAGTTTCCCTTATTGTTAGCTACATTAGCCTCACAGCACTAGTGCAAAACCACAAAGCAAGCTTCGAACTACAAAAATCCTGGCTCATTAGACTCTGCAGGTGAGAAACCCAAGATAACAACAGAAAAAATACACTAGTTCTAGTGAGGCTAACAATTTAGCAAGCTAGTACATGGTGAGGGAATGGAGATGAGTGATAAAAGGACCTTTTTTCATGGATGTTCCACAACATAACTGAATAAATGAATAAAAAATTACTGAATAAATGGATAAGAAATTACAAATTCCTGTAGTATACGAGGAGTGAAACACTTGGGGGTGTGCTTTTATAGGAAAATAATCAATGACTGAGTGTTATGATGCAGCCCAGTTACAAGGGTATTGATTATTTTCCTATAGAAGCATGTCATGTCCTGAAGTCTTTTATTCCACTGTTACCACAGCTATTTGCCAATACTAACGTTTTCTCTCTTAAGGAATGACTCAAGCAAAGAAAGAAAAGAAAAGAAAATCATGTTATATCTGTTTTCCTCTGTCCTGAAGACTTTTTTTGTGTCTGAAACCTTAAACAAGATGCTGTCACTGGAGAAAATCCTTCCTAAAATGCTAAACAAACATCTCCTCACAGAAAACTTCACCATATCAATGATTACACGCATATTTTTAATCTGTTGATGTGGATAGATTAACAGATTTGAAACACTGCAGTCAGAAACTGTTGTCAGAGCTGCTGTTATAGAAAATCAACATCTTCAGACCAATCAGAATGGAGCACCATGTTATAAGGCATAAAAACAGTGGGAACAGTTGGAACCGTAAACAAACTCCTCATTGCATTTCTGCTTTTCTTCATTCATTGTTCCTTATAATTTATACTATATAATTTAATTTACTATTCTCTTGATTTATTTTTCCACATTTCATTTACACCTCTCTGAAATGCATCCTTGAATTTGGCAAAGACAAACCATAACAAAACTCTTCCTCCTCCCTCGCGCAAGGACTTGTGGGTAACATTAGCTGAAAAAGTGTCCACGGATCGACGCTTCAAAAATCTACCCGCAACAGCAGACCATCCGGGTACCTTTGGCATCCTCATTTCAATATTACTACGATTTGGGACACACTACTTCTAATCTCAGGCACTATTTAGGACGCAGGGTACGAGATTTGAGACACAGCACTAGTTTGCATTAAAGATTTACAGCTAGCTAAACAGTTAACCATATTTTTCTCAGTCGCCTAGCAAAAGTGTTTATACGACTTTAAAGGTACATTAGGTAAGATTTATGGGGGAAAAGTTTTCTAGAGAACTTTGAGTGAAGTTGAGAAGATAAGCTTTCAATGATTTTTTTGTACTCATTGAGTCCCTACATTTCCAACTATGTACACAAAGCCCCGCCCCCAAAGCTTAACAGTGGTTCAGAGTGAGCATGCTAACTAGAGTTACAGTTAGCAAGGACTGTCTTGATATCAGTTTCAATCGCACTCAGACATTCATCTGCTGGAAATCCATATAAACCATACAAATCTCTATAAACACGCAACATCTCCTCATAATGATTTATGAAGGGGAGCTGGGGGCGTGTCTACAAAATGACTGACAAGCAGCCATTCCAAATACAAACAAACAAACATTCCGGACCGGAAGCCAGGTTTCCAAACTGTTTTTCTTTCTTCTTTTTTTCCAGCTTCGTAATACACTTGTTCTCAGACGTGACATTTCTATATAATTTTCCACACCTATTGCACCTTTTACCAATCAAGTGTATTTGTGTTTGACTTTCAGTGACCAAACAGTAAGTGGACCGGAAATGGAGCCGGGTCCGCCATATTGAGAAACGTCAATAATTGCGTCACGATTAGTTAACTTGTTCAGTGTCAATAATAGAAAAATAAAAGAAAAAAAAACACTTCTGAGCACACTGTGCACCGAGTACACTGATCTTATAAACACGGTGGGGGGGGGGGGGAAACACACCCGTGTTTGAATGCAAGAGGTCACACACCGTAGCCATGGTAACCACAGAACAACACGCCGTGTGCTGCTTACCTGTAGGGCTCTCGGGCTGTATGCGCGTCCACGTGACCCGCGTGGCCGTGAGAATCACGTCGTGGCTCTTTTTACCGATCTGAAAGATTCCTCTTACAATCGGTTCGCTCCCGTTACCGGACTTTTCGTTTCTTCCGTGACCTGAAGGTGCTTGCTCGGGGCAGAGGAGCTGAGACGCTGAGACGGAGCGTTTCTCACTTTCTTGCTCTTCCTGCCGTTTCCTCCTTTTCTTCTTCGCCTTGACGCGGTTTCCTGGAACCGGAGGAGACTGGGACACCGGTTGCTTCTTCTCCTCTAACTCCTCTCTGCTCTCCGACCAGGCGTGCAGGGCATTTATCGAGTTCCCCGGGGATTCAAACATGTTTCAAATGTAACATCCGACAGCACTAGTTGGCTTTTCGCGCCGCAGTTTGCCCCGGTGTTGTGCTGTGCTGTTAATCAGCGGGGCGTGCGCGCTCCCGCCATGGCCGGAGCCCTCCGGCGGCGCGCGTACCCGCTAAGTCGTCCTGGCTACGGACGCGGGCACGCGCTTCAATAAATCACTTTATTTGAACTTTATTAAATGTTTCCATTTCTTTCCTCATCCCACATACAAGCCTAGTCTTATACTATTATTATTATTATTATTATTATTAAACTCTCTCAACCTAGTAGGCCTTAGATAACTTTCATATCATAATTAGCCTAGTGCAGGGTTCAAACCATTCGCTTGCACTTTACGTGTTTATCAGTATTTAAGACTGATTTATGATGCTTAATGAGTTATGATCAACAGTCAGATACTCTTAATACAAAATAGCTTCTTTTTGACACCAGTAATTTAATCTTTTAGAAATGCACACATATTTAAAACCATGTACAAAATGCATAAACAGTGGATGCCAAATTCTATACTAGCCTAATCTAGAATCAGATCAATACTAGGCTATAATGTGTAATGTATACAGCTATATAGATATCCTAAATATATTCTGTAGGTATTATAACTTTACTTTAAAGAAATTATAGCTGTTTGTGTTTCTAGAGGTTTTAACCCTGCCATCTATTCTAGTTTCTTGCTGTAAAATTATAACTAGCCTAATTTACATTTAGATAAATATGATAATTTATATTACACAGCTATACAGATATTCTAAATGTTTTTTTATAAGTATTATAACTTTACTTAAACCAATTATAGGCTATCAGTTTGTGTAGCTGGTGGTGTTAACCCTGTCTAGAACACTAGCCATCTATGCTAGTTAGTTATGTAACATTATAACTAGCTTATTTACATTTAGATAAATATGATGTTATATATAGATATATAGATATCCTAAACGTATTTTATAAGTAATATAGATTTATTACAATATTCAGACAAATTATATATGTTTGTGGTGTTAACCCTGCCAAGAAAACTAGCCAGTTATCCTAGTTAGTTATGTAACATTATATCTAGCCTAATTTGCACTTAGAAAAAAGTTAGTTTATATTAAATAGCTATATAGATATCCTAAATGTATTTTTTTACAAGTATTAGTCAACAGTATGACTTTATTAAAACAATTTAGGCTACATTTTGCCGCTTAGCTTTAGCCCAAACCAACTAGCTAGCAGTACATCTTGTAATGGTAAAGCTAGCAAGCAGTCCCTCTGTATCAGCATAATTTATTACTAATTACATTTTACTCTTTAAATATAGGATATTGTGTATGTTAGGCTATATAGAATCTAAAACTGTAACTTATAAAAGTATTTTAGTATTTTTAAAAAATCCCAGAAATTATCCCTAGTGGACGGTTGAAACAGATTCAAAATAAATCACCGTTATTTTTTAAATTTTAAACTCGGCTCGTGCGAGAGATGAAAGCAGCCGCTGTTAGCTAGCTGTATAGTGGGAGGTTTATGAGCCATCCGAAATGTAAATGTGTAAACATGAAACCCCGGAAACTCATTTAACCGCTTCCCAGGGGAATAAAATAACTTCATATAGACCTCCAAATCTAATTTGCTCAAATTAAATAGTCCCATGAACCCTTATTAATGGCTTTACTAACCTTTCTTTCCTCAGTGGCAGCCCAAAGTAAACAGATGATCCCTTATTAGCTATTATTTTTACACAAACATTTCCCCATATATTTATCAGCAAAAATAATTAAAAACAATGTAAATAACACTCCTCTACATCTTAGCTATATTATGCAACCTAAACCACATATGGGCTATGTCTATGAGAATGATCACACTGTAGCCTATAGATAAATAGATCCATAAGATCCATCCAGTAGATCCTTTTTTTAACTGCTTCAATTATTCAGTGATTTGTTTTACATAAATTAGCCAACACTCTGTGATTAATTACCCCCCTGAAGGTTTCAATCTGAGACTCTGTGTTTAATTGAATCAGGTTGAATTCTGGATATTTGGTGAGAGTTTGATGTGTGCTATCGGTTATTGGGTTAAAATCCTAATCAGATCGCTGAGAAGGCAGTGTGTGTATGTGTGTGTGTGTGTGTGTGTGTGTGTGTGTGTGTGTGTGTGTGTGTGTGTGTGTGTGTGTGTGTGTGTGTTTTGATAACCTCTAAAAAATAGATTGGCGTTAGGTTGTTTCTCTCTAATGACAGAGCTATTGGGTTATGCAATGAATGTCCATGCATTAAAACAGGATCATTTTCATAAATTAAAACCTCCCCCTGCAGTAGGAACATCTGTGGCTCACGTGCGCTCGTTCTGCATAAATGATGGCTGTATGGACATGACTGAACAGAAACATGGGCAAAGAAAAAAAAATTATAATAATAACACCAGAATCAATAAATCGATATTTTATAGGACTGTTGACCATTTGGTAAAGGTGTTGCATAAAATACGCTAATTCGAGAATAAATATAATAAATTATTACATGTTTTTTTTTTGTTCCTGTCATTTATATTTGGGTCTATAGTCTGTGGATATATCCTTCCAAATCCCGACTTTTTTTTTTCGTTTAAATATTTAAATTCGATTTTGATTTTTTTTTAAATTAACGCTATATATTTGTAATTATTTTTTTTTCTTTTAATTTTTTTAAATAAAACTGATACACCTTAAAAAAGAGAATTTGACTTATACAGTTTATAATCTAGTTACCAAAATGACCATATGGTGCAGCAACCTGTCGATTGCAATAGCAACAATTTGAAAAAAAAAAAAAAACATGAATATTAATTGGAAGTGTAATGATAAATATTTCTCCAGAGCATCTTTGCATCAGCACATACACTCCAGTGTTAGCTTAATTTAGATTTGCACCCTCTTTTCTGTTTTTTTTTAGCAACAATTAAAATCCAGAAGTTCAAACATAATGTATAACGCGAAAATGCTTTATGCATTCACCTAAAATAAAGGTAGCTCATGCAACTCAATCCTACTTTCTCCAGAAATATCTGTCCCTTCATCTACAGGGAAAATACTGTAGAGAGAATAAAGCTACAGTGTGCTGTAGCTCCTATATATATATGAGGTTTTTTGTTTCTTTGTTTGTTTGTTTTTTGACTCAAGATATCTTTCACAAATAAATCTTACTTATTTAAGTAATAAAACGTCAAATCTGTGTTATGCATGAACAAATAATTTCAACAAAGTGTGATAGAGTTCAGTGTTTATTTCCATCTTGAAAAGGTCACCCCCCCCCCTTTTTTTTTTTTTTTTTTTTTTTACAGGGTGCAGTTTTCAGGTGATAGTCAAGCTTTTTTTTTTTTTAATATATATATACAACATCAACACTTTCCTAACACCAAATCTTTCCCAGCACTCAAACAGTTTAATATAGTCCATGATTTCTTTCTTTGTTTTTTTTTTTTTTTAATAAGTGATCTGTCATTATTGTGGCTGTTTAAAAAAAAAAAACAAACAAACGGGGATTTTGCAAGGAGTCAAAGGATGGATTTGTGCAATTTTGCATGATTTTACAGTAAATGATTGATTGCTAAGGCAACGTAACAGAGTCTTAGAAGCACTTGCCTGCTGGTTTCACCCCCTCATGTATTACTAGAGTGACCATTGTTTTGTTTTGTTTTTTTTTCTTATAAACGAGATAAAATCAATTTTGCTATATAAAACATTAATGTTTAGGGTGTGGGGGTGTGTAGGGGTTTGCATGGCATGGCGCACGAATCCGACTTTATAAAAAAATTAACAATTCTATTACAAAAAATCACAACAAAATAATTCAGTATGGGATAGAGTAGTATGAGTAGTAGTAAGTAGTAAGTAGTAAAATGTAGTAGGTTGAAAAATATAGCAATCTCTCTATTCATTTCTATAATTGGCCCAGTATATTTGATTAAAAATTGCATAGTTTTTTTTTTTTCCCAAATTATTGCTTTGTGATTTCTTGTGTAACGTGGAGAATTAACACATTCTGAATTAAGGTCACACCTCTGTTTCCACATGTGACCATGATGCACAGTAGTCAGCACGTATAGTTCAAATTACAATACATAAGATGAAGGAGAGAATATGTGCATCCTCTTTTTTTCTGCTATCAAGGCAGTTATAAAGACAATAAATACATACCATAGGATTAAGCATATAATGTGTGTGTAGGAACAGCAGAAAAAAAGCCCTGCAGTATTGAATTAACAGTAAATATGAATAAACACTGAATTAGCCTGGAAGCCGTTTCCATAACAACGCCTTCTTTAGCTACTGTTTACGTCGCCATGCTAGCTAGCATATTCAATGTGTATCTTTTAGCACTTTATCAGAATAAAAACATGACAAAATAGTGCATTACTTTCGCTTACTGTATTTTTGTTTGTTTGTTTGTTTGTTTTACATACTTTTTGATGTGATATTGTTTGTTTGACCAAATGCGTCATGTCGAAAGCTAACTCCTGAGCAGTGTAGGCTATAGCTAACTGTTGTGCTAAAAAACTGAAGAAGAAGAAAGAAAAAAAACCTAGACCTTACAAACTAGGTTTATTTTTTTCCCTTTATTTTCTTACATCTAATACTAAAAGGTCTACAATTTCAAATGATGTAGCCTTTATGTGTATATATAGGCTGTTTGTAATTTTGTGCCCTGATATGCTAGCTGCTACATTCAAGAACACTAGCATGGTGTATTAACCAATCAGCACCAAGTATTCTGTGTGTAACAAGTGTAACACAACACACAACACAGCGTGTGGACTTGGTTATTATCATTTGGCCATTAGTTAGCTGGAAAACAACTGTTGGGACTCATTTCGTCAACAATACGATTGATAAACATACTGGTTACTTTTTCCCAAAAGTGCATAAGTTTCTACGTAAAAAGTTCATTCAGTCTGACTGAAAACATTAGCCTACATCATTCACACCACATTTGGAGAACTTTCCATTTAAACTATATATATAAAAAATTGTTTATACATATATATAAACAACACCATAATGTAGGCTAACTGAAGCCTCTGGAAGAGAAACACAGGTGTGTTTCTCTGAATAACGGTTTGTAGACTTTAACTGTGAGGTGTGTGTGTGTGTGTGTGTGTGTGTGTGTGTGTGTGTGTGTGATGTCTCTGGTTCCTTCACGTTTCCTCGACTGATGTAACCTACAACACCGTCCTCAAATCCGGCGCGTGAAGGAACCATAACTTCTCAACAAATCAACGGGCTATTCCACGCACGCGCAATAACGCTTTTGACGCAGATTACAGCGCGAGCGCATGCACCCCCTGCACGTCATACCAAAACTTTTGTTTTGTTGTTGTTCTTCTTTTGAATTTAAAAAAAAAAAAGTTTTGTTAATTCAAGTGTAGGGCATTTTTTTCTGCTGCTCTCTTTCTTTCTTTTTTCTTTCTTTTTTTTTGTTTTAAATAAGCCATAAACAGGTAACCATGATGACACGCACTATATGAATCGAGCTGTCTCTGGGAAAAAAAAAAGGAAAGAAACGAAAAGAAAAAAGTCCTCTCGTGCTCACGAGTCGTGGAATATGGCGTTGAGTTGCGCGTTCATGTGCACGACTCGTTCGTGATGAGAGTGGCCCTCGTAGGGCACGACGTTCTCCATGGGTGGCAAATCGTAAAGAGCCGCGTGGTGGTGGTGATGAGGGTGATGGTGATGGTGGTGTCCCGGCGGCGGCGGCGGCGGCGCGTGGTGATGGTAGGGCTGCACGCCGCCGCCGAACGCGTGATAGCTCTTTTCGAACTCCGACGGCGGCTCGTGCTTGAAGGAAAAGTTCCCGTTGACGCTCAGCGGCGGGCTGAGCGGCCCGTCGAAGGACGCGGCGGGGCTGTGCGCGCAGTCCGCCAGCGCTGCGTCGTAAAACGGCTCCGCCTGCAAGGCGCTCGGCGGTTGCGGCGGCGGAGGCGGAGGCGGCGGTAAGAGCAGCGTGCTCCCGTACGCGTGCGCCGGCGTCTTGGCGTGAAACGCGTGGTGCGGCGCGCCGTCCGCAGCGCCGTACGGCGGGCTCGGCAGACCGGGGCTCTGGTAGCAGTACGGATGCATGCTGGCGTATGAAGCGACGCTCGCTCCGTGCGCGTGGCTCTGCTGCTCGGGCAAGAAAGTCCGCGGATTGAGCTGCAAGCACCCCGCCACCAGATTAGTCGTGGGCTGCGAAAGACCTTTGCACAAAGCCTGCACGAACGACACCAGATCCGGACTCTCACCCGATCGCAGGATCTCGGACAGCGCCCAGATGTAATTCTTGGCCAGACGCAGCGTCTCGATCTTGGACAGTTTCTGCGTTTTCGAGTAACACGGTACCACCTTGCGCAGGCTCTCGAGCGCGTCGTTCAACCCGTGCATGCGGTTGCGCTCGCGCGCGTTCGCTTTCATGCGCCTCAGCTTGAACCTCTGCAGGCGCGCCTTGGTCATCTTCTTCTTTTTCGGGCCACGCCGCTTCGGCTTGCTCGCGTCGTCGCCCTCTTCCTCTTCCTCCTCCTCTTCCTCTTCCTCCTCTTCTTCGTCCTCCAGCTCGTGCGCGTCCTCGAGCCTGTGAGCAGCCTCCTCTTCGTCGTTCTCCGGGTCTTGGCGCATGGCCTCGTGCCCGGGCTTCTGCTTCTTGTCAGTCCAGTTGGCACTGCCGGCCTGAGACTCAATCATTGAGGGTTCTTCCGTGCAAGATTTCGTCATGATCCTGACACACACATACACACACACACACACGGACAGACTTTATGAGAAAGAACTGTGGATATTTTCCCCTCTGCAAAAACGCAGACGCATGTACGCAAAAAAACAAACAAACAAACAAACAGCATATTTAATAGAACTTTTTAAAATAAAAATAATATCAGAATATTCCTTTATTTCCTTTTATTTAAGATATATGCTACAGTAGATTTTCCCTAGTGTACCTTTAAAACTTGAAAAGTTAACTACAGTGCAGGTGTGCACCTTAAGTCTTGATTAAAGGTGCAGTATGTAGACATTTCCAAGTGGAAGATGGATATTAAAGGTACAAAAGATGAAACTACCACGTTTCCCAAGTGAAGCCTCATCTCAACGTGTCGTTCACTTAAACTAAAGATGATGGAGATCCCAGTTTAGACCCAGTCATGACTTCATCAACAATTCCCAGAATTCCCAGGGCTGGTCCTACAGAACTGCTTTCTGCCCTGCATTTTTTTCCCCCTCCTCATTCAAGCAAATTTCAGCTTTTTAATTAACAGACGAGTTGAAAAGATGAGTTGGGAGAAGGGAGATCACCAAAATGCGTACAGCACTGGCACTGCAAGACCAGGATGAAGAAAAAAACTGGTCTTTATTGTTTTTATGTAGTTGATGGATAGAGTTATGAGCACAGAAGCATGAAGACGCAGAGTTTCCCATCGAATTTTACTGATTAAAAAATCCCACATATGGATTTATTTTCCATCAACTCTTAGTTAATTTACTGTTGTTGTTGTTGTTGTTGTTGTTGTTGTTGTTTTCTCCAGGTGCTATCATGCGTAATAATCATTCTCCTAAATCTGACAGATTAGTCGTGAATATTTAGAAAAAAGCAAATAATAAAATCAAAAATCAAATAACAAAAAAGGTTAAATAATCTTTGTTTATTTGTTTGTTTTCTTAAATTATGTAAACATTGTCAGTTATCCAAACTGCAGGAGGCTTCCAATTTTCACTTTTTATAGTGAAAAAATAATAATCAATATTCTCTCCATATATTTTGGCTCCTACATCATTAGTCGTGTCAAGTTTGTAAAGTGAGCTGAAACATGTAGTTTGCCAGATGTAGCTGCTCCAGTCTTGTCAAATATTTGCGCATTATTTTAATCCTGACAGGTGAGAGATGAATGGAATAATCTGTTCGTTCACCTTATAGGAAAATAAGCTATAAAACATGTCTAAGTGATAATGTCCTATACAAGCCTTAATACACAAATACATTTTGATTTTAAATACAGCCGTCCAAAGATGCTTTATCTGTCACAACCTGGAGAGGAAATCAGCAAATAAAACGTTTGCCTAATTCTTTGTTTGTTTGTTTGTTTGTAGTTTTTTTTTTTTATTGAGCACGCGCCATGTGTGTGGGAGAAAGAAAGATGATAAATAGATAAAGATGACCGTACCTGTGTGTTGTGTTAGTGTTCAGAGTCCTTATGGTCGCTTCATGCCCCTCCGCATTTGAGTGTCTGAGATCCTGCGGATAATGATGAGGATGATGAGGATGACGATCAAGTGGCAGCGCGTGAACGGGATGCTGCGCTTTATATAGGAGCGCTGATGATGCTGGGAGATGCGCGTGTGCCCGTGTTTTCTCTCTCTAATTCCCCCCCTCCTCCTCTGCACCAATGACTGGCTGACTGGGAGAACAGGCCACGCCTCTCTCTCTCCCTCTCTCTCTCTCTCTCTCTCTCTCTCTCTCTCTCTCTCTCTCTATCTCTCTCCCTCTTTTCTTTTTTACCCCCGGCACGCGCCATATGGCCGACTACGTCAGGAAAACGGGCCCCGGAGCGTCACGTGACATCTTCCGTTCGCGTTCCCCGTACTCCCGTATTGTGGCCGAATGAAAGGAAGGAAAGAGGGGAGGAGGGGAAAAGTGGCCATCTGTCGCCGTGTTAGAGACTCCGCGGAAACCTGTTTGTTTGGACCCGCAGGGATGAATTTAACCCTTTAAAAGCAGCGGGACAGCGCGCGCAAATCACTGCCTCTCTCTCTCTCTCTCTCTCTCTCTCTCTCTCTCTCTCTCTCTGACGCGCTCCGCTTCATGCGCGTCCCCGTGTCCTTTATAAAGGAAACAAGTCAGTATGAAGTAATCATAAATTAGCCCTCGTAATCACTATAACTCATAAATGATAAATATAGACACAACAGCAACAACAACAACAATAATAAAAATAATAATAATAACCATCATAATCATTATATTTCACGATTATTGGCAAAAGAAATATACAATAAATATAAAACAAAAATTATGCATTATGCATTATGCATGACAGCTTAAAACTTTCACTGCTACTAGTAGTCACAAATGCAAAAAATCATCATCATCATCATCATCATCAACAACAACAACAACAACAACAATAATAATAATAATAATAATAATAATAATAATAATAATAATAATAACCATCATCATTATATGCATTTCACGATCACTGGCAAAAAATAAATCTAAAAACTATCTAAAACAAACATTACTAATATACTTACATTACAAATGCAAAAATCATCATCATCATCATCTACTACTACTAATAATAATATTAATAATAATATGTATTTCATGATTATAGACAAAATAAATATAAAATAAACATTACACACAACAGCTAAAATGTATATTTATTAATTTAAAAGCAGTTCATGTGCACATTGTTGTCTGTGTATATCTGTACTTCTGGCACCAGTCTTCAGGACCAGTTTTCAGTGTGTGTTATGAACACTTCAGGTCCCTGTCACAGCAAATGAAATGGTGAT
>JAKKZN010000005.1:22525593-22540029 GCA_033441825.1 Pangasius elongatus | reverse complement strand
GTGTGTGTGTGTGTGTGTGTGTGTGTGTGTGTGTGTGTGTGTGTGTGTGTGTGTGTGTGTGTGTGTGTGTTTTCCTGGCTCACAACTTCCTCTGCGTGCCTGGGCTCTGTTCTGGGTGCGGAGTAACACCATGTGCTGAATACAAAGTGTGCTACTGAGCAGAAACACAACGAGATAATGAACGCGCCAACGAGCTAAAAGGGAGCTGCTGTGTGCAAAGCAAGACACAAAAATTTTAAGAGTTTAAAAAAAAAAAAAAGCATCTGTATTTCCTGTTATTATAACAAGGCCAAAGCAATAAGCAAGGGCTTAAACCAGTCAAGCTGTATCCCAAACAACATCAAGTTCTATTCCCTAGTGACTGTAGGAAATGTCACACCATTAAGGCATGCTGAAGGACATCGCCAAAAATATCAGATCGTATCCGTATCGTTTCGTGTGGAAGCATGACGTTTATACTCCTACTCATTCGCGCTACATGTCGTGTTGTGTCCTGTATGTGTATTCTCTGTGTTAGTAGGTAAGCTGAAACAAGATTTCAGCGCGAATTCCAGCGCGTTTGTTGCACATGGTCAGTAATCTTGAATCTGGAGTAGGCCACTAATTCAGTCTATTGGAATGTTCATCAAGCACATAGCTGTCACTGTGGATAATTAAAAAAATACTTTCACTTGCGCTACGTTCGAGAGGAGGCTGTCTGGATAGGTGGCATTTTTTGGGCAGTGCTTGTGTGATAAAGCATGGAGAAATTTAGGTGTTGATAACACATGAATGTAAACATTCACCTACGCACCTTTTACCGTCACGCCACAGTGGTCTCTAAAAGAGTTGTCCTGGACTGTATACTAGGAAAACCACCTGATGCATTTTGTAAGTAGTGTTTGGGTTTGTACTGTGGGCCGACCGTGTTTCATGACCGGTGTGAGTAACGTAACCTTTAATCATCACCACTGACACTTGTTAAAGGGTTAATTCAGTAGCCTGGGCACCTTATGCTTGTGTTATTAGTTTTTGGGTTATTAGTACAACAACTCAGGAAGAAACAAATGCACACCTTAATTTAATGCTCTTTAGGATGATGCAGTGTATCTCGATGCTGTAACTATAGCGCACTCCACTCCTTCCGTATCCCACAACCTGCTGCACTACACACACCGGCCGAGACGGGATCTGGTTGATGGTCGAATGTTTTTTACTAGGCAGTTTAATTAATGTGGATGATGATCTTTTCAGAATCTGGAACAATGAAGTGCAAAGCAAAAAAGTCTAACTGTCAAAATAGTCTGCTAGCATAACTTTCCTGCTAGCGCAACAGTCACCTGACGTATATGTACGATGCGAGGCGACAACATTCAGCAACAGCTTGTTGACTTTGTTAGAACAGAATAATGATTGTATATCTGTTTTTTCCCCCCTTAGTCTATGCTAATGTAACATATTAACTTGCTAACTAGCTTTGCTATGCGTTATAACATTGTTAGCTACAACGTTTTTGCCTAGACAGTTAAAAAAAACAAAAAAACAAAAAAACAGTAATCTAAACAAGGAACTGGGCAGCACATGGAGGATTTTACTTGCCCTTTGGACTAGCTAATGTATTGTCCACCCTCATTGCTAGCAGCCTATATATATATAATAATATAATCAGTACCTGGTGCATGGAGTATAGGAAATTGATATTTTCCAATATTGGCACATGCCAGGTCGAAAGTTCTTGGTGAGCCATTTTGGAGAATTTATTCCATTTTCTTTGCATTTTCATTTTCTGTATTTTACTTATTTACTTATCTTGTTTTTTTTTTTTTTGTCCAGTGCTCTGATTCAATAATATTAGCCATAGGTGGATATTTCTACTGCAGTGTCTCAGTAATAGACCAGCCAGTTCGTCCTGGTTATTGTCTCCGGTCAGCTGACAGTTTTATGCCAAGTAATGATGGCAAAGAACCTCTGGTAAGCTGAAGCTAATCAAAAGCAGGAAAGAAGGAACACTTCCTGAAGAACTGTAATCTACTTAAGGCTCTTAGGGTTTAATATAGATTGAATTTATAGTTGGCGCTTTTTTCGTAGCTGCTCTCTGAAACGGAAAAAGGCTTAGACGTTGGCAGGACCCGAAGCGATACGCAAAGTGCCATTACTGTAAGCAGTGTGTCACTTCAGCTAAACAAAAAAGATGGCCAGGGTTGCTTTGCCCCCTTCCATTGACAGGAAGTCTGTCTTGACTTTTCTTTTCATGTTCTTGCCAAATCCCAGTGAAAAATGTAGAGAACTCAGCGTGTGTTTTCATTTCATTTTGAGAGCAAACTTCCTTCAGGCTTTACCACCTGAAAGCATTTCCTCTGTGGACACCCTGAGGTAAAGCAGGTGCTTTATGCAAAACCTTTACAATTGTATTTGCCGTTGTATCCACGCTGCATTGTTTTGCATTGATGGAATGATAATTAACAAAAAGGCACTATTTTTGGTTCTTAAAAGGACCCATTATTGATCCCTGAGGGATTTGTGGGAGGGATACAGGAAGGGATTTGCCTTTCGTTTCTACACGGCGTCTAGCCATGCTGCCTTGAACAATATCACAATAGAGAACTGTACGTCAGTGGGCCATGTTAGCTGAAGCTTTAAGTCGCATATGATACCGGTAGCAAAGGTCAGTCAGAGTGGCTGCAGTCTGGGAGTCGTGTTTCTGTTTCAGGGAGAAAAACATTGCCTGCGTGCCTAAGAAGGGCTAGCTTAAAGTTTGGCAAGTCTTATCTTGTTATGCTCGCGAAGGCGTCTGTTGCTGTAACGACCTTTCAACCTGGTAACATGATCTCATTCTATCGAAAATAGTTTGACGTTGTTTTCGGTTACGTGTGTACTTTTCTCTTTGTGGGCCCTGTTTATTTTTGCATTTAGGTTGGATAAGAAAGAGATTACTTGTAAGCTGTAGAAGAGAAACTGATCATGTTCCAAAGAATTGTGACATGATTATGTTAAGATCTGACTAAGTGGTTTTATAAGTATTATAAGTAATGTCAGGGGGTAGTGGTACAACTGTATGTGGTCTTGAATAAATAGCAATGGGTGAGCAGTACGTCAAAAATGATAACGTACCGTAGTTTAAAACGTTCTCAAAATGCCTACTGCATATTGAGAATGTAAAAAAGGCATAAAACGTGAATAACTAGGGGTTTAACAATCTGTCATTTCGGAGTTTACGAAAATAAACTTATTTAACAAGCACAAAGAGGAGAAAAATGACGTAAATGGTCTTTAAAGTTCAATCACCTGCTGCCTGCAAGGCAGAGACCTTTCCTTCTCGACAACTGCAAGTGTTTGGCTACATTTCAGCTATTTGTTTATCCTTCCTGCTTTGCATATCGGGCTTCGTGATTTTCGATGAATTGTGGTGAGATCATTATTCTCACTCGTGTTTCTTTACCAATTTGTATTACATTCTCACATTGCTTTAACAGAGTGTGGTAGCTATGTATGTTTTCCCAGCGGATATTCACTGAACTGCTATTTAGTATAAAACTTTAATCAGTTAAGGGCTCCAAAAGCACAATGTGTCCTTCTAAAGTTAAAAGCAAGCCACCACTCTTAATGGTCTGGTTAAATACTTAGTCATGATAATGTTTCTGCTCAACTCATAGCCACTTGTAGATGAAAACTGCTCTGGATAAACATGCATAAAACATTCAATTTAATATTCGGTACTTAATATAAAACAATAGTGTAGGACAAATTACTATTCACTGCAAGTGGGCATTTGGGTCATTTTAAAATTCGCTCAGCTTTTCCACACTGTTTCTCCCCTGTTGCTTCTGCAGGCTCACTGCATTTCAGGTCTGCGTATGAAGTGGTACAGCATCTAGTCAGTGGTTCACAGCAAAAAGCGGTTCTCTATTTTATGCAGTGCAAATGTTGCAGACAAGACACCATCTTTCGGAAACGATTTCTTATGCAACCCCAATTGCAATGATCTGTGGTGAAAGATGTTATTCATGTGACTTTGTGTGAATAGGATCCTCATTTTTAATCAACATATGTTAACCATGAGGTGATGCAGCATTATGCTTGTTATGGTAGTAACTCCATTATAATCTACCTTGCTTAGATTTATTAATGTTTATTATTATGCTTGTTTTTCTTCTTTAAAACCATAATTAACTAGGTAGTGGTATAGCTTTGGCCTGGAGTTAGGGGCCCTGACTGGACATGGTGGTCTGTCATATGTCCAGACCAAGCAATCGGACAACGGTTCTCGTCCAAATTGACACACGCAGCTCCATTTCTGGAAGGATTTGCATTTTGTTGCGTGGTTCAGAACTTCATTAGGTGATGAAGTTGCACTACTAAAACAAGTAGTGTATGAAGAATATAGATAAATAGCAAGTACACACTGTGCACTTGATGTCCTCATGTTTCATTATGATCTCCGAGACATGCAGTCAACCGTTAGCGATTACTTATCAGACCTGGTGAGCGATGTGGGAACCGTTTCGTGCTTAGTTCTACTGAAAAGAGGTCACACAGTGTGTGTGTGTGTGTGTGTGTGTGTGTGTGTGTGTGTGTGTGTGTGTGAGGGGTTCTATACACGAAACCTTTTAAAAATAGTTCTTAACTGGAAATGGATTTGTCCCAATGGAGATCCTATTGTGATGGGTTTGAGTTAATAATAGGATCAGTGTTTATTTCTGCGAATTGAGCAGAAACATCTGGCGAGGATGGGAGCTTTCTGATGCTCCTCACTTCCTGGACGTCCAGGTGTTGGGCACACAATGTTTGGCCTTCCATTTCCTCTTGTAACTGATTTTGTAGGCCTGGAGGGAGGTGCTATTTTCTGTTCTCTCTAAGGGCAGAATGATACACTCACAACATACAGTTTAATTCAGTTTTATTTAGCAGTGGAGATTGAAAGAACACAAAATAGAACGAACAATAACGCATTAGGCAAACCGAGAGGCAGCTTGCTCAGGACCTCCATAAACTCTTGGACTTTGACACCCAAGCCTCTGGTGGAAGCAAAGATGAACAGTGACAATAGGAAGAAAAAGAGACAGCAAGCTAGAACGAACCAGCTTCCCTTTTATCCACATCCAGCTTATAGGAGAACTCTGGTGTATTTCATTTCCTTTGGAACATCAGCAAGATGCTCCTCCTTTCTAGATAACTCGCAGTGAGAATTTACTAGACCAACAAAATGGCCAGCAGGTTTTTCACAAAATTGAAATATCTACTGAATAAGTCTGAGGTGACAGTGGCAAGAGACAACATGAGGAAGAAACCTTGAGAGGAACCAGACTCAAAAGGGAACCCAACCTCTACTGTAATAAGTCATTACAGAATATAGATGTAGAAGTAAGTGTGTTGAAAGGATGTTCAGTATGAGCAGACTGTGAAGAAGTGAAGTGAAGTGACTTTGTGGCCAAGTATGGTGACCCATACTCGGAATTTGTGCTCTGCATTTAACCCATCNCAGAGAGCGCTGGTCATAAGAGTCCTGGGTTGAGCACAGGACAGTCTTTATGATTACATCAGCAGTTATGCAAATCTGATTGAGATTATCCACTGAAGCAAGGGTGAGACATGGGTTTAAACTGATTTTTGGGAAAGGTACGTCTTTAGGGTATCCATGTAAGATCATGTACAACAGTAGAAAGTAAGTTACAAGTTCAGAAAGCTCAGAGTAGAAGTAGTATTAGGATGACCCATTGAAATCCGGCAAGAAAACACACTACAGTGGGGATAAATCACTTAATAGGATTGTTTGTATGTTTCAGCAATTACCGCGATTGCAAGATAAAAGGCAAGAAAGAGAAAGAAATTGTAGCTAGACGAGGATACTTTCGTCTGACATGACTGATGCGTTGATTGGGCCACCTGCCAAAACAGTTGAATAATCCCACACTAGAGGTTTTCATAATATTTTGCTTGTCTTGTTTTAATACCAAGAATATGGTGATTAAAAATTGTACAGTGCACCATTTTTCAGATCTTTCATGCTTCAAGACAAGCTGCTGGTTATTTGGAGTGAGTTGTAGTGCTCCGATATCTTGTCCTTTATGTTATGTCTTGAGAAATTTGTCTGGACCACATTTTCTGGGAGTCATGTCTGTCTAGTCTGCCTCTCATCATCATTGTCAAAACAGACTGGCTGGAGCTGATGGATGCAGCTGAATTGCTTCCCCCCTGTCCTCCCTGAGCAGGATGCGCCCTTAAAGCCTCGTGCTCGCTAAGTCGTTATGCACATGCGGAAGTTTTAAGCTGTTGTCACAGAAGAAGCTCTAATGAGCAAAACAGCTGGATTTATGTGTGTGTGGGAGAGTCATTAGCTAGCTCTACATGTGTATTATGGCCCAACTAAGGTTTGTGTTCCTCCGAGAAACTACACTGTCTTTATAAGTAGTATAAACTAGTCTGACTCAACTACAGTGTGAAATGGTTCTCCGTTACGCATCCATATACGAGTTTCTCTCCTTTAAAAAAAACTGCCAAGCTTTCTGAAGCCGACAAGTTGCGGTTCAATCGAACAATGCTGCAGCTCAACCCCAGTAGCTTTTACTACTTCGGTGATTATTGGCTAAAAACACTTCAAGATCTTGCATACAACTCAGACGTCTTGGGTAAGAGGAAGGGGAAGCATGACAAAACTAAGTGTAATAGTTGTGAAACGTCTGTTTGCGAGTCATTAGAGTGGTCATACTGTATGACAGTGTAAGTGAATTTCTTAAACAATCCAAAATTTCACTCCCATTCATTTTCTATGACGAGTGATGAATAAGAGCTTGAGACATTATGGGATTGCAACGACCAAGTGCCTGACTTGATCTGGTTTCGATGTTAGACAAGTGTTTCTTCAGTAAATATGGGTCTTATTGTCAAAAATCATGGATGACACATTAGTTGCAGTAATATCTATGAGGACTTTGCAAACGTTTACATATAATGTACATACAAACGTTCAGAACGTTGATGACTTTACCCAAGTTTTCAGAACTTTACACATGGTTTTAGGACCTTAGAAATGCCTAAAAGACTTTACCCAAGTTTTCAGAACTTTACACATGGTTTTAGGGCTTTACACAAAAAGTTTTGTACTTTTGGGATTTTAAACATGTATTAAACACATTACACACACTGATTGTTTGCACCAACAAACTGAAATCACTCTTTGAAAATCGCGCTTTGTCTCTAGTGATTTTTCACCTGGTTCCAAAGTGCTGTCATGGAGTTCTGCACATAGCCTAAATATTTACATGTCCAAATCTAGTTTGAATTTGTATTAGTTGGGCTAAGCTTTGAGTAGGTTTGAGATAACGTTAGACGAATTATGAATGGTAACGGAATATGTCACAATATACACATTTTATTGGATTCAACACAATGTTCACTTTCTTTAACCCATTGGTGTTGTGTGCTGCAAGTTTTACAGAAAGTAGTACCTAATGGCAAATACATTAGTAGCCTTTTTGTAGTTTTTCACGATTTAAAAATATCTACTCGTCTGATGTTATTTCATGTAAGCATAGAGCCAGGATTTTGGGGGGGAGCTATATTTCCTTCCTAACATTACTGTCAGTCAGTGACGAGAGGAAACACAATAAAACCCACTTTATTTGATACTTGCAGAGGAACCTAATGCACCATCGGAGACTTCAAATATCAGGGGAGGAGAATTTTATTCATTCGGCAGATGCCTTTATCCAAAGTGAAGTGAGAATATAATCTAGGCTCAGAACTGGACAGTCAAAGTTCAAGAGGCTAACAGAGAGGGTGTTTGGGAGTCCTGTCTTTAAACTTACTAATTTTAATCACTCCTCACTAGGAAGAAGAAATGTGAGAGAGAGTAAATATGCATGTGAATGAGTGAAAATGAGAGAGCAGCAGGGCACATGGCCGTCTCGACAGCACACTTTGTTCTGTTAGTGTAGCATTTGTATCATACCCACAGTGGTCTAACAGCACATATTTGCCCTCAAAGCTCGACTTTCCCATCCGTCACTCTCCGTCTGTTGACTTTTAAAGCCGAACCTATACTCGGCTTTAAACCACTGTGTTTATAGAGCTGCTAGCACATTGTCAGAGTGCCGTAACATTTCCTCTGTATTTATAGAAGCAGACGATTTCTCAGTTTCCAGAAGGAAATGGAGCGTGTGTGTGTGTGTGTGTCAAAGTTTTTAGCCCTTTGTGAGAACCAAATGCCTCCATAATAGGAGTACAGTATTATTTATTTATTTATTTATGAAAATCTAAAAGAGACAAAACAATTCCTTTTGGGTAATATTTTTTTTTAGGTCCTAATCATAATGTGCTGATTGCCACATGCAAGCATCAAGTCAAGCAGATGTATATGAGCCAAATGCACATTAAAGCTGATCTAGTGTCTTTCAGGACTTTACACAAGCTTTCAGGACTTTGCACAAGCTTTCAGGACTTTGCACAAGCTTTCAGGACTTTACACAAGCTTTCAGGACTTTACACAAGCTTTCAGAATTACACATGCTTTGAGTACTTCCCACAAACGTTCATGATTTTACATAAGCTTTGTGGACCTTACACAGATTACAGAACTTTACACAAGCTTTAAGAACTTTACACATGGTTTCAGGACTTTACACAAGTTTATGGAAATTTACACAAGTGTTGAGGACTTTACACGTTTTCAGAACATTTTTTTAAACAAGCTTTCAGGGCTTTTGACATGATTTTTTTGAACTTACAACAGATTTCGGGACTTGTCAGGACTTTTTTCAGGACAGTGCATTTCTGACTTTACGCACGGTAAAGCAGTGTTCAGATAATGTAGGAGTGGTTTTCTAAATAACAAACTGTCTTTTTATGCTTTCTCTGAATATTCAACAAGAAATTCAACAATTAAAATTGAAAGAGGAATAAAAATGAAGTTCAGTTTAGTTTTGTTATTTGTTTGATAGGGGAACAGAGAATACCAAAAATAGCACTCAAATAACGCAATCTTTGTGAAGTTATGGGATGTCTCGTTATACTGTTCTGTATGTCGAGGCTGTGATTATTGCCCACCAGCACTCAAAATCTGTGGTATGAATATGATGTGATGTCATTCTGCCTACTAAGGCTTTTTTTTTTTGTAGCTGTAGTCGTGTGTGTGAGTGTGTGTGTGTGTGTGTGTGTGTGTGTGTGTGCGCGCACTAATATTTAGCTATGCTGTTGTAGGCAAAAGTCCTTGACCACTGCTTGAGGTTTATGCAGTTGATCACTGCTCTTTGGTGATGTGTGTGGCTTCGTGTGCAGAGCATGAGAAGTCATATTTCATTTCAGGTACAAGTTCCACGGTCGGAACACAATGTTCCAGATTAAATCGTACCTAATTTGGTAACGCTTGTAATGTAGGGAGTATGCGTGTGTCTACTTTTAACATGGGCTGCGGAGTCTTAAATTATTTTCAAGTGTAAAAGGAAATGGTGAAGTATGAAGATTTGAGTGTGATGTGAAATATTGGACTTGGTTTGACTACGGTCTGCATTAAACCAAGGGATTTTTTTTTAGGATTTTACTGATTATTTTATTTCTATTTTCTTTATTAGTTGCACTAATTTATCTTTAGTTGAACTGTACTAGATTCTTTGTTAGTGTTTTCTATGGTTGGTGTGCTTGAGTTATATTTATGATACTTAGCTTGTTTTGTTAGTGTTTGTACAATACGTATGTTAAGCTTCGTCGAGTTGCAGCTTCGTCCACTGGTGTCGACTCTACTTCAGATCATATAGACGTTTTAAGTGATAAGACGTATTCGTTACGGAGCTATCGGTACGAATGCGAGTAAAATACACCAGTTCATTTTACTTCATGTCGAATCTGAACTTTTACACTTTAAATTTGTGAACCTTGTAAGGATGATTCAGTAGAAACAAGTGGGTGGAGCTGTGCTCTTATTTCCAAGAAAAACAAAATGGAGGAAGTACTAATTAATGCTAGTCTCTTGCAGTTGCGCAAAATGTTAGTTTTCCATAATTCAAACTCACATCCCACCCAGATTAGCCATAATCACCAAAACTTTGCTTCACCCCAAAAACAACTGAGTCGGCAAAGCCTTGTTTGGCTTCCCCTTTTAGTGAAATGTTAATATAAAAGTAACTTATAACAAGATGTGTTACTGTACTGTTACTGCATTTCACCTATCACCTTCATTATTCTCATCAACACTCTTTAAAAACAGTTTCAAAAGAATAATTTTAAGCTGAAAATAGCCTACACTGGTCTTGATAGGATGTCATTTAGGAAGTGTACTAAAATATTTAAATGCTCTTTGGTGTAAGAGGAAGTCTGATTCTCTGCCTCCAGGAAGATGGTGAAAAAAGAATGAGATGAAAGGCCTTAGAGAGAGAGAGAGAGAGAGAGAGAGAGAGAGAGAGAGAGAGAGACTTTATCTGTCATATGTACGTTATAGCACAATGAATATTTTTGATTGATTGATTGATTGATTGGTTAATTTTGCATATCCCAGCTTGTTAGGAAGTTGAGGTCAGAACACAGACTCCACCCCTGGACATTGCTGAAGGGCCCAATAGTGGCAGCTTGGCGGTGCTGGGGTTTGAACCCCCAACCTACTGACCAGTAACCCAAAGCCTTAAAAATATACACTGTACATCCTCATTCCCTGGACAACCAATCAGATTTGATGTGTACTGACCCAAAACCTCTGTTTTAAGCAAACTAGGTGTAGCAAAAAGCTTCTTTATTATCATATCTTTTCCCTTTACTCTGTTTGAATGATTACACATAGTTGGCAAAGCATTAAACCAGATTAAACATTAATGAAGCAGGATTGTGATCCAGTCACATAAGCCTCCTAATAGCCAAGATGCCAATCAAGTTCCTTCCTCTTTATTCTCAAGTCCTTTTTCCACCCACCCTATCAGGATAAAGAACGGCATTGGCTCCATTTTCCACTTTCCCCAAGACTGATATTTGATCACTCAGAGCAGCAGTCGAAGATAAGACTCGGAGAAACAAAAGCTCTGACGTGTTTCGAGCTGTTGGCTGCGCAAACACGAGTTGCGATGCAGTGCCAGTGTTTGCAGGCATGCACTTATTACTCAGGGAGTTTAGCATTGCAACATCATAGCACTTTTCTTTCCTACCAGTGAGGCGTGAACATCACTTAAACTGTTATATTTAGTTACATACATAGTTACAATAGTTAAGATATGATCTGATTTGTGGGATACAAGTGTATGCTTGTTTTTATACCAATAAGAAAGGAATATTTGGCCAATATTTTTTTTTTCCTTTATACAAATATTGATAGTTAGCCAAGATATATTTGGTCATATGACTATTTGATTTTTATAATTGTAAAATATATTATTTAATTATTTTTTTATGCACAAATGTTTAATTTTCTAAATCTAAAAATAATAATATATTTATTATAAATTTTTTATTATTAATATTTTATAAATGTTAGAAATGTATTTTTATTATTAAGTGTAGTCAGTTCTTTTTGACAATATTTTGATGCTTTTTTGAGGCATTTTTGACTGTATCATTCACGATTAGCTTTGACTCGACGAGTGCTTGTCCGTGTTTGAAAGGGGTCAGAGGATTTGAGCGTATTTGAACAGGCGCTGCGGTTATCCGGGTGCCATCTCTACTTTTCTGCCTCCACATGCCTTCCGTCCTTGATGAGCTCCGTTTCTTTTTACCGAGCACTTTCCTTCCTGCTTATTTATGAAAATCACCCCGAAAATAGCCACATCCTAAGAATAGCCACGCTCTGTGATCCTGGAGAGATTGTACACTCGAGTGATAAACACGTCCCGCTTGAATGCATGTGTCCAGTCCCTCGGGAAAAAAAAAGTGGCCATCCAAAAACAGGAAATGACTCAGCACCCACGTGTAATCTTTCAACTAAACAGACATTTCCTGCCCTACTCGTTTTCTGACTCCTTCTGTCCCACTATCTCTCTCTCTCTCTTTCCCCCGTCTCTCCCTCCTTCTCCCTCTCCCTCTCCCTCTCCCTCTCCCTCTCTCTCTCTCTCTCTCTCTCTGTGTGTGTGTCTGTGTCTCTCTCTCTTCTCTAAGTGGGCTTGTATTGGAGGGCCATGTTGCTCACTTTGCGAGTTCTTCATCAGGTGTGTTGACTTTCTGCACATGTCTATGGTGAGTATCTTTTTTGTTATCGTCGAGCTTCGTGTCTGTTCTGTACGTCTGAAAATCTCAGTTCCAATCCGGGAACAGTCTGCGTGTCGGATTTGCGTGATCGCTTTAATGCCCTGAAACAAACTTCTACGTCACGTCACGCACGTCAAAAAAAGAACGCTGTTGTGAGAAGCTGGAGTGAATAAATGGAAGAGGAGGAGGAGGATGGTGATGATGGTGATGATGGTGGTAGTGATGGTGGGGTGTGTGCCTGTGTGTGTCAGTGTGTGTCTGTGTGTTTTACAAAGTGTTTTTACATGTGTTAATCACCAAAATGCATGACCAGACCTGTATAGGAATGCATCAACAACATCTATTGTCATCTGCCACTATGAGCGTTGGATTACAGTTGTTCAGATGGATTAGTGCTTGACTCAGATTCATAGAAGTCACAATAAACTTTTGAAATATCAGTAAGAACCTTTACGCCATTTGTTTTATCCTTATTTTTAATTTCTAATTTCTCATTATGGGTTAGTGGGAGAAGAAAATCTAACCAAGGAATACATACGAGTGAATCGATAAATGCTTATGATTACATATTTATTGAATTTAGTGAAATAATATTTTTTTGTCTGCAAGCTTAACAGGTTTATCCTCCTAAAGCATTTTATTAGGAGTCTCATTAGGATCTGAAAGCAAGCAGCTCCACAAAGATTTAGCTTTCCTTCTGTAGTCGCTATTCTGCATCATTGTGTTTGGTCTGTAGCAGTAGTAATGATTAAACTGTAATAAAACATAAGAAACTCCAGATGTTCGCAAACTTCTGTGCAACGAGTCTTTAGCTTTAGAGAGTTTGGTCCTTTCTGTAATCAACCACAGAGCTTTTTCCTCTATCTCTTCAGCACACACACAAGATTATCTCTGTTTACTCGCCACAAAGTGCTTCGAACAAAACTCTAATAACTTTTCTGTGAGGTCTTTAACCTAGTTGTTTCAAAAAGCCACAAAAGATTGTTTTCCTTCTGGAAACAAATGCCCAGAAGTTTAGACAGCCAATCAGATTGCAGTGTAAAACACTGTGAAGGTTGTGGCCAGAAAAGTGTGCAAAAGACGTCAGCACTCTGTAGATCATGGTCAGTGTGGCAAAAGCTGAGAATGATAAATTAATACATTAAATCGTTTCTATTGCTATTACACATTAAAATAAATTAGATTTTTTTATTAAGTAAGAGATGGCACGAATACAGTGTTCATGATCAGTATCGAGCTGATTATCAGCAACATGCTGGATCAGATATATGAGAAAAAAATTAGATCTGAACCTCTAACGAATAGAAACGATTAGAACTGGATTTGGAAAGAATTTTTGTTTGGAGCATTACATGTAAAGAGAGACTTACTTGTATATTTCTAATTAGGATTTGTTTTAGGTTTTATTTATTATGTTTACAGTGCAAGTGATTTTTGTGTGCAAGCTGCAGTATTATGTAAGTTGTGTTTTGAAGCTGTGTTTTTTTTAAAAAAAAATCTTTCAATTATAAAAGAAATTAAAGCTTATCGGCTGTCGGCTGATACTGAAGTTTCAGTATGTGTAAAAATTCATGATTTCTATATTGTGGTCATTTATCCATTATCGATCATTCCTAGCAACTATTGTATTAGTACATCATTAAATGACTTGATGATATAAATCCATAATGATCACAGCACTGACTCGGTCCATGACGATTTTTGAATATATAGATATATTTTAGATATGTTGTATATTATTTATGCTGAATACAGTCCTAATTTGTTGTTCTCCCTGCGTTAACGTTGTAGTTTCTTTTTGTTGTTGTTACAGTTTAATTATTAACGTTAATGACACTTCAGCTGAACAGCATTGCCTGTAAAACGGCCATGGGAGTAGCGCATGTTAAACCAATGACATCCTGACATTAGTTACACTTTTAAAATTCATCTGAAAAGCGAATATACTCAAGCTCATTCTGCGTCACCAACAACGCATAGCTGCTGTTGTGGCATGCCAGACTGTGAGGGCGTCTGTGAAGTGATTTTAGTGGACTGATCGGTTTCAACTGGTTTGATTGCCTTCTGGCTGTTGTCTGATTTCAACGACGAGCCCCAGCTCTTATTGCTAAACAAGTGTGATTCATGCTGCTATGTTTCTTGCTGTTACGTTCTCTATTAACGGGAAGAGAGCACAGAGAACATTGTGAGAGGGAGAAGTTGTGTGAAGTGACTTTGTGGCCACGTGTGGTGACCCATACTCGGAAATTGTGCTCTGCATTTAACCCATCCAAGTGCACACACACAGTAGTGAACACACAC
>JAKKZN010000005.1:22497546-22522650 GCA_033441825.1 Pangasius elongatus | reverse complement strand
CTGTCTAAAAAACTGTCTACTGCCATTCTATCCTTTCAGTGTGCTATTATACAGACAACAAACAAACACAATATAAGACAGATATAAGTTAGGTGCAGATACTTGCACAAAGTGCGGAAACAAAAGCCCAGTCTGATGAGAAAAAAAACTTAAATACCTTAGACATTTTTAAATTGCAAGAAGGAGAAAAAAATTTTCAGGTCAGAGTAGTAGCAATCATGACCACAGGTTGTGTAGCAACAGACAATTGCTACACAGGTCACAGCAGTAGCGGCAGCTACTAGGCCCGGTGCTAGGCCCCCTAAAATGCTGCATGCAGCTTTAATTATTATTATTATTTTTTTTATATGATCTACTGTATGTACATTTCATGCAATTGCAGAAAGGTACTTACGAATCAAATTGGAACTTTATTATAATACAAATGGCTTCTAACATACAATTCCTCTTTTTCAGCCAAATTATGTGCTGAAAAAAAGTGATTGCAGTCTCGATGGTATTTAAGATGCTACTCTTTTTCCATTCTGTTTGTCTCTTAGTGTTTTATCAGCAACAAGCCTGACGAATGTGTTTGGGCCAGTTGTGTGCTGATTCAGCCGGGCAGCTTGCAACAAATGGTGGCTATAAGCTTCCATTACTTATTAGCAAAATTAGCCTTGTATCCCCAGTGCAAAGCAAAACTACACCAAACATGTCCTGGCTGAGCGACTACATTAGGGATGAACAAAAAAATTGTGTATATTTCATTCCTTTAATTCTTGATCGGGGTTCATGTGACAGTAAACAAATTAAATGTCTGTGTGTGTGTGTGTGTGTGTGTGTTGTGTTTGGCTGTGGGAACTCTAACAGGATGCTGCTCGTGGGATTGTGGCCTGCTTTGTAAACTTCCTTTACATGTGTTTTTCTTTTTTCTTTTCTCTTCTTTTTCTTTTAGGTCCGATCCCTAACAAAATAGCGAGCTGGCTGAGAGAATGCAGGTAGGATCCTGAACGATTATGCAACGCCATTCGGCTATATTCAAATGTAAATGTTGTCAGTAGGATTAATGTTTGTGGTGTGACTCGAATACTTCTCGCTGGGTTAAAACAAAGGATTCAGTAAGGACTCGGGATGGAAAAACACTGTCTGGATGGTTTTTGCGATGGCCTCTGATTTGCTGTTGGTTTCAGATGGAGATGTGAATGGCTCTGTGGTTCTTGTGAAGTGTCCAAGTTTAGATTTCCTGTTCACTAAAAGGGAGCTCGTTCTCTTCTGCTGAACTGGTACAAGTTTTGTGTGTGTGTGAGTGTGTGTGTGTGTGTTCCTTATTTCTGTGTAGAAACAGTCTGTTTAAGTCTGTCATCTTGATGAATTCTTGGTCTCTCTCACACCATTGCCTGCTCAAAGAATACCTTTAGTGAAAGAATACCCTCTTGTTACGTTCAGGAGGCACTGATAATGTGTTTACTGTATTTCTTGGATATCGAGTCACTCTGGAGCATAAGACAACAACAAAAAAAATCATACATGTATAGATCAGTTTACACAAGTGGTGCAAATTCAGGGTTGGTAAGGTTGGTAACATTTTTCTTCTTTTGCATTTATCTAGTGTTTTACCCTCTTCTTAACTAAATTTTAAACTTAATTTTCTTTCTTTTTTTTTTGGAGCTGCTTATGGCTGTTCAATTTGTTGTCTTATTAGTAGCAAGAAATGTGATTTAATATGATGTCTGAAATTCATCTAAAACAGGCTACCCTACCTACCCTGACAGGATTTCTGAGAGGATTTTTTAAACTTTTATTCATAAATGTTTTAAATATTAACCATTATTGCAAGCCAGTTAGCTAACATGAGCTAACCTGACAAGAATTCTGAGAGGATTGTTAACACGTTTTCATAAATGTTTCAAGTATATTCCTAGCCAGCTAGCTAGCGTGAGCCAGCCTGACAAAATTTCTGACAGGATCTTGACTGCATCTTAATGTTACCAGTCTCTACCGCTAATGCTATGCTGCTAGCCAAAATGAGCTAACCGGATAAATTTCTAACAAGGTTTTTAACTCTTATTCACAAATGTTTCAAATATTCACTGATATTGCTAGCCATCTAGGTAACATGAGTGAACTGGGCTTAATTTCTGAGAGGATTCTTGTGTCTCATAAATGTTACAAATTGCAACTGCTAATGCTTACCAACTAGCTAACATGAACTTACCTAACAGCACTTCTGTGAGGATTTTTTTTTTTAACTCTTAATAAATGCTACACAGTTTAAATTAATATTCATAAACATATCAAATCTTCATTGTTAATGCTAAGCAAGTTCTTATTCATAAATGTTACAGATTCGAATTGGTATTTCTAGCCATCTAGCTAACATGGGCTAGCAACCATATTTCTGAGACTATTTTCAACATTATTCATAGATGTTTTAAGTGTTCACTGATAATGCTAGCCATCTAGCTAAAATAAGCTAACCTGACAATATTTTTGAGAGGATTTCTTTAATTTTTTAAATTTTTAAATTGTTTTTTAAATGTTTCAACTGCTAACGATAAGCCAATTTCTGAGAAACAGAATTTCTGAGAGGATTTTTAAGTCTTATTCATATATAAAAAATAAAATCTTCCCTGCTAATGCTAACCAATCAGCTAGCATGCTAACTTGACAGGATGTGTCAAATCTCCACTGCTATTGCGAGCTAACAAGCTAACATTAGCTAAGCTGACAGGATTTCTGAGAGATTTCATGATGTTCTCCTGAATGAATGAATGAATAAGTTAAATAAATTATTTGATAATTGGAATACATATAGCAGTGAAGAGCAAAAATTATACACAATAAAATCACAGAGAATAAATATGCATCGTGGTTCTAATGCTAGCTGCTATCTAAGATGCTAAGCTGACAGGATTTTTAAAGTCTTTCCTTTTTGCTGCTTCTTTTGCTTTTATTGTTGTTAATTCCACACAAATCTACTTAATGTATTGCTTGTTAGCATAATTATTAGTATTTTTTTTTTATTTGACAGTGTAGTTTTTTTAAAGTTACTATTGAATAAAAATGAGGTGTATAACATTTATCAAGTTTTTAAGGATTAGGTCACATTCAACATGAGATGCTAAATTAAAAAAAAAAGGGATTTTTTTTATTTCTTTATGTAAGACAGTATAGGTATGATAGAAGCCCTGTGTGTGCTAAATAATAACAATAAAAAAAGTACAGTAAATTTACCATGCAGTTCTCATTAGTCATCTTTCAAGTCATTATTAACTTATTATTTCATGAAATAACAATTTACAGGTGCATAAAAGTTATTAAATGTATTGAAGGGTGCGTTATTGACTGTGATGTGAAGTGACAGATAGCTATAAATACATGCATGATCACACAACAAGGTTTATTTATTCCTTTGAGCTCCCACTTTTCTGCGCTACTATACGATGCAATTATGTGGATCTCCCTTTTCATCATGTGACCGGGACAAACACACAGTGAGTGGGGGGGTGGTGATGTTTGTGCGTTGGTTCTCGCGCAACACTCGGTCAATAAAACATTCTCATGCTATCAGTGCTTCTTCTCCTTTCAGTTCACAGAGAGGGAGAGAGAAAGAGGGAGAGAGAAAGAGGGAGAGCAGAGACATGTGGCTTTCTCACTTCTCTGGAGTTTTATGGATATGCAGTAGTGCTGAACTTTTATCGATATGCAGGATTTTGATTGATGTCCAGAGGTTTAGGAGTCATTGTGTGAACAGAGTGGACTTTATTCTTAGCCTGTGAGGCGTGCGTGTGTGTGTGTGTGTGTGTGTGTGTGTGTGTGTGTGTGTGTTCATGCTGCCTGGTTTCTCACGCCGCTCGTGCATTCAGGTGTCTGGATGAAAGTGGAGTCTGAGAGCGAAAGCAGCATTTTGTAAGTGTTTAATATAAACAATTGCGAGCGTATTTGAATGCTTAGTGTGTTCGTGTCTTACTGTGTGCGTGTCTGCATTTGACTTTCATTGCTAGCGATCAAACGTTTCAAAGTTAACCGTTTAACAAGGTTAAAATCTCGCACAATCTAATTTGTATGTATAACGAAATGTGATAAAGTTCTATGATTACACTGTAATGCCTCTTTACGCTTTACTGCACGTTATATTTTGCGTGTTTATCAGCTTCAAGGTGGAACAGCTGTTTGTAGTTGGGGCGCTCGCGTGTGTATAGTATGTTCTGTCTAGATATATATATATATATAAGTATATATAGAATACACTTCATTGATATCATGTGTTGTGTTAGCCTTATCTTTATCCTATTGTAATGTTTAATGTCTATAAGCACAGCGAGAGCTCAACAACCGAGTCAAATTCCTCGTATGCTTTAGTGTACTTGCCCAGTAACATGTTTGTGGTGTTGTGTGTTAGCATGTTGTCATGGTCCAGTATATCTATCCTTTATAAACGGATGTTTTTAAAGGAAATGTCTGGTGTTTTTTTTTTTTAAACTTTACCTTTATCAAGTTTTCTTAAACAAGAATTTTGACACACTTCCTTGTACTGAGCAAAGAAACAGAAATCCTGTTTAATCCAGACTCGCTTATAAAGGAAGTTTAAGGGCAGTCGATGAACATCTGCGCAAAACACTGTTTTCTAATTTGAACAGATTCTTCAGTTTTTAAGCTCTAAAGCTGTATAAATCATCCAGCTACTAGTGTGGTTGTGCAGGCACAAGTGTGAGTAAATATGTTTTACTTCCCCAGTGATGGGAATTTGGATAAATATGAAGAAATTTCTTTCATGTCTGTTTAATCCCAATATCGTCATGGATAAAGTAATGATAAAAGAGATAAATATCATTTAAACTTTGCTTGATATAAGATATTTATTATTATTTATTAATAAAATTCAACACCTACCTAAAAACCTCTATTGCAGGTGATCTTGAAGGTTCTGTTTGCGATGTAGAAAAGCTACACACACACACACACACACACACACACACACACACACACACACACACACACACACACACCAACTGGGATCATACTGAAACCTTGTTGAAGCACTAACAACCACTAAGGAATAAAACTAAGGAATTCATTTTTTTGCCATATCTTGCGTATCTCTTATTTTCCTTTAAATATTTGCCGGTCTTAATTTTGTCCCCTTTTTCGATGTGGAACATGCAGAACAAGTAAAGCATGGCCTTATGTAAACAAAACGTCACAGTTCCTTGTCTAAATATTTTTGCAGCTCACTGAAGCTTCACCTTCATGATTTTTTTTTTTTATAATCTGTTTGTCTGTTTGACTCCATATGATATCCTGTCTGTGTTACATTGTTGGTTGACGCAAGTGTGTGTGTGTTTGTGTTTGTGTGTGTGTTTTTATATATGTATGTATGTGCACTTTAGGACTCCTCTTGGAGCTTCTCTAGATGAGCAGTCCAACAGTCCGACCAAAGGTGAGTAAAACTGTTTATCTGGAGTTGTGTGTTTTTTTTTTTTTTTTTTTTTTTTTTTTAATTACATAAACTGCAAGTTTTATAAAATCTTTGTGGCTGCTGAGGGTAGGGTTACGTGCAAGCAATAATTAGCTCATTATGAAAGGTGTGTGGGTGTGTGTGTGTGTGTGGGTGTGTGTGTGTGTGTGTGTGTGTATCAACATTCTTAAAGTGCTTTCATGCTCTTCACTACATCAAAGCGATTGTAAGACAGGTAAAAGTTGTGTGTGTTATCAGATCACTATCTTTAAGATCACTATCTTTTCTTCTAAGCTTTGTTTTTTCCAGAATATTCATTCCTCCCATGTATGACCCCTGCCTCGTAAATCATAACTGCCTACAATCACCATTTACATCAACTTTTTATTTATGTTATAGCATGCATTTTTATTGGCCTTACTGTCTGTACCACCTTCACTGGTGGAGTCTAGTTTAGTGTCTGTCCTGTTAGTGTTATTGTTCTTTGGACTGCAGCCCTGTAATCACTAGTGCTCTGACCTACTTGGTGCTTTGCACAGAATAAGTCTCCTCCTGGCTTTTCTTAACTTCAAAGAACAGGAGGATAAAAAAATAAAGTTGGAAAGAAGAAAAATAAGAATGAGAGAATCATAAATTAAATGACGTTGCTTGTGTAAAGTGCTTGTGACTCATCAGCTGTCTGATTTACTTTCCGCATCTGAGAAGTTTGTCACAGCTAAAATAATTCAGTTGTAGTTAGTTATTATTTGGGTGAAGTTGGTGATATAAATATCATCATATGAACATCTACAAAACCAGGAACAGGATGTTTAAATGTGTGCCTGAAGTCAACACATGATAATGTTTAGGATTCAAAGATTTTGGGACAAAAAGTGGGTTGAAAAAAAAAAAAAGCAATAAGTTAAATAAAGCTTAAAGCAGAATGAACATTTTAGTGCTGAATTTCAATCATTATTATATTGAGCCTGTTTTCACCTGCTAGCAAAGCCTCCCCTATAGCACAGCCCCAGCTTGGATGGTTGAGGGCAAGACGGCATCAAGATTCAATCTTGTATCATCATCTCCTGACTTTTACACTTTTTTTATGGGTGGGTTTTAGAGAAAGGTTGACTACTCAGCTGGAATGTGGAGTGACGAGTCTTCTGACCCATTCAATAAACCGTAGCATTTCGTACAAAATGTCAGGGAAATCTGGACCAACGTATCGGATATCGTCTGGCTGGAATTGTAGCCAGTTGCCTACACTCTTAAACATGAAGGGGCCAGAAAAGGTGAAAGTGATGCCAGAGCTCAGTGGTTCTCAAAGTAAGAACTGTGATGTGTACCCAGTGTGTCTGTTATTATAGTTATTATAGTTATTATATTTATTATTGAGTTCTTCTGGTTATTTGTCTGAAAGCCTGGTCAGGTGAACTGAATGATTGTAGCCTATAAATCATTTCAGTTTGGATCTACTGTGTTATGGTTGTGGAGATGTCAAGAATAAAAAGCTCTATGACTCTAATAAATACCTGCAGTATTACTGTACATATTTAAATAATGAATCTGCTATTTGTTTAGTTGGATTTTCTTGCATAAAATAATCTTTTCTGGTCTCTGTGTGTGAATTAAGGGGTCAATGGCGGCAAAAAGTTGGAGAACCCCTGCCATAGTAGAAGCATTTTCGTTTCCCTATGGAACGTTGCGTTTCTTGATGGTTTAATTGTTTTGTTGGTTCCATTTGTTGAAACTAAATTATCTTCCACAAAATCCCTTCTTCCTTGTTTGTGACACCAGTGGTTAAAGTGCTATCATTCCAAAGTTTTTTTTTTTTGCCAGGGACATCTGTACCTATAAAGTAAATTCCACATACCCCCTCAGCATAAACAAATATCAGGCTCGTTATTTAAAGATGCACAGTAATATTCTGGCTGTTTATTGGAGCCATAGAGCTCTTTATTCCTGACCTTTCCACCCACAGAACACATTATCTAAAGACCTACATGTTTGAGTTATTGAGGTTTGGATTAAACCCATTCAATTCAAGTGACCAGCCAAACAGACTGTTAACTGTGCCTTATTTTCTTACAAACCGTTATTAATGTAGTTCTGTGAATATAATCTTGATATAGGTAATAGTTAATACTCCTTAAAACTGTTATTATTATCAGATTATTATCATTCAATTTAGAGCTGCTATTCAGCCCATTTTACAGCAGGCCGCCGCAGCGCAGTGTCCAACATGCAAGTCGTCGACTTTAGCACTGGCACTGAGCAGCTATTTGATATAAAATCGAGAGTATTTTGCGTGACGTGATCTTGCTTTCTAGCAAGCTGCAAAATACAAGATTCTTGCTATATTTTTGAGAACTCACCAGTAAATAAAATGACTTCTGTAGTAGTTGGTTGTGATTAGGGCGATACGACGACATAATACTGATATCGTGATAAATTGTGTTACAATACACCTTTTCTAACTGATTTTTATTAATATCAAATCATTAGAAACTGCAAGCTGAATTTATGCTGACTTTTTTCTAAAAAAGTTGTAAAGAAAAGTTTCTAAAGAACTTTTTCTGAAGTACATTTATAGTACTTTTAATATTAAGCACTGGTACGAGACACAAGTCTGATCATATAATATGCAATATCCATACTAACAAAAACAACTGGCGAAGAAATCATACTGAATATTCTGTCATAAACCTGCCTTGTAATGTTCAGTTAAACCAACTCCCTCAATCATACACTGTGACTCAAAATGAGTGCTGAACGTATGATAATGTTGTCCAGACATTAGTTTCTGGAAATTAATGTATAATCACACAATTAACTCACGCAGTTATATTTGTGCATTGGTGTAACCCAGATATGAAATCCTTGCTGAAATATTTGGTTATGTATCTTTTTAGACGTGTACAGACATGTTCATGTGTGTGTATGTGTGTATGTGTGTATGTGTGTGTGTGTGTGTGTGTGTGTGTGCGTGTGAGCTGCAGTTGCAGTAAATAAAACTCTACAAGAGAAAAAGGCGTGGCTAAAACAGATAGCAGCATGTTGACTGCGAGACTAAAGAAACAAGTTGGTTTAAACACGCTGAACCTGTTCTTTAGAGGGGTTTATGGTCTGCAGTCAGCAGTGGAATGATCTTTGGTACAGTCTTCTTGTTTATTATTGTGTATTTATCATTACTAAATGCACAATATGGATGTTTAACATGCTTCCTGACACTAATCTCTGACATTGAGGATATAAGTAACAGGAAGACTGTGGTACCTGTGAAAGCTGCATTTCAGCCGATTCATTATTCCCCAGATGTAGGAATTCTTAACTAAATTGAACTAAATTAACTGGATCAGTTATCTAGTCATTTACACCAGTGCCTGGCTAGAATGTACAGTGTGAAAATGTTGACTCTTATGTGTATGAGAGCACTGAGCTCGTGCTTTAGTACATAATCATAAATATTTCAATTAAAACCGAAAGGGTACTTTATAAGCAATCAGAGGGCTACTAAGAGCTCAGCCTGGCTTTCAGTTCAGCACAATATAGGTGTGTGTGAGTGAGTGTGTGAGTGAGTGTGTGAGTGTGTGAGTGTGTGAGTGTGTGAGTGTGTGAGTGTGTGAGTGTGTGAGTGTGTGAGTGTGTGAGTGAGTGAGTGAGTGAGTGAGTGTGTGAGTGAGTGAGTGAGTGAGTGCGCATGATAACATACTTCCTGTATCTGTTTAGTGCTCAAAATATTTGTTTCTGTTTTCATATTTGGATTAAAACCTGACGTGCATGTGGTCTATACTGGGAGATTTTTTTTTTAAATTATTATTTATTTAAATTTTTTTAGCATGTATTTAATGAAATGTTAACCATATCACTGTGCCCTGGAAACACTGGAAAACACTGAAAGAAACAGGGCTGCTGGTGAAATTCACAAGTTATAACAATATATAGCCTTCTAAGAATAGCCAACTAATAAAATTTTACTGGATTTACATTCCAGAAAGATCAGAAAGGTTTGCTGGAAATGGTGTCATAATCTACTGAGTGGCTCTGGAGTCCCTTAAACTGTGTTTCATAAAAAAAAAATGCTAAGATGATTTCCTGGAAAGGTGTTTTTTTAAAATTATTTTTTAAAAGCACTGGTAGAGAATGATAACGCAAGAATGACAAACACAGTAACACAAACAGTGAATGTACAAGTCTTGTAATATTTTAAAATTAAGATGCAGCTCTGTGCACAGCGTGTGGTCTTATTGAACGGTGTCACGAAACAAAATGTTTCTTTTGTTTGTCCATAAATACGGTAGAAATATGGTTTTATTTTGGATCTCAGTTTGGCAGTGTTTAGGTCAGGCTAAACCTGATTAGAGCTTCTGTTAGTATCCGAAACTCGTATGTCATGCGAGGAGGATTGCAGGTTCCACGTGTAGTACACGTGTATCGCAAATCGAAAATGCGCACAAGTGTTAACTTGTTTCTCCTGCCTCTGTATAGTATGTACGACATTTTACCATTCTCTCTGCTAAACTCAGAGCAGCGAATCTCTGTTTCGTCCTCATCTGATTCATACAGAGCGATTACTGTAGGTAATCGGCAGTGTGTGGGAATGACAGGGTGCGTGCGAGTGTGTGTTGACAGATGGCAGTTCACAGAGTTTAGATGTTAAAAGGTGAACTAGCTTCTCCCAGTTCTGAAGAAGGAGTTTAGCTGAGGGTGGGGCTTATGATAGATTCAGTATCATGGGTAGGTTTTTATCGTCACAGGTCACCAGAGTTGTTTAAAAAGACAACAAAAAAAAAACCTCCAACTGCAATACACCATGTACAGGAAGATACAAGGGGAAAACCTGGCCTGTATACACTATAGCACTGAGATAATACCGCTCACATACACATACACATACATTCACGTTAATCGATGTAATATTTATTAAATAAATAAGTAACTTGCTTTATTTGCTGTTTTCTGTGCTAATGAATGAATCTGTTGTATTAGTAGTCCTGGTTTGGCACAATTTCAGCCCTTTCTGATTAAACAAAACTGTATTGGTTCATGTAATGGACCTATGTATTCAATTTTTTTGATGTTTTTAATGATTTTGTAGTGTTTATAAGGGAATAAAACACTTAGGGGTTATGCTTTTATAGGAAAGTAATCAACGAGGTGCTGGGATGCAGCCCAATGCAAAGCAGAGTTACTGTTACTGCCCCAAATTTGATTAATTTCCTGCAGCAGCATGTCCCCGAAGTGTTTTATTCCTATTATACCGAAGACGTTTGCCAACGCTAACAGTTTTTAATTTATTAAAGACAAGCACAATTTTTTTTTCCCCGTTTATAGTTCCATTTTATGCTCTTGCATTATAGCATCTATAAACAGTCGTTCCGTCACCGCTCTATCTTTTCTTTCTTGAATTAAAAAATACCAAAAAAAAGTAACCTCAAAGCACAAACTCCTCTGTCTTGAAAACTTCCCCACATCAAAAAACTTAGTTACAGCTTTAGCTCTGACTGTTACAAAGCACTGATAATGGAGACTCCTTCCATAAATAATAAATAAACGTTTCACCTTGTCATCGATTAGCACCTGCAGTACAACTTCCTGACAAGTTGTTACTATAGAAACGATAATGTATTAGAATTAGTGCATTAATATAAACGTGATTTGAATTACAGCCAGAACTGCGGTCAAAGCTGCTGTTGTAGAAACTTGATCAATAGCTTTTGACCAATCAGCCTCATGAATTCAACAGCTTTGAATAATAAACAAAGTTGTTGTTGTTGTTGTTGTTGTTGTTGTTACTACCACCGTGTATGTCAGTTTATACTCCAGAAAATAAGAACACCCCACTAAACTTTTTTTTTTTTGACATTTTGATTTGGCTAAATTTGCTCATTTCATGTTAAGTTGTTTGCTTTTTTTAAATTCTTTATTTTTTTTGGTTTGCAAGTGTGATAATCATCAAAATGAGCAATATGATGTAAATTCCATGTTTGTTTATATAAATAAGAAATCGAAAACATCAGGCTAATGCAGAAAATGAATGACGTGTACAGGGTGTGAGTTGGATTGTATAAGTGTTGTGTACATTTTGTAAAATTGAAGTGAGTTCAGAGTTTAAAGGAATAGTTCAGGCAGAAATGAATCTCGCACAGCTTTAGCTAACACGCAGCTCAGTGTGTCTGGTTTCTGTGTTTTCTCAAAGCGCAAGTGACAGGTTCAGCACTTTTTAGCGTCGAAGCCCTTGTCGTCTTCTCTCTCATCAGACTCGTTATGTTAACGTGAGATTTCTTAGCATTGTATCCGTATCTCTCTGGTTGTTTTATTGTTTGTTTTGTGTTAGTAGTCTTTTTTTTTTTTTTTTTTTTAATTAGCATGTTTTACAGTAACTAACTACTTTCCGCCCCACCACTCCTTGTGAACTTTGGAGCCGAGACCTACACACACACCACCATGTGGTCAATAGGATTGCTCTGTAGATAAGCCAGTGACGGTTCACACCAACAGTTTTATCTCTGCCTGAAGAGCTGATTTGTCAGCGTCAGCTGCGTGTGGGTGTGAGGAAATGTGATTTTGAGAAATGGAGAAGAGTTCTTCGCCTGTCGTTAGTGTTTAGCAATGGCAGAGTGTAAGGATTTTCTTCTTCCTTTGCTTTTTAGGACCACTGAGGAATGGCTGTAGCTTCGAAGATGACTTGTCCTTGGGTGCTGAAGGTGAGTGTTTATATAAATATAGAAAATACTGAAAGTACTCCTTTTATTGTCTTATTCACTGAGAGAAATGTGTTGTAACATGTCTCTAAAGAACAATGACAACTTTTGACGAGCTTTCAACTGATATGAATGTTTCGTCACGGATATTCAATTTCAAGGAAATTTGGAAGAAAAAAAAAAGGCAGCCAATATGGTTTAATAATATTCATTTTTTTTAATAATACTAGGGAAAAATGCATTCATTCAAATTAATAAATTAGAAGAAAATCAACTTTATTAAAATTGATGAAAGATAGGAATTAAGGAATTGATTCATTGAAAGGTATTTAAACTTAAAACATAAAATTGACAAATAGAAAATATAAAAATACTTCATTAAGTAATAAAGTAATTAAGACATGACTGTACAACTAAGCATTGCAGGAAGCTGGTAAACTAGAAGCTAAAGAAATAAGTAAGATGTATTTTAGTGAGGAAATATCAGGGATTTTTACAGAAAGTGAATTCCACAACTTTAGAAACGAAAGGGGTCCAAGCATATTTCATGTTTTGGGCCATAAGCATATAGCAAAAGGTGTCTTGATAAAATTAATGACTTAAACCAAAATCTTTGAGAGCCAAGCCATTAAACTTGTATAATACACAAAATCTGTTTTAGTGAACTTTTCTTATATAATATATTTAATTATTATAATGAAATTTGACAAACCAGAGCCATTTGTGATTGGTGGCCACCAAATAATTCGAGAGGAGGCGGGGCTTAACACATGATTGTGAGATTAACTGCAGATTGACAGCGTGCTGCTGTTTTAATTCATCTACCATTTTTTATTTATAGGTTTAAGTTAATGTGTAAGCACTCACCCGGGCAAGCTTTGACAATAAGATTCATCTGACTCACATTATAAGCAATTATTCCAAATTATCACAACGTAATAATTACTGAGGAACTGCGTTTTCATTTGTCCCAGCTTTACCTACTGTCCCTCTGCACCACCTCTCCACTGACCCAGCTTTTTAGTTAAGACTGAAAATGCAGAAGTGAAACTAAATCCTGCCCAGTAACAGCTGCTATGGGAATCCTTTTCAGAAGTGAAACTGTGTGTATGTGAAACAACCGTCAGTCCAAAATTGGGCAAAGCAAGAAAATAACTAGATCAGATGAACCCGTTACATTAAGGCATTAATGTTATAGTACACCTAGGTTAACAAGGTGCAGGCAGTCAAATCTAAAACAAAGGAGCTGGGGTCTTAGAGAAAACTGGAAATTGATTTGAGACAGGTCAGTCCAATTGGGATGGAATCATGGTCAAATCATTTGAAGCAATTACATGGAAGTCACAAAGCTGTCAACTGAGCCAAGAGGCTACCATCCACGATCCGCCATGCTGCTTATAAGGACACAGCCCTGCCTCTTGGCCCGAATGCTAAACTCTGGTTGGTCAGATGACTTTGAAGCAGTAATGATGCCTGACACGCTTGATTCCATGTCCTTCTGTGATTTGTAATGTAAATTTGCGCTGTCTTGCTAACACGCTTGCAAGGACATTTAGGAGTTTCTGTAAAGAGTCACAGGAATGGCACGAAAGGAGGATGAAGATGGAACGTTCCGGGAGGAATATTTATCCGGACTGTGTACGACACCGTTTACCGATACGGAATTGGTGTATTTTTGCGTATTAGTGTAATTAGTGTGGTGTAACTGTAGGTGGTTTTGATATTGTATTGAATGAATCTTTCCTTGTGATTTGGACACTCTTACACTTCTCTTTCCGTCTCTTTTTCTCTGTAGCCCATTTACTCCAGAGCAGCAGTGCCAAACCTGCACCCAGGTAAGGAAAACCTCCTGAATGATCACCAGTGACCCCATTTTTTCCCCTGTAAGTCATGACTGTCACCTGTTCATGTTAGCAAGTGTCAAAGCAACAGGGGCTCTTTCCTTTTCTTAGACTGTACGAGTTTGAGCCTGAGTTTGCTGGTGCAGAACACTGGCAGTGTCAGAAATTTCTGATTAAAGTGTCAAAGTGTTAGCACTGCCAAAATCCCCCAATAGAAGGACAGCACAGGATCACGCAAAACTCGCAGGAGAGCTACGAATACAGTAGTGAAAATGAAGCACGCTTATGGGCAGAAAAATATTCTTCTTACCTCAAGCTCACTTTGAAGAATCTTTCTTTTTATGCCACATTATGACGTAAGCATTACGTCAAACTTTCTTTAATCACAGGACTATCGTCAGGGGATCTTCATCAGATAATATAACGTGGAGAATTCATCCAAGTTTTATTATGATCATCTTGTACAGTAGGACAAGTATTAATCTTAAAAGACTGCTACAAGAGCACGGTCTAAACTCAGCTTAAGTTCGCAACATTAAGCCGCGATTTTGCCTACGATTTCTCCATTTTATGCAAATTAGCTATGATACAGTAAAGCAACAAATCTAAACAATTGGCTCCAATCCTTGGACCAATCCTTGCATCCACCAACTTCTCTATTCTCACATTTTCCCGTCAGCGTTTATCTTTCGTTTAATAATTTTAGACGTGCATAAATTGAACTCGACACCCATCATCTTATCAGGTTTATTCCAACCAATGTATCAACAAAATAACAATTCATGTGTATTAATTATAGTTGACTTCATTTTGGCTACTACAGTTACTTCTTGGAGATGAATACAACCTTGTGTTTTTATTCTGTAATCTTCAGTCAAAATGCAGTTAAATTTTGGCCACCGCTGACCATCTCGCTGACACATCCCCTCACTCCGCCCCCCGGATTCCAAATATTATCAGGAGGAAACACAGCCTGTTGCATTTGGAAATGTCACAATATGGAAGACAAGTGTGTTATCATTTAATGTCATGGTTTCTTTAAAAAAGAGCCTAGAGAGGCCACGTCCACTAGTGACAACAGTAGCTGTCAGTCGCTACCCAGTAACAAGCCACAAATCAGCAAATTGTCACTGCACAAAAGTGTTTGTCTGTTCTCTTTTTCATCTCTCGCTCTCTCTGTCTCTGTTTTTCTCTCTCTGTCTCTCTCAGTAATTATGACATGCAAGCAATGGAGAAGAGGAGTCAGTTCAGACAGAAGGGTCGGAGTATGAACTCCACCGGCTCGGGAAAGAGCAGTGGCACCGTGTCCAGGTACTGACATACTAAACACTCCACACTGAACTCCATTTATTCCTGCTCTTATCGTTTACTTGCCACTTGGACTTTGTTCTTTTTTCTATTGTTTTTTGTCTGTCTAGTGGAATGTCACCCTATACTTTCCTTTCATAGGTTATAAGCCCTAAGCAAACAGATATGTATGCAATCAAATGTGACTGTTAAAATGATTATGGACGAAGAGTCCGTATTGAATTGGACAAACTCAGTATCTAATGGTAGCATTTTGTTTTGTTTCCTTTTTGCTTTTCGTTTTCTCCCAATTTTAGTCATTGTCAGTTCCCACCCACTAACTTGTTATTCCTGATTGCACAACGCTGTCTTTTTTCAGTATGTGAAAAATATGTGCCACATATTTTCAAACTGCTGATCATAGGACAAATAAAAACACACCTGGAGGAAACTACCCTCTTGTGTTTACCTGGGCTTACAGCTGTCCACAATTGGACCTTCCACCCAGAGAACAGGGCCAGATATTCTCTTCATAAAACCCCTATGGCTATGGCGTAGTCAGGATTAGAGCTCCCAGCAATAGGGTGAATGATTTACTGCCAAATTTGTGATCATAATTAAATGCTCTTAACTTTATAACATTGTAACATTTAATACCCACCAGTGTCTCAGAGCTGTTGGACCTGTATGAAGAGGACCCAGAGGAGATCCTCTACAACCTGGGTTTCGGCCGTGAAGAGCCTGACATTGCCTCTAAAATCCCCTCACGGTTCTTCAACACATCGTCCAATGCCAAAGGCATCGATATCAAGGTTTATCTGGGAGCACAGATGCAGCGCATGGAGCTGGAAAATCCCAACTACGCCCTCACCAGTAAGAGACTTGTTTGTTCTCTGCTTCATACTAGCTCAAAGATCTGTGATGAACATGTTCCTGGATGGTGAGAAGGCGAGAGAGCTTCCTGTTTAACATGCCAGGTAGTTACAGCTGCTTTGCCCCATGGTTCACCTCACTTTTTACACCTGTTCTTCATCTGGTAGGAGTTTTTTAACCTAAACAAATGGAAGATTTTTCTTAGTTATTTGGGTTTCATAAACAACAGTATTGTTGTAAATTTTGAGGAAATGCTTTCCCAAATCATAACAGATTGTGGCCTGCTCATGTGATTCTGACATAACGAGTTAATCAAGAAGTTTCATGCTGTTTATTTGATGATCACTGTCATCAGTTTCTTATTAATAGGAAAAGGAAGTACGAGAGCTTTAAGAGATAGCAAGCACAGTGTTCAGGTATGCAAACAGGTCAAGATCATATGTACCGTACATATCTACATGATGATTACAGTAATAAAACAGATAAGAGACATATATACAGTAGATACCAGGAAGAGACATATATACAGTAGATACCAGGAACATTCTACCATATTGGTCACTCTCTAGGTGTACAGTTAAGGACTGTAGCCCATATTTTGCTATGTACAGTGTATCAGCATCCCTTTAACCCATCCATCAATGGAAACGGACCACCTTAAGACTACCACTGTACAGGTACTGTTTGGGTGGTGGATTAATTCTCAGCACAGCAATGACACTGACATGGTATGCATGCTGCACTGGTACAAGCGATGGTCTGTACAGTGTGTAAGGTTTGGAACATCTCAAAATCATTTTGTCCAGGGCTAGACGAAGCATTAAGTGTTAAATGTAGGTGGAAGATGGACCTGGATGTGGTGCATTTGGCTTGGGTCACATTGGTGGAAGATACAGTCTAACATGTACTGTCCTCTGGCTCACTGTAGAACTACCATAGGAAGGTCTATGCATCTTGGGGGGGTTAAAGTTGTTTCAAAGCCTTTTTTCTGAAGCAGTAGCAAGACTTTTGTCTGGAAAGAAATGCAAGCTAGGAACTTCCCAATGATGCACCTGTGTTGGGCTTCACCTCATCACTGATAAGTCACAGGTTTGAATCTGAACCGTGCCATAGTTATTTCATGGCTATAAGTCCAAGTGAGTGTAATTGGCCCAGTTCCTTGATTGGGAGGAATCTTATCTTTCTTTGTCTTATCTTTCTTTCCCATAGTGTAAAGCTAGCCCAGTATAGCATCTAAACAGTGTAGTCCTGTTATAGTTGACCTCTAAACATGTTCAGTTGCTCTTTGATATTGCCCAAGTGGCAGGTCAAAAAAGAGTCTGTGGCTTCATTCATCTTGGACAAAGTACACCATATGGCTAAATGTATGTGGACTCCTGACCATGGCCCCCATATGTGGTTCTTCCCCAAACTGTTGCCACAAAGTTTAATGCACACAGTCCTCTAGTGTGTCTTTGTATGCTGTAGTATTAACAGTACCCTTTACTGGATCTAAGAAGCTGTTCCAGCATGACATGAGAGAGGCATACATAATGGGGTGGGAATTGGCAAGAGTAAATTAAAAGGAAAAACTGGGTAAAACATCAATCTCAATGGCACAGCCAGCCCAGAGACATCAGTCTGAATGGTACAGCCAACTAAAGGTAATCTTAGAAGTGTGGTCTTCAGAGACCCTATCCTGGCCAACTTGTTAGGAGCATCAATCATTTGATTAGTTTGTGGGAACAGTTTGTCAAGACTCCAACTGTACAGTGGCTTAAGTTCTTGCATGTTGCGCGAAGATCCTTTGCAGCTTTCTTTGGCAGATGTGATCGCAGCTTTTGGACAAGAGAATTAAGGCTTCTTTCACAGCCACTGATACTAATTTGTCAAAGATATGCTGTTACTCTTACAAAGCCTGAGGAATTACTTTTAATATGGAGACATCAAGGTTGTGATTGGAAATTTTGTCCACATCTCTAGCCATAATTGATCATTGATCCAGGTCTCATTGTCTGTCCACTCTTGGTAGAAAGTAATGCCACTGTTAATTTGAACAACAGTGATAAACGTTTGTGCAGATTTTTGTTTTTACATGTTATTTGTAAGTGAGTGAAAGAGTTCTATATTTGCATTGTTGTTGAATACACAGGAAGCATGAAAACCCAGCGATGCAAAGCCAACTCTAATGACTGAAAATAGCACATAATGGCATCATTGTCTTTTAAGAGAGAGCGTTTCAAAAGGGAAAAAGTTAGCAGACATATCAGCCCTTTATGAGTCATTTCTAAGAGCTGTTCAGGTTGCTTCTTTGCCCATTTGCCACCGCAATGCCAGCCTGCTTGCTGGCTCACGTTTCCATACCTCTGGCTTGGAGCATTAGAAAGCATGCAGATGGGATCAGGAAAGATCTAGACTTTTCATTTGTTATCATTACGGAGGGTTGGAATTTGGTCTCGTTCGGTTGATAGGGTTTGCACAATGTACTGTTGTGGGAGTTCAAGCTTAACTGCATGTGTTTATTGAAAGTGCTAAATCTTGCTGCAAAAGGTGTAGAAAGAAATGCCTTAAAATTTTATCGAACACAGTGTTCGGGTTGCACTGAAGTTATGCTGTCTAGAAGCATGTTAAGCTTGCTGAGTTAAGCCTGCAATTCTGTTGACGTTACAGAAGAAAATGAAAAGCTGTGGCAGAAGTGAGCTTCAGTTTTCCCACAATGTCTTGTTGTCTTTTCTTATATAACATCTGTCTCTCAGAACACATAGGGGGTGGAGAAGGATTGATTGTGTGTGTCATTTACGCTGATCAAGAAGCCAGTAGTTCTCTCAGTTCTGCGCTGTCTTGGCTGGTTTTCCTTTGAGTCATGCCTGAATGCTTAGTCACAGAGTCTTTACACAGGAAAATGGCTGTACAGGCAGAGATAGCTGCTTGCTTGTTCGTTTACTGACAGCTTGGGTCATTTATTCGGGTCATTGACTTGTACCAAAAACATGTACAAGTCAAATAAAATGTGTGTGTGTTCATTTTAGCTTAAATGTATTTTCCTTATTCATTTTTAATTTATTGATTTACTTTTTTCATTTTTGTGTGTGTGTATATATACTGTATAGCTATATATTTATTTTCTTTTTTTCTTTCTTCCTTTCTTTCTTTCTTTCTTCCTTTCTTTCTTTCTTCCTTGAGAGCAATTGTAACATGGCAAAGCAATTTCTCCCTGGGATTAATAAAGTTCTTTGAATCTTGAATCTTGAAATGTTTGGTTGATTGAATGTGTGCATATGCTTTTTTTTTTCTTGCTGGAATTTCTGCAAATTCAGCAGCAAATGAGTCCCACACTGGCACATTTGCAGCTGATTTGCAAACGCCATTAATTCAAATGCTGTTGGAAATACTCAAAGCTTAATGCCTGCTTCCTTCTTCGTAGGCCGTTTTCGCCAAACTGAGGTTTTGGCCACTGTCGCCAATGTCTTCTCAGAGATCTACTCCCAGGTCTCGGGTCGTCCACTTCAAAAGATCTGCCACAAGGAGGCAGAGCCTAAAGAGCCTGCCCCACTGCGAAGGACTAACTCCACTCTTAATGCAGTCAAGATCCTGAAGAAGAACATCACCCGGCCAAACCTCTTGGCCTTGGCAGAGATGATGTCGACACAGCCCACAAAAACTACAAACTCTGACCCTGAGGGAGCGAAGAACGGTGTTTGTGAGCCTCACTCAGATGCTGAGCTCAAGCAGAAGATTTTCAGGAGGAAAGACTCATGTCTGGCGACAGTAACTGAGGAGTCTAATCAGTCCGGTGTTGATGTTTGTGAGTCAGAGGTAGAAAACTCCAAACTTGTTAATGGAAACCGATTGTCTCCAAGTGTTGCTGAAAAACCTGAGGTGATTCCGGATGTTTCAGACATACCAAGTTTGATGAAGGAGCAGAGCAACAAAGAAGTTGTTGAATCTGAATCAAGTCCAATCCCAGAAAAGCAGAAGATGGTCTCCTCCTCTTCCACTCCAGATAAAGAGCCCTGCTCCTTCCTGCCCAATCCTCACATGGCACATCTCCTCACCCAGCCGCGAGACTCCTTCGAGATGGAAGAGGTAAAGTTTACTTTCAGAACTTTACATATAAACCCTCCCTTGCCTTCTTTTGTTATTTTGTTTTTCTTTTTGAACTGTAATTTAATGTTGTGACCTTTGAAAGCTACAAGTAATGAGTGTGCAGGAACCACACTGCTTCAAAGGTCAGGATAGAGCAGTGGTGGCTTTTGTTGGTTCAGCTGCACAATATTGTTGTTAAATCTTTTATGTCCTTTTTTGCCTAATTATGCATATGTGTGTTGATCTTAGCAGCGTATATTTTGGTAACAAAGTCTTTTACTTCAGTTACAGAGTAACGAGGATGAGGCGATTTCTGGGACTCACTGTTATTCCAGAGAGGGCAGTGGTGAGTCTTGCCGTCCATATTTCCAACCTATTAAGGGTTATTTTTGTTTTCGTAGCCAGTTCTGCTCTCTTAGTCCCCCCTGCACTGCACATATTATATATTATATTTTCTGTGTTAAGTACCTGAATGCAGCACCAGAATTTTATAACTCTATGTTCTCAAGTGACATTTACAAACCATCATTCATTTCATAGATTAGGTCTCACGTTATGGATTTTTATCCCATTTGACAGAGTATCCTTGTGTAGAGATTTAATGGCTTGTAGCTGCAGTTATTATTTTTTGTTGTTGTTGTTTTAACCCCGCCCCCTCAGCTCTGCCCCTTGTACATTGCAATAGTAAGATGTTTGTCAAAACTCTTCAGTTTAGACCGTGTGCTTTGGCAGTGTATCCAGTGGTTGATAAGTATAGCATGAATGTAGTATAGAGATGATGTAATGAGGGTTGCACTTCTAAAAACAATTTACAGTCAGATTTGCAGGTTTACAAAAATCGATTCATGAAATTACAATGCTATCATTGTAATGTCAGATTGTTTGTGGCCTTTTGAGTTTTTTTCCCCCTTTATTTTCAGTTTAGTGTAAGGAATCCTGAAAAAAAAAAATGAGGAAAGGCTACTGAAGAAGCAGAACTTGGAACATCTGGCTTCAGTAATCATTGTGAATTAAAGGTTTAATTCAGCCATCTGAATAACAAATTATGCAGTTAAAACACAAGTTTTACATTAGCCTTTGGATTACAAAACACTCTTTTGTAAAGGCAGATTCTGTTGGTGATGATTTGAATTACTCCAACCTTGTGGATAAGAACATTGCTCCTAAAAATACAGTGGGCCTCAATCAAATCAGTGGGAACTCTTCCTAAAACAGACATCTTTTTCACAGAGAGAGATCATTATAATAGTCCCCACATAGTTTAGTACCCATCCCTAAAAGCAAACTGAACAGATTTATAAGAGCTGGGAATGTACTCCAGTAGTGGATCCTGTCTGTCCTCTTGTGGTAGATTTCGGATAAGACTTACTGGCTTTTTCCTGCTGCAAAACACACTGTAAATTTTGGCACCAGAAAATTGGCACTGTACTTTCCCTGTCAGCTGCCTGTCCAGTACCTGCCTGAGACCAGCAACAGCAGGATCTAGTGGTACTCTGTGGCAGTTTGAGTGACATTGTTCATTGCTGATTGCTGACCAGCAAAAGCAGCTGAAAGGTCTGAGCCGCTGGTGCTGTGTTTGTAAATAGCAATTTTTTGGTGTTTTTTTTTTTTTTTTGACAAAATGAAAATAGAATCATTATTTTGACTTTCAACTGAAGTTCATCATGGTGCAAATTTTATATCTTGTTATATTTGGCAAATTCAAAAACCCTTGATCAATGAACCTTTTCAGTAATTTAATTGCAACCAAGCAAACTGCAATCTCACATTCATGTTAATCCAAGCACATTTTTGCTGTGCACTGAATTGATGATGAACTCGCCGTTATTGTAGGCATGGTTATGTTCCATTCTTCCTTTGTCTCTCAAGTCCTTCGATCTAGAACTGCAACCCCAAAACCCACTGGTTTCCATTTGGGCTTGAACATGTAATGCATGTACAACAAAATTGTTTGCAAACTTGTATCTGACACTCTCTCCCTGTCTTCCACTTGTGCATTTTATTTCCAGAGCCTTTACTGAGGACAGCTAGTCAACAGTCAGACAGCAGCGGCTTTGCAGAAGATCCCTCAACAGAAGGTTCAGCTAATTTTCTGAAGGTGTGTTCATCAGGCAGTTTAGAGAGCTATGCAGGCCATAGTGCAGTGTTTTCCAACCCCACTACAGCAAATTGTAGTCTGGTCCTGCTCACTGCACCTCACAAATCTATTTTCCTGCTGATAATTGAAATTAAAAGTTACTGGCAATTTTTTCACACAAGTTATGTAAATGTTAATGAAACATTACTATAAAATTACTATTATTAAAAGGTTTGCTTAAGCCATCTTATTGTCTTAAATCCATGCAACGAACAAAATTAAGACTGACACCTGCTCTGCTGGGTAGCTGAACACTTAATGTATGCTTGACAGATCACATTTTGTGCACATGTTGCAATAAAACATTAAGATTACTAAAGCATTAAACTTCTGCATCAGGTCCAGGAGAGCTCCGACAGCTGTGACAGCGAAACAACCGTGACATCTCACGCAGTTGGATCTGGAACACCTGTGTCTCTGGAACACCCAGCCTTTGAAAGGCTGTTAGTGGACGAGGAGCTACTTGTGCAGACCAGCATGGGGCTCTTTGGACCTATCGGAGCTGAGGAAGTCCCTGAACATGTGAGGCAACAGTTGCCAACACATTGCGTCATGGACAAGACAAAGCCAGAGACTCTGGAGACTGCTGGGTCTGAGATAGAAATTCATCATAGACTCACCGGTTCTGTAATTGAGACAAGCTCTAGCACAGAATCACTCTCCACTGTAGAGTCAGCAGATCCACAGTCATCTACGGATCTGGCTTCAGTACCAAACGTACCTAATGCAAGTGCAGAGACGGGTGAACAAGATATGATCATGGAGGCTGACAGCTCAACAGAGACAAATTCGTCACAATCAAGCTCTTCCACTCCATTAGAACCAGTGTTAGAAAATGTACCAACCCCAGGTCAAAGTTCAGATGCTGTTCATGAAAATGAGAACCGTAGCACCTCAAATATGGTCCATGGTGCCCTGCTTCGGGCCCAGCAGAGGACAAACTCATGCGAGGAGCAGAGGAGACGGGTTTGGATTCGGTCAAGTGACCTACTGAAGAATCTAGATGAGCAGGTGAGGAACCCACTTCAAAGGTCCAGCTCCCTCCCAAACTCGCTGCTGAGCCCAACTCGGGTGGTGTCATCTGTGCGCATCCAACTGGGTCAGGGCTCAGTCCGACAGTGCACTCCACCATGCTATAGCTATTGCTATGAGGGGGAACCAGAGGAGGACACATCCATTGTAGAGGGAAAAAACAACAAATCTCAGTCCAGTTACCAGTCCAATCTTGCTGATGGAGACTCAATCAGCTTAAATCCAGAGACAGAGGTAGACAGCACAGGAGTGCCTACGTACCCCATGAATGTGCCTCAGCATTTAACTCGGTCGACTAGCTCACTCTACAGCATCCCTGCTGATTGGCCCTTGCGGCGTATGGCAGAAGCTCCTGTTTGGAGCGCCAACAGTGTTCCTGATCTGACCCAGTACACAGGAATACCGCATCCTGCGATTCCACGTCACATCCAACAAGAGCTTCCTCAATTCAGAGGACCAGTTGGTTCCCCTTACCAGAAACCTGTCAATCCCCCTAGTCACAGTTATACCCCTATCAACAGCCCCTGCCCTTACACACAGAGTGGGTTGTATTCCCAGTATCCTCAGCCACAGAACTCACCATTTCCTCACCCTGTATACACAGCACCTCATGGTCCACCTTTCCCCCAACAAAATGTGGCTTATACCCACACACAAAGCGTGCCTTACAATCCTTTAACACCCTTCCAGTCTCCTCCTCTAACTAACCCTTATGGCTCCACCTTCAATCTGCACCTGCAGGCAGGTCCCCACAACCCTCATGTGCCTCTTACCCACTCTTGTAGTGCCCCCTGTAGCCTGGCCTACGGTAACACACCTTATCACCCCACTATGCCCTATGGACATCAGTGTTCCCCATTCCACACTCCGCCTGCCCCATTCTCCCCAATGTCTGCCTCATTCCCATCTGACACCCCAACTCCTCCCCCAACTATGGGCAGTACGGAAATGCAGCTGCGTCGAGTCCTGCATGAAATTAGAGGCACCGTCCAGAGTTTTGGCCAGGTGAGAATTCTTACGGATAAGGAAAAATTTTTGTTTGTTTACCTAACTCAACCAGCCTTCATGTACCGTTGGCAGAATTTGATTTTCAGATTAACTCTTTTCCCAAGGTATGTTCTTAACCTGCCCAACAGCTAATAACAACATATATATCAACTCTGCAGCTTGTTACATGGAGCACTATTGACTTTAGATTAGCAGACCTTGATTAGCGCTGTTATTTCTCCAGCAGGCCCAAGTAAGGAAGTTTCTGGTTTCCTGGTTGTCTCTCCCTAAAAGCAAACAACAAGGCTGACTCAGCGTATCATTGTGTGGTGTTCAGCTCTGTTTCATGTGTGCATGACCTCTAGCTAATCTCATTTTCTTCTTCTTCTTCTTCTTCTTCTTCTTCTTCTTCTTCTTCTTTTAAAATGGTTGTTTGGCAGAGTGCTTCCGAGCACCGCGATGGCACACCCTCAGGGGTACACAGTCCACACCAAGCTGTCCAACCACTCTATGAGGTATTGATCTTTAATTGCTTTAATTTTATTCATGTTTGGTTTATGTAGGCAAACCTGTCTTCAGTAGTTTGCTAATTGTGTCGCTGTAGTAACTGATCTGGAATCTTCCACATTTTGTGCTACTAAATTCATATGTTGTTAATTATATTTTATCATATTTTTATCTGATATTGTTAGTGTTCTATAGAATTTGCATATTATGCATCCTACTTCCCCCTCTGTAGGTACTGTGTACTGATACGGTCTT
>JAKKZN010000005.1:22472548-22486578 GCA_033441825.1 Pangasius elongatus | reverse complement strand
CTACCTTTAACATACTCATTATGTTAGGTTTCTTGTGCGTGGCTAGATAGAAATCTGTGTTTCCCCTGGTAACAGTGCGTTCTAGACTGAGTTTATGTGGTGTGTGTGTGTGTGTGTGTGTGTGTGTGTGTGTGTGTGTCTGTGTGTGTGTGTGTGTGTGTGTGTGTTTTGTCCAGCATTCCTACACACAGGTTATTAGATGTACCTGGACAATGGTGACCCGATTGGCTGAGCCATGATCAAAGCAAGCCCATGTTAATACTAATCCCCAAAAGGCATAACATTTATCATTATAACAAATAATTAATATAAAGTTATAATGTCATTTATAACATTATATTATTATATACTTATTATCTGATTTGTGAGGCTGAAACGATTCTTAAACCCAAACCCTGCCTTATTGTTTACCTTCTGTTTCAAGGTCTGGATTTCTTCTATCACATATATAAACTCCAGGGGGGAAAAAAACCACTCCAAAAATGATATGGAATGCAAAATAGATGGACATTGCAAAATCTGAATTTAAAGGTGCAATGGTCAGCTGATTTAATTTCTTACTTATACAAATAACCTGAGAAATGTGTAAAACATAAAAAAAAAATTTTTTTTTTAAATAGTTGTTTAAGTCATAGCCTCAGCTCTGATGTATTACATGGCTGAAAAACCCATTCGGAAAACTGCATTATGGAGTGCTTGGTTGTGTTTATACAGACCTCCTCATTTTATGGACACTACCCAATGCGCTTTCACTCCTCCTCTATCTTAGTCTGAAATCAGTAATCGCCCAGCGCAGCCGGATAATACCTGTAAGCAAATAAATCACTCTGTGCTTTGAAAAATCGTAACAAACACAGAAAAAACAGAATTTTGTGTGAAGGGGATAAAGCTGGATGCAGAATTGGTGATGTTGTGCCTTGACAGGTGTGTAAATGGAGTCTGCACAAAGCTTTGAATTGTTTGAATGGCCAGTTTCATGTAGATACCTATTTTTATTACAAAGAAAAACAGGACCAAAAAAAAAGTGCGAAAGCACTCTTCTCCTACATCAGTATGAGCAGAATTTAATGTATTTATAGTGTTATAACTTGGCTTTCAAGCAGCTAAGTGGTCTATCATGTAGCTTACAAGTCTAACAATGCTAATGATGATAATAAAGGAGACTGTTACGAAGTGCTGACACTGGAGATCCCTTTCGTAAATATTAAATAGACATCTCCTCATGTAAGTTGTTGCTGTAGAAATGATAACGAAATAGGATGAGTGCATTAATATAAACCTGTGATTTGCCTTGGGGGTGGAATTACCACCAGAGCTGTGGTTATAAAAACGTTAATCAATTAATCTGACCAATCAGATTCAAGAATTCAATGGAGGTGCTGCAGAAGTTATAACTATAATTTTCATAACAACATCTTTTTTGTGTTAGATTTGTGAGCTTATTTGTGAACTTATAGCCAGCTCTCAGCCCTAAAACTAACATATGCTTGCAGTGTATTATGGGTAAAACTTTTGGTCCCTCATTCACCAAATTAACAAATGCCTCATTAGAATGAATTATATGCATTCTATGGATATTTCTTTAAAAATCTGCCATTTCAGTAATGAATTTTGGACAATATAGATAAAGCTCCATGACTGCATCCTGCCCTTGACAAATCCCACATCTACTTCTCGGCTAAACCTATTACTGACAGTACAATTATTTAATAAATATTGACTTTAGACCATAGTGGATATCAGTGTCTGGGCTCAATGTTGCCAGCTGAACATTTTCCCTTATTCTGAAGTGTTGAGTTACTGTGCTGTGGTTCGCCCCCTGTGTGAGCCTTTTGGGGACCCAAAAATTCCAGGAATTGTTAAAAAAAATAATAATAATAAAATCTAGTATTATAAAACTTACAGCATTTCTCCTTTAATCCCCTTCAAAGTACTCTCTTTGTGCTGTGATACACTTGTCACAGCATCTCTCCCAGTTTCTCCGAATTCTTCCAGGATTTTTTTGGGTCCCTCCTCATACATACAATTGAATGATTGAAACATTTAAAGAAACCTGTCACTGTACATGTTTAGAATTGATCTGGATGGACTTTTTCTCTAGTACGATTGAAGTAGTGTTGTTTTGTTTTGGGTTTTTTTTTGCCTATGTCCAGCTGTGTTGTGGACTGCAGGCTAATTAGTGAGCACTGGATCGATGGAGTGGCAGATGGCCAGTAGCCAAAGTAAATGGTTCACTTGGAATTGGTCCTAGGTTAGGCTGAGGGTCGTTCAGTGAAATTAGATTTAGTCTAAGACTGGATGTGTGCCACATATTGGTTGAGAATAGTTTGCTAAATGTGTTTTATTTGTTTTAATTTTCTTCTGATTAGAGACAATGGTCATAGCCAATCCCCAGCTGCCCTCAATGTCTCTCCTGTGATACAACCGAGTGAAGGCTTAAACATTCTTAAATCAACCACCACCATAATTCCACATACAACGAACCTATGCCTGTGCTTGGCTAGCCTTGATCTGATCGGCAGAGGAGAAAGTAATGGCACCCCTCCCACCCCAAGAGCGATTATTCAGGACACTGAGTGACATATTTAGGATCAAACTTGCAATGTCCTGATCACTTAGCCACGTGCACCACTTAAAACATTTGCTACATGTTAAATTGTGCTTTATTTTGGTCCTGTATAATTTGAAGGCAGCACAGTCGCACAGCAAGTAGCATTGCTGCTTTATTACTCTCTAGGGTCCTGGGTTTGATCCTGAGCTTGGATTACTGTCTCTCTGTGTTTCGTCCAACTGCCCAAAAACACCCCAGTACATTGTTACATTGACGTTACATTGATGCTAAGTGTGAAATAGTGTGTATATGTGTGTTCATGGAGCCCTGCAATGGGCTAGGTGTCCTATCCAGGGTGTATTTCTGCTTCAAGCCTAGTGCTCCAGGATAGGGAACTGACACTGAATCATCAATATACTTCAAATATATCATTCATTTATTTGTTTTGTTTGCTTGTTATTAAACTTTTTAATAACGTTTTTATTTACTTAACAATTTGCAAATTTCTTATACTGAATTTAAAATTGTGTGGGAAAAAAAACCAACAATGTTCATAACCCAAAATTTAATGTTGTATCTCACCAGAAACTTCAGCTAAACCACCTAAAAATAATCACACTCTCTTGTAGGAGGACAGTGATTCATCTTCACCATGGCTGAAAATCTGAATAATTAAAAATCCCCTAGATGATGTGACAGCGTGATTGAGCATGTATCTTAAGGCTCGTGGCTATACGAGGTTCTTGCTTCATCCAGGCAGCGAATTTGGCTAAAACGAACAGCTTCCTGAACTTGAATCATCAATAATGTAGAGCGCATCAGCATGTCCCGCTGGGAGGTTATATTGCCCTGCTCCGAGTCCTGCTAATGTTTGTGAGGGTGGAGGATAAACCTCGGCCATCTGAGGCCACACACACACACACACACACACACACACACACTTACAGAGAGGCCAGAGGGCAGAAGATAACAGAGGGAGTCCTGAATGCTTGGCGCTAGAGAAAGTGGGATGATTTGGTGTTTTATGGAGGAGTGAGAGAAACAAACCAACACTCTAATTCCATCTTTCTATTACTCTGTACTCTCTCTCTCTCTCTCTCTCTCTCTCTCTCTCTCTTGCTGCGTGGTGGAACAGGAGAAGGCGGGCGGTCCAGGAGGGAGACTAATCACCGGCTCTCATAAGGAGGGGGCCAGTGGAGAGTGGAGCGGCTGTATGCGTGACCACACAGCTGCTCTTTGTCCTTTTCACTCAGTTTCTTTTACCCTCACACTCTGCTTTCCACTCTCTGTCCTTCCGTTAACTCTCAACACCATGGAGCCCAACAGTCCTAAGAAGATCCAGTTTGCCGTCCCGCTGTTTCAGAGCCATTTGGACCCTCAGGCAGCAGAACATGTGAGTAGAGACAGAGACTCAGTGGGTCTTGTTACTAATTCATGATGATCTCATAGCTTTATTCTTTATTTTTTAATTGTATTTATCTTCCTGCCAAATTAATTTAGATATTAATTTAGACAGAATTAATGTCAGTTGATGCTGATCATGATGGTTTTATAGAAAAGCAATAATAATAATAATACTAATAATACTACTACTAATAATAATATGGTGCAGTAATGTGATAAACATTTCTGACTCAGGAAGACTTCATGTAGTAAAATAAATCATTACGTGTGAAATGATATCCATGGCTGCTTGTGTGCAATGTTTTCTCAATCCCAGAGTGTGAAAAGCAGGATTTCTTCAGAGCAGATGGAGTACTGATGGTTACTGTAACACACTGAGCCAATTTTATGATGGTGATGATGCCAGTTTAGCCAATCAGCAGCAACCTCGCTTGTGCTGAGTTAGAGGTCCATTAGAAGAGGCAGCGTCAGATCTAATTCTCAGTCTCCTGATCACTCTGGAGAGGAAAGAGAGACATGGCTACATGATTATAGAGCTATAAGTGTACAATAAAGATGGTAAAGGAGAGCAGGGGTGAAACTGGCTATAGTGCTCATATAGGGTTCAGCTTTCAGGAAAAGCTCACAGTTATCCGCAGTTGGACAGCTAATAAAAGTACAGCAATGCATCTCAAGGGAAAAAAAAAAACAAGTCGATCAAAATGCAAGTTCATGACAGAAGAAGCGATAAACAGACTGTTGATCTGAATAATACACAGTGCTGATTTTATGTGCTGATGTTTATCATGTAGCATTGATCATCCATACCAAAAAAAAACGGGATTAACTTGCTGGATGATTTTGTTGAAATCATAATTTTTCGATAATCCTTTAGCGTTACGCATCATCATAATCAAGTTGTCAATTTGTGAACCTGGCTCTTTTTTTTAGCCTTCATAGTTGACTTGCTTGAGTTGAATGCTAAAATTACACAGAAGTATACATACATAAATTAATAACTACATTCATTAATTAAATGATAAACAAAACACACAACAAAACATTTACATCTTGAGTATAGTCAAATATATGTATCATTTCCTATTAATAGATTAAAATAAAAGATTATTTGCCAAGACTAGAAGCTTCAAGCTTGAAATGAGTAAAAAATGTCTAGAAATAGGTTTAATAATCTTCTATTTGATTTATTATAATCATATAATAGCTGACACTAAATAAACCTGACTATAATCAAGATATTTGTACCTGTTAGATGTCATTTTTTTGCAGCATAATCACCGATTTCACTTTTCCTGTCCCTGTGCCACAATTATTAACATATTCAATCAGCTGCCACCTTTACATACTGATAAACTCACTTTTTACAAAATCTCACCTGTTACTTTTCCTACTTATACCACTCCACCTTGCAGTTTTATTTCCACCATACGCTACAACTTTTGTGACACAATTAAATGAAATGAAGTAACACACGTGAACAAAACCCTCTTTTTTCGCTCTCTGCTCCACAGATACGCAAACGAAGGCCCACTCCAGCCACTCTTGTCATCTATAATGACCCCAATGCATCAGGTAACGTTATGTTGTGGTTGCAAAACCCCCTCATTACACACAAGCATACTTATCTGGAGTGTGTGCACAAAGAGGTTTGGTTCAAACTGGAGTCTTTTGGGTCAAGGCTGAAAAAGCGCACACAACGCCAAGAGCTCCCTATTACCCAGTAAGCTATATTATCAAACTTAAAAATAAATAAATGAATATAATGCTCAAGGACATTTATGTAAATCATTCGCAATATGCATGCTTTTTTAACTGAATTAAAAGTATTGGCACCTTTGCTTTTTAATTACTTGCTGACACATTTCGCTTTCGCTTCTGGGCCTTCATTCATTTCGAACACACTGGATTTAACTTATCATGTGCTCATAAAGCTCTACATGAGCCATGTCTAATATGTTGGGGCAGTGAAAAATAATAAGCATTACATTACTGTTCACTGGGAAAACACTGTACTGAGAGCCATACAAGGCTTGTATGGCCTACATTCCTGTTCAAACACCCGATTCATCAACAAATCACAAGTAATATCAGGTGCAGTGGTAGCTCAGTGGTTAGGACTGATCAGAAGGTCATGAGTTCGATCCCCAGCACCCCCAAGCTGCCACTGCTGGGCCCTTGAGCAAGGCCCTTAACCCTCAACTGCTCAGTTGTATAAATAAGATAAAAATGTAAGTTGCTCTGGATAAGGGTGTCTGCCAAATGCCATAAATGTAAATGTAAGGTGCGATTGGAAACATGGTGTGTAGAATCGGTTGTCTCCAGAACTCAAGAAACATTCATTTCCTGACCCTTTTGTTGATATCATTCATGTTAGGCTTGACGTAGTTTAAAATGTTACTGCAATCCACACATACACACACACATTCATATCTGTAGGAATGATAAGATATATGGATGTACTATCTGGGCCTTGAGAGAATTCCTGTTGCTTTTATCAGTCTCCTTGAGTATGAGATAGTGTGTTTGTTTTGTGAGTTGTTTTGTCTGGTGTTTGGGATTTTGGGTGAAGCGTGACGAGCTCGGTGGAGGTTTCAGGGACGGTGGTCAAGCTGTTGTTGTTTTGCGTTGATGTTGTGTACTGAGAAGATTTCAGAGACTTGGACAATCTTAATCACTTTCATCTAGCTATTCACTTTTATTAACTGGACAATCTTTTCCAGCTTTTTTCTGGGACATTTTAAAGGTTTTCAGCTTGGTCATTCAGGAAGAGTTCAAAGACATTTGTTTAGACAAGCTTTAGACTCGGATATTTATTTACAAGTTCAGGGACCTTGGTGTACCTGTATGCTGTGTCATTTTAAAAATATGTCTGAGACGTTGTTTTGTCTGTCCTCTGAGATATCACTAAACATTTTAGTGATATTGTTCTAACGGACACTTCGAGATTTATGAAGGTTTATTTTTTTACCTTCGGACTGCGGTATTTCCAAAAGATTTAACTGGCTTTGATCAAGCCATGGTTAGTATATTTGTTGGCTGAAAAAAGTGAGATATATAACATTTGGGTGTGTGCTTTTATCGGAAAATAATCAACAGTGGGGTGGTGGGTATGTGGGTATGTGACCTGCGACGAAGTTTACTTACTGTTACCAGCACCACTGTTAATATTTTCCTACAGGAGCACATTTTATATCTCTTACACTGGAAGAACAACGCATTGTACTTTTATCTGTTTATAGCTACATTACAATGTTGTGGAATGTCCATGAAACATGCTAGTTACTGTTATTATTTATAACTGCTTAATAAGACCGAGAAAAGGCAAAGACCTCTGTTCTGTAGACTTTCCAATGCTAAAACACTTGTTTTAAGTTACAGTCTGTCTGTTACAAGGCAATGACACTGGAGACTCCTTCCAAAAATGCCAAAAACCTCATCATATTAACAATTACACACATTTCAAATTCATTTCTGTGGCATGTTTGGAATACATAAGTTGGTACTATAGAACCAATAACATGAGAACGAATATATAATATAATATAATATAAACATGTGATTTGAATTAGAGTCAGAAGTTCTGTATGAAATGCTGTTATAGAAAATGATTCAACACCTTTTGACCAATCAGAATCAAGAATTTAACCCTTTCATGCTTGAATTATTTATACACATATTCAGATTTTTCTCGTTTTTTTTTAAAACTGAAAATTGCATGATTGGGACTGTTGCATCCATCTTTGGTTTCATGGTATGTTCTGAGATTTCTTAAAGACTTCTGAGACTTTGGAATACCTGCTCATAAATACCAGAGAACTTCAATCTAATTGAACATTGATCAAGATTTTCGCAGTGGTGTTTGCTTTTGAGAGATTTCAGAGCTCAGCTGTCCACTAGGTCATTTGTGAAATTGTGTGTGTGTGTGTGTGTGTGTGTGTGTGTGTGTGTGTGTGTGTGTGTGTGTGTGGCATTGGAGCGCAAGTTGATATCCTACAAACAGCCTCCCTGTTGCTTCACCATATGGAACAAGGAGAACCATGCAGAGTGGCACAGTCGAAGCAAAACACAAAGATGTCCTATTCTCCAATTTTTCACTTGGGCTGCAGTAATGCATGGTGTTCCCATCCAAAACCAAAATAATTATTTCCCAGATCTTACACAAAGTAACCAATTAACACTTAAAATATCCATGGTGTGCCTTCAGCAGCACAAGCATAAATGCACTTGTACTCCAAGTGTTGTTGTTTGTTTGTTCGGAAAGCAAGGGTTCTCCATTAACACTCGCAGTTTAATCAATGCCAGTTTTATGATCCATCTCTAGCTAGCTGGTCCTGGTTTCTGAGCTATTCAAAGGAGCTTCATAGGTTGTGTGTGTAGACTCAAGAATGTTTTTGTGCCTGAAGGACAAACCACTGTGAACACACACATTAATACTGACCACATGTCCAGTTCGTGGGGTCACTAATCCACAGCAAAAGTTTGCTTCCCTAAAATCAAATAGACCTTACAATTTAGCTGCAAGAAAATGCGAATGTACTTTTTTCTTCTAAGAAGACAAGAGTGCCAAAGACCGCAAAAACCACAGAAAGAAGAAATGGCTGAAGGGGATCTGGCAGAATAATTTGGGTTTATTATTTGGATTTATTATGAATTCATGTCTAAACCTCCACTCAAGCATTTTTGTTATCTGTGATAATGAAGGAGCATCTGTGAAACTCAACACAATAGTTTTGATATAAAATAAATTTCTTTGCCCTCATCATTTCTGTATTAATAACATACAAACTAATACATGTGTGTCCACTTAGAGCTGTATAAATAGAATGAAACTCAGCTCTGATTGCATGTTGGGACTCGATTGCAATGTTTTTGTGATTGTGGTAATACCTACAAGACTATTCATTTGAGTGTATCCTGCACTTGTTATCAATTGGGCGTCACCTTGATCATTTCTTGTAGTCATGAAGTCAAAATAAATTTTTTCTAAACCAAATTTAACCCAAAGTTTAGGTATTGGCATTGATCGTACTGCTGGTTGTATTTCCCTTTCCTGGTTGTACAAACACAACTCAATATTCATATCAATGCTCACCATCTTTTCATGTATATCATCACATTTGTCTTTGTTTATTTACCTTTTTCCTTTTCTTTTTTAATGTTACGACATTATCTGCTTCTTCAGTCCACATTTTCTATCCCTGAGTTTTTTTCAGAAATCCAGAAAATCCAACTCGAGTCTGAATATGGATTTTTCCCCATGTAAATATTGATGTATCTTCAAAGCTTACATTTTCAAACATATGGCCCACTCTCCATCTTAATGCGGGATAATTAAGATAAGCTAGCTAGCACACTGTCTTGTCGATTGCATTGTCTAGCTAAATGTGTCCAGGGGAATGACTTCTTACAATCAGAGGCAAGGTTAATGCTGGTGTTGATAGTATGCCTGGTTACATCCCCTGTACGAACACATTAATATCCTGAGATACTCGACAAGGAAAAGATGCCTGTGTTGTTATGTTTTGTAAGTCAACTTTGAAAAGCATGGAAATTGGTGAAATGGGGTAATTCGGATGTTGATTGTATCGGTCTGTCTGTTTTTTTCAGACTGCTTTGAGAGGAATGGTCCATTTGGGGCTCAAATCTTCTGAACACGAATTAAAAATTAATCCAGCCAGTGGCGGCATCTATCTGCCGGTCGAGAGGCGCCAATTGAAAATGGGGATTTATTGTTAACTTTTGTCTCTCTTGTTTAGAAGTTTTTATTTCCAGGTTTTTCTCACCCAACTCCCCAACTGGGAATTCTCAGCAAAGAGAAAGCGATTGATTATTTGATTATCCTGGAAATGCCTCAACAGACACATCCTCTTGGACTTGTATGTTGCCAAAAAGTCTGTTTAATTTCTCTCATATATGGTGTGTAGTGTTGTGGTTTGTGTGGAGTGTGTGGTTATTCGGTTTTGTGGCGTCTAATGGTAAGGGGCGTGAGTGGGAGCGAGGATGCACAGTGCAGCATTCAGACTACAGGCACTTCTTTGTGTAGTTGGCATTTCTGTGCGTTCGTAAAAACGTGCCGCTGGTGCCTTATAAAGAAACCTTTCTGAAGAGGCTGTAAACTTGCGTCATGTCGTTGCTGCCCCTCCGAACGTTTGGCACGGCTTTCTTCATTAGAGCTGGAACATGTTGTTTGGTGGTGCAGGTTAGAATACACTCCTGTGGACTCTTGCATAATAACGTCCTGTGTGTAATGATTTCCTCCTGTGTGTATGAAGCAGTGACGTCATACGAACAGATTGTTGTGTTACTGAGCGTCTCATCTGTATTCCTTGTTTTCATTGCTTTGTTTTCCTTAATTTAATTTTAATTTGTTACAAGTACGGGCTCTCTATAATGAGTGCACTTTGACCACAAATTGGTAGCTGAGCGTCTGAGTAAGTGAGAAGTTAGTAAGCGAGTGAGTGAGTAAAGTATCTATAAAAAGCAGTTGTGTGGCTCACACAGTGAGCAAATGAGGGTCTGTAAGTGAGTCAGTGAGTGGAGGGTCTATAAACACTGAGTGTGTGTAGCTCATGTCTTTAGGGAATGAGAATGTTGGAGCCATTTTTCCTGGCTACGACAACTCCTCATGACGCCAACCAGTCCTGCAGATACACTTCACATCCACACAACAATAATCTTTTGTGCACAGAGTATCCAAAACATGAAGTGAACACAGTGCAGTACATTAGGTGCCTTGTAAACACTTTTTAGTAGACGTTAGTCTGTTAGGAATCATATGTTTTAATGGTTCTTTAAGGTACACTTAGTGAATGCCAGGTGTTCTGTTTAATTTTCTTATTAAATATGATATTTTGCATGACAAATATCCAAATTAAAAAAAAAAAAAAAGGTAAAAGACCAGGTTCAGGCAAGCTAATGGATTAATTTTGGAAGATGAAAAGGCACTTAAATATCTTTTTCTTTTATATTTCAGCTATATTTCAGAGAACAGACTTTCTATTCTGTTCCCAAGATCAAAACGCTGAGAAATAATTTTTCTAAAAACATAGTTGTTGTTATTATTACATAATCCTGAAAAAAAAAACAGATTTCCCATTTTTGCATAGTTAGTTGCAAATTATTAATGAAATTATTAATTAAAGTTAGATGTAAGTGTAAAAGATGTGTGTACAGTCAGCTTATCCTTCACACCATGAGGAAAACATTGGAATTATTTCATTAAACAACTCAAAATAGCAAATTGAAAGTTTGGCAAATAGGCTTCATCACTTGCTACAACTGATCTAATGTGATCATATTAGTTTTGATTTATTTATGTATTTATTTATTTACACCAATCACCCATAACATTAAAACCACTGAGAGGTGAAGTGAATAACATTATCTCGTTATGGCACCTTTTAAGGGGTGGGGTATATTAGGCAGCAAGTGAACAGTCAGTTCTCAAAAACGGGCCAGTGTAAGGTTCTGTAGCACAAATTGCAGAAAAAGTTAATGCTAGCTATGACTGAAAGGTGTCAGAACACACAATATATTGCAGCTTGCTGCGTATGGGGCTGCGTAGCAGCAGACTGGTCAGCGTGTCCATGCTGACTCCTGTCTACTGCCGAAAGCACCTCCAGTGCACACGTGAGCATCAGAACTGGACCATGGACCATGGAGCAATGGAAGAAGGTGACCTGGACTGATGAATCACATTTTCTTTTGCATCACGTGGATGGCCGGGTGCATGCGTGCCGCTTCCCTGGGGAAGAAATGGCACCAGGATGCACTGTGGGAAGAAGGCAAGTCGGTGTCATTCTTGCCTCAAGCGATGTTCTGCTGGGAAACCTTGCGTCCTGCTTCGACGGGTCAAAGCTGTTTTGGCAGCACACAAAACAGGGACCTACACAATATTAGGCAGGTGGTTTTAATGTTATGGCTGATCAGTATATTTGTGTTTTATGTTCTTTCTTTCTTCAGTCCACATTTTCTATCGCCTCCTTTTTCCATCTACATTAGCAAAGTAACAACAGCTCCATTCACCAAATTTTTTTTCACTTCAACTTAATACTGGATAATTATGCTGAGCTCAAATAAATATTGTAATTCTGAATTTAGGGGAAAAAGTTGAAAAGTAAAGTTGAAAAGGTCTCCTTAACCCTGAGTTCAGCAAGTGACGTCATATCAACATGGCTGCTCACAGCATCCACAGTAAACACAGTAGCACTTCTTTACTTTAGATCAATCAATATATAGACATACTCGCTCGTTAAATCTATAAGATTGACTATACACTATACGTTTACTGTTTTGAGGAGGTAAATATACAAGGTAAAAATATACATCACTCATATGGCTAACCTTAGCTGGTTAGATTATTGATAACAAAAGACAACTTTTCACACTTCGCCTCTCAAAGGCACAGAAGTTATATATTATTTCAAGTTCCGATTTCCCACTTGTTAAATCATACACAGCATTAAGATACTGTATGCTAGCTAGCATCTTTTTAGGGTTATGTTGTCTGGCAAAATTGACTAAAATTCAAAGCAGTAAAGAAATCATTAGGAAACAGACAGTTAAAACTCTACATTTGTAAACGTAGCGACAGTTCTGGTCCTTCATGTTGCTTCATGCCACTTATGTCAACATAGCGATATAAGTGGCATGAAGTGAGTAAGGAAGCCAGTCGTCCTTGGGCTGTCAGATATTAGCTCAGAAGCCTGAGATAAAACACAGGGGCATTGATGATAATATGTCCATGATATCAACTTTGTGTGTGTGTGTGTGTGTGTGTGTGTGTGTGTGTGTGTGTGTGTGTGTGTGTGTGTGTGTGTGTGTGTGTGTGACCGACTCTTGATACAAACACAGCATGGACTGTTGGATGCCATTCTGATCATTTAATGCCTGTGGCTTGATAAGCGCAGTAGATGGTAGTTTGTTTGGGTGACGTGATTTGTTCAAAATAAGAGCAAAATCTGTAAATACCGTGTCCTAATATTGGATGAGTTTGTCTTAAAATGACATTTTAGGCAAAAAAATAATATGTTCTCAACACTAAAACAGTTAACAAGTTATAGCCTCTAGTTCATAATTGTTGTCTAAACAGCATGTCTAAATCATTACTTCAGTCTGTCTTGTTGAGTCGCTCAGCGTCTCAGAGCAGCTTGCTTGTTTGGTATTTGGCATCGTGTATTATAAAGTTCACTGTTATCTAAAGAAATGAGCTCAATACTTTGTGCCAGGAACAGACTCAGGTGGGAGGTGTGGGGAAGGTTTGATGGCAGAATTGTATGCTAGAAATATTCTGGAAGATAATATACTGTAGCCCCAGTATGATTATACAATAGAAATGGCATTATTGAGACAAATTAGATCACTGAAGGTGAGCATGTGCTTATTTAATCCTTTTAAAAAGTTTTAAAAGAAGTTTGTAAAACTCAAGTGTGTGGTATCTTTGGTATCTCTGGTATGTTTTTTTTTTTTTTTTTTGCACAACCTCAGCTTTTAGACATTTTCGACATTTCGCATATTCTTTTATTCCACAGTTCATCATCGATAGTTCACTATAAATCAGATTCTGTTTTTTTTCCCTTTTATTTTTATGTCAGAATGTGACAAACATATAGACAGAAGTCATCACTTCCTAAACTAAGAGGAGCACAACAATATCATTTTAATTTTATAAAACTTCCTTTGATGTACGGATATAAAATAAAGATAAAGCAGCTCATCTACTCTATTGCCTGGTTTTCCTCATTTGTTTCTGTCTGCCATCGTCTCAGTTATTCGTGAGAATACGGCGTGATTTGGTTGCAGGGACGTGTCCGCCGTCTCCAAACGGACAGCAGACCTGTTTTGTTTGGAGTGTATTTGGTGTAAGAGGAAAATTGTGTTACATTTTGGCAGACTGTTCCTTCAAAGTGCTCATCAAATCATCAAAAGCTTGCCTGTGGATTAGATTTTGCTGAACACTCTCTCCGTTCCTCTGTCTCTATCTTTTTGTGTCTCTCTTTCTGTCTCCGTTTTATCACTCTCTCACTCACTCTCTCTTTGTGTTTCTCTCTTTTCCTCTGTTTCTCTGTGTCTCTGT
>JAKKZN010000005.1:22381977-22395798 GCA_033441825.1 Pangasius elongatus | reverse complement strand
GCCTGTCATGCTGCTTCATACACACACCTTCATACACACGTCTCATCATTCACACTAACAAACAGCTCAGATGCTGAAAAGAGGTTTCCATGGAAGCGTTTCGAATAAATTATATTACCCTGCAAGAGTAACAGCAGTGCCTACAAACACAAAATAATGGGGGAAAATGGCTCATAATTTGAGTCAGTTCTCAACTAAAAGAGTCAACTGAAAGAGCTGACTCATCCGTGCATGACACATCATTAGTATGCTGGACTTCCTCCTTTCTTTCCTCCACTGGAAATAAAGAAAGCAAGACTCCAAGACCTTTTGTCCAGCTCTTAAAGACCAAATTGATGAATGACAGACTTGGCTGTAGCCTTACTACTCTTTCACTTCCAACCAAATGTTAGCAATATAATACATGACTACTTCAGTACTTAGGTTTGAGATTAAATTCAACAAGAATGAACTGTTCGTAAAGCATGAAAATCTTTAAATAAAAATGGATGAAAAATGAAAGTGATGTAGTTTTCCCTTCTTCTGACGCACTGAAATGCTTTCTGCTCTAGTCCAGTGGACCAAATTATTGCCTTTCAAACCCAAATTAGTACCTTTACTTAAAAAGTGTCTTTGGCTCAGTAATGGACTTCCTGTGGCTGAGGACACTCCTGCTAGCCATCAGGACAGGTTGGCTTTGTGACATTTACATTTTCCCTGAAGTATCTGTGGCCTGGCAGTCCTCTGCTTGACAGGACCGGCAGGGGACGCTTCATTTAGCGCTGCAATTTCTGAATGATGTCACGGAAAAAAGACGGGTAGGAAAAATCAACTGCATCGCCTTTCAACCTCCACGGTTGTGTGAGAGGAAGCGGTGGGGAAAACGGTGGCGCATGGAAGAATGCTTTAATCTTTTAGCTGTAGCTCAACACACACTCTTGTCCAGACCAGACTGTGCTGAATAGATTAGGTCCAAAACGTGAACATAACTCATGCCGTGGCCATCAAGACATAACTCATGCCATCTATGCCTTAAGCCTTTGAGAACATTCTCACTGAAGAAGTATTTCAGCCCAAAAATGTGACTAAGGATAACGATAAGCTAGATTGCAGAATGCTGACCAGCCACGACCATTTTTTACTAATTTATTTCATATAAAGCTGTGCATTTCTTTAACCTCATCAATATAAAGTTTTGAAAGTCTAGACAGAAAGTCTTCATCAGCATAAAATCATAGTGATGAATCTGTGTACTCATGGAAGGAAAGGGACCTCTTGTACACTCTTAGGGGAAAAAAAAAAAGGTTTCCCAGGGGATCTTTGTGTAGTTAATGGTTATGAGATTTCCTTAAGGGATTTTACTTGGAACGTTCTGTCTTCAGGAAACACTCAGTTGTTAGGCTGCACCTTTAGAAAGCCTTAAACGTTCCTCCCAGAGAGACAAACTAAAAACACATCCAGGGTGTCAGATATAACAAGTCAGTGGTGCATAAATAGCAGCAGGTGATAAGCATTAAAAAGCATTCTTTGCTCCACACAACTTCAGAAAAATTGGGTCATATTTTGTCATTATTGTTCATTTTTGAACTTTTTTTTAACCCATAAGATTGTATCCAGTGCTTAATTTATAAAATATGAAGTAACACCAAAGGAAGAGGTGATCCAGCAATTGGACATGGAGGGAAAAGCTCACCCACCAATACCCCAAGCGCTTCATGCAATACAGCAGCATTCAATGCTGTCATATACGGCTAGGGCCGATAGCGTAGGTATGATGATGGAAGCACAACAAGGGATTGCATCCATAACATTTCAGTGATGTTGTGGGAAGACTGGAGGTGTCTAGTGAACATTTCCTGTATCTTCACAATATGTGCTCAGCCTCACAACAAACATTTTGCTCAGAACACAGTACATTATGCCCTTTAAACAACATAACTTGAATATAACAACACAGATGTCAATATCAATGATCTTCTTAGCTTAGCTTAATTGTCCAGATTACTCCAAAATGCTAATCACGAGTCTCCATACAATGTTCGGATTTGCCCTGCTCGTCTGTGGCAGATCAGAGTCCATTCGAAATCCAAAAATGCACATACAATTGAGACAGGACACAACTGAGCAGTTAAGGGTTAAAGGCCTTGCTCAAGCACCCAACAATGGTAGTGAGATTTGAACTCATGACCTTCTGATCAATAGCCTAGCACCCCAATTCATTAACCACTAAGCTAGACTGCATGGCTGAAAGTATGTGGATACCTGACCATCACACCTATATGTGGGTCTTCCCCAAACTTTTGCCACGCAATTCTATAGAATGTTGTGGCATACTGTAGAATTACAATTTCTTTTCACTGGAACTAAGAGACCCAGACCTTTTCCAGCATGACAATGCCCCTGTTTACAAAGCGAGCTCCATGAAGACATGATTTGCCAAAGGTGGTGTTGAAGAACTCGAGCAGCCTGCACAGAGCCCTGACCTCAACCCCACTGAACACCAATGGGATGAACTGAAGAGCTGAGAGCTCCAAAATCTAGTGGAAAGCCTTCTCAGAATACTAGAGGAGGTTAAAGCAACAAGAGCAGTGGTGGCAACCAAATACTTTTAGCCATATAGTGTACCAACACCCAGGGTCAAGCCAGCCAGGGGTCAACCCTAGAATCTTCTGATCCATATTCAGGCTCATTATCCATTGCAATGATGGCTCAACTACAACCTGATGAAGTGAGATCCTATATCAGTTTACTTTCCAATGGAAGAAGAATGGCCAACTCAGAGTATGAGAGGGAATTGGGAAATCCATGCCAGAAACAGAAATGGTGCTTCCCTTGCTTTTTTTGCATCTTGTTCTACTCTATCACTTTGGCTTACGAAATGACAAGAAATTAAGCTGCCTTTTTCCACCATATGCTTGATGCATAAGAATGTGCAACTGACAATGTGGGTACACTATGATTACTAGTCAGCAATTGGTCATCATGGAAATGAGCTGATTGTATTTTTGGAAAGGATGTGACACATGACCATTCAATAAAATGATATTACTATGATTTTACCCAAACCTTTCCATCACTTTTATCTTCAGGTCCTTTAACAGCTTGGATCAGCATCTTACTTGCACATCAGAACAAAAGCACCTGCTAAATGAGTACATGCCTGATTAAAGGGCCTGACCTAGTATCAGCTGTTCACTCATATAATCATTAGAATTCCCAAGACAAGAACTGATCCCAGATCAGCAATGGTGTTTTGAGAAGTTTGATACACACACGTCCCTAAGCCGCTCAGAGAGTCATCCGGTGATCCATGCTGCTATAGCAACCGTCACGAAGGAGACAGTTGCTGTGAAGTGGATAGCGTTGATATGCAGCACAAAAATAGACAGCTCTGTTTTCCTCACTGTGTACTTTCACACAATCCTCAAACTCGAAGTACTGATGAAGTTTGAGTTTGGATGACACACAAATCTTTGACAGTTATTAATGGCCTCAACATTTCTTTTCTTAAACAAACTATGGAGTTTGACATTAGGTCAGCTCAGAGTCCAACTCTGCTTTCACTGTTTTGGTAAATACCGTTCTCTTGAGCAACATGGTTGAAAGAAAGAAGATATTTGGTCGTTTGCTTAAATTATTAACAGCCTGGAACACTTGGAGAGTGAATGGTCATTGCATAGTGACACTTCCATTTTCTCGCAGTGCTCCAAGGCTCTGATCTAATCAAAGCCAGAGGCAGGCGGATCTATTTAGCCAGTAAACAGACAATAAATGGTTGCGGCACACAAAGCAGCAGAAGCACAACAAAGGCTGCCATTTGGGTTTACACACGCAAATGGGAAGTTAATGTTGCCTTGTGTTTTTCTGCCTGTAGAGTCAGTCATGAATGTGGGTGGACAAAAAGATCCTATTGCTTCAAAGCAATACGCATCCATTTGGCATAAAAATGAAGATCTCTGGTATACAAAAGATCAGTCTCCCATGCACCACATCTCGTCTATCGATATTTCTATAAATATTACTGTTCATCTTCCATGTCACCATATCTACCATGCAATATACAGTCATAATAGTAACAAAGTAAATTTTATTATATGCATTTTTTCTCGTTACTACTGTATCTTGTAGCTCTAGGCAGTCGTGGCCTAATGGTTAGAGAGTCTGACTTATAACCCGAAGGTGAACCTGAAGGTCGTGGGTTCGAGTCTCAGGCAGCCAGGGATTGTAGGTGGGGGGAGTGAATGACCAGCGCTCTCTTCCAGTCTCAATACCACGACTGAGGTGAGACCCTTGAGCAAGGCACCGAACCCCCAACTGCTCCCCGGGCCCCACAGCTAAAATGGCTGCCCACTGCTCCGGGTGTGTGTTCACGGTGTGTGTGTTCACTACTGTGTGTGTGCACTTGGATGGGTTAAATGCAGAGCACAAATCCTGAGTATGGGTCACCAAACTTGGCCACACGTCACTTCACTTCACATCTTGTAGCTCTATAATGTAAGTATTTCACTCACCTTTTATACTTTTTTCCTGTGTAATACATGTCAACTGTTTCATGACAATAAATCTCAATCTAGATCTAAATCAAATTCAGCAACTGGTGTTAACTTTTTGGAAAAGCTAACCTATAATTATGGCTAGTTTATGTCACTACTTGTCGCTACTAGCTTCTCTTCCCTAAACTATCACAAATTCCTAATTAACGTGAAAGCAACCGAAACATCTCATATACCCAGTGCTGCAAAAAAAAAAGCGTGGCAAAAATGTTCAGGGAGATATGCGACACACATTAACACGCCATCATCCGATTTGGAAAATCAGAAGAAGAAAAAAATAATACATTTCAAACCCAGTTTTGTATCAGCTTTTAGTACATTGTACACATTGACTCCTCTCTTTGCTTGGATTTCTGACAGGACAAAGAATGAATTAAATCCATCACGGCTAGCTGCCGTGGCTTGCTAACTGCTACCTTCCATTAGCAATTCATTGGAGCATTAGTAATTTTGGCTTGGATTTCCCATTAACATGTGCCAATTATGAGACCGCCTGAAACAAAAAGAAATCCATCGAGGAAGGCACACACAGTTGCCAAGAGACAGCAAATCCTCGGGTATCATCTGAATCCTCGAGTGAAACATGGAGGGAGGTGTAATGGGACGTAGGCCAAAAGAACCTACTAAGAATACCACACTCATCACAATACACACAGCTGCAGAGAGAGAATTAAACACACTTCTCATGTAGCCTCCAGCTGGGATGTGCCACTCCTCCAGGGCGTCACCTGGCTCCACCCCTTCCATGCCTTTCTCATTTGTGCCTCGTTATGAACTTGGGATCCATTGATACCAATTTTTTCAGACTAATACCAATAATGAATGGAGTAACTAACTTAGTATTAAGCATTCAGGGGGATTAGGGGCATCATGGAATATTGTATTTAACTCTGTTTATGTGTGTGTTCTTGCATTTAGACTATTAGGCTCATTCTTTATAACGTTAGTGAGTTGATATTAAAATTAAAATCAAGTGTTTATTGCTACCGTGTGCTGCTAGCAATGAACTCTTTGTGCCGAATTTTATGTTATGATGTCATGATGTTATGGAGTTGCACCTTGAATTGCACCTTGAGTCACAAGTAACGTGTAGACCCTGGAAAAGTGTGTGTCTCAACAGTGCTCAGTGCTTGCACTACTGAAGTAGCTTTGTGTGCACACAATTCACGGTACCTTGCACTCTATTAAAGAGATTCTATTGGGTTAATTGTAGTATACGAAGATGCTGTAGTTCCTGAATTTGATATTTTCAGTTTGCAGTCTGCTTTGCTTTGCCACCATTAATCGTGAAATATGTTTAAATCGCTCTCATCTGTTTATTAGTGTGACATCGTACAATAAGCTAACATTGCATAATATCACATAGTATTGGAATGCCTTTTTAGAATAAGAGTAAATGAGCATGGTATCAGACTGGTACCAGTACTAGTATCTATGCATCTCTGTTATGGACTCATTATCACTTATATCTTGTGTTTATCACATGCTCTCTGCGAAGTTTCTAATTTGTTTACCAAGTTTTAGATTTTTGCTCTTCTCCATGTTGACCCCTTTTGCTCTGCTTGCTAGGTTTTTCAATTACAGTTACACCAAATCCCACTCCATTAAGATCCCATACATGCACCCTGAACACGACTCAAAGCCGCGCTTCATTTTCTAACCACTGTTCTATGAGCTAACCTTAGGTTCATGGTATGCTGAATGACCACAACTCATTCCTGGAGAATGAATATCCCAGACAGTTATGGCGTGTCGCTGAGAGTTAGTGATTTTCTGGGGCACAAAACAAAACTTAGCACAATGCTGAATCCTGAAGACAATAAAAGGCCGATGATTTGGGCTCTTGACCAAGGTGCGGTGGAGCGTAAATGCCATTTCAGCTTACTCACCTTTTCAAGACCTTTGTCATTTACTGTTTCGGATTATTTTTTAATTAATAATTTGTATTTGTCACATTTCCTTTCACTTCTCTTTCTATTAATACAACTATTTCCACATGTGTATAAATCAAGTGTTATCTTAGACAAATCCCCTACCATACAAGACCACATAATGATCTGAAATAGAAATTCGGCCAACACTCTTGTGATAATCCTTTCATTTTCTGCGTGTACGCTACACAAAGGGCATTTTAAATTGCCTTGTGACCTCCCAGTTGTCCTTTAATTACACAATGATGTTTGATTGTCGGACAATTTTACTCTAGAACTGAGTAAATCTGATTGGATGACATTTAACTCTGGGAGGGATGGGGTTCTCCTGTTGGTTCTTCTGTTCTGTAGAGTAAAATGAGGCACCCTTTCCACCACATTCTCAAGAGTATTCCATAAGAATTACGTACGCTTGTACCATATACTTCGGAAGTATATAGTATACCAATATACTTCGGAAGACAGAATTTCTGTGATGCAATGTTTTGTCAGTACAGCAAAAACAATGGAAAGTTAGTCTAGGCGCCAATGCTAACAGTAACTACAGTATAATTTTAGTCATGTGGAGATTTTTCATAGTAATTTACTACACTAAGGAAAAGATTGATGATTGTAATGCATTCTGTTTTGTTTCTATTGGCACTACGCCTTTAAACTGTCTGGATATAAGGATTAACCACTTGAGCAGTGACAGTACTGGGGGCTTGGCTTTATCCTTAAAAAAAACACCACAAACTCACAAGTTTGACAGTCGAATGAATTCAGACTTGTGACTAGTGCAATGCCATGAAAAAGTCCTGTGATAGCTGTACAACTCAATATCATTAGAATTAGAGTAGAATTGCATACTTCTCTTGCAATTCTCCCACTGGTACTACTTTAAAGTTCACTGAATTAATATTCCTAGATTGCATTTTTGATAGCTGGCATGGCTACCAATGCATTCCATCCATCATGGATAAACACTGTGGACACACTAATTTCCACCTTGCATTCACTGTTAGCCACATTATCAACTCCAATGCTTAACGTCTGCCAATTAAGAGACCAGCGGAGACAAACAGAAATCCACAGATGACAAGTTTAACAAAAGAAGCATCCGACTACTTTGTAATTTGTTTTATCTTGTCTTTTTCATTGTGGTTACAAGGAGAGCTTGGTCTATAAATCTCCTCACACTACTGACTGGGTTAAGGAATGAAGCAACAGAGGTCATGGCTCTGTACAGTGCACATTTTAGTGGAACAGCTTATGGGGGCCTCTAGTGGATACACTAACACTAAGGACTAACCTAGGGGTCATTTTCTTTTTTAGCTTTTATTCCTGCCAGTTGATCATCACCATTGTCATGGAGGTTGACCCTGATGGTATTATACTGTATATTAAAATGTTTTTACAGATCTGCAGCATTCAACACCTATGGGCTGTGATGGTCAGACGGCTGTCAAGCTTCTTATTTTGGTGCTTCCTTCCATTACTATGAGAGACTAGTGTGCCTCATTAGTGGAGAGACTAGTGTATGGAGCCAAGGCCCAGTGTGAGAGCAAAATACTGTCTGGAAAGCTGAGCAAGATGAAGGGCTCAAAAGCCAAAAGCAGGCTATTTTTGTGATATTTCCTTCCTGTTTGCGTAATGTACAAATGAATCTCTACTATTTCACAAGGCTGGTCTTTGAAGCCATTATGGTACCTATTCAGAATAACATGGCCCATTGCTAAGCTATCGTCACAAGGTATATCATGATGTTTCAGGGTCTAAGCATTTCATTCAAACTTACAAGTGTCTGGCATAGTGATAAACCAAAATAGACCACTGCCACTGAGGATATCTACAGATCCCACTTTTCTTACTGAGGAAGTTCAGGTCCTTTAATGTATATATTAAATTTGTCTATATATTCTATCAGTGATGTTTTTGTGTTTTCTTACTTCCTTAGCCTTACTTCCAAAATTGCTTGTGTGTATTGCCCTGCACTGTTTGTCACTGCCTTAATACTGCGTCTGCACTGTAATATCTCTTACTTTGTAGTTCTGGGTTTTTAATGTTTGCTGCAGCAGAGAGAGCAATAAGAAACCTTTTGTTATATTGTACTGTACTGGTAAAATGACAATAAAGTTGAATTGAATTTAGTTTGGGGGACAAAGTTAGGGAGGCCAGATTAAGATGGTTTGGACATGTTCAGAGGAGGGAGAGTGAGTATATTGGNTAGGTGGAGAGTGATGATTCGCTGTGGCGACCCCTGAAGGGAAAAGCCAAAAGAAGAAGAAGAAGAAGAAGAAGAAAAAAACGCACTGTAGTGAGGAAAGCTCCACAACTGTCCATTGTGAGTCTGAATAACACTGATGCATCTGGAGACTAAAACCTTCAAGTCTCTGTTTGGAAATCCACCCATCCAATCATAAATCAATCCATCCATCAGTCCAACCATCCATCAATCAATCAATCAATCAATCAATCAATCAGTTTGTCATCCACCCAATCACCTCTCATGTTTGATCAGCACCTAATAAATCGGTACACCAGTTTGTAAATATAAATAGACTCTTGTCTTAATGGAAAATAGTTAAATATGTGATACCACAAAGTTCTATTTAGGGCCATTGCTGTAACACATAAACAGAATATCACTTTTAATTGCTGGTTAAACCCAGATGTACATACTGTGTACAAAAAAAAACTTAATTTCATTAAAAAGGTATCTTTTTTACTGTGTAGGCTGCATTTCTACTAGATTTCCAACTTCTGATAGAGACATGTCCAATAATTTAATGCACATTTACCTCAAGTTGCCAGTTGTTACTAAATCTGTGTACATAATAAACTGGCAACTCAGTCTATCTATTTATTTACGTGAAAGTACGCCAACTGTACATTTCCACTGATAAAAATTCTTATTTGATTCTGCTAAATCTTCTTTGTAAAAGGCTCTGTCCCATCTCCCTGAATATTTTCCTGCATATTTTGCTTTTATAATAGTCGGATGTATTATGCAGCATTTCACCCAACGCAGCTGGATGCGCTGTTCCCACTCACAGCAAAAAGGCAAATCATGAGTGAATTCAACTACAGCCTCTACTCAACAACCACTTATCAGCTCACGAGGGAGGCGTCATCACACTTCGGCTTCACGATCACACTAACCTGTGTGTGTTACAATAGCATCAAGCACACTAACCTCCTACAAACACATGGGGAACAAACAGAAACTGTATTGCATAATACGTACTGTCACCTTGAAGAAGTCATGATGCGAGTGTGTGGTATGTGATATCATGTAGGGTTTAACTTTAATGTTGTTGAAATTAGCAGGAGTGGCTGGTATAAATGGGCTATAAAAGTTCTCCTTGTCTTTTAAAGATAAAAAGACATCAAGGTTTCATTTTTGGAGGTGGTGATGATAGTAGTAGTGTTGGTGAGAGTGGTGGTGAAGGTCGTGGTGGTGGTCGTGAGGGGGGGGGGTTGGTGAGGGCAGTGCTGAGAGTGGCTTTGTTGAGGGTGATGGTGCTGGTGAGGGTGATAAGGCTGGTGGTGGGGTGGTGGGGGTTTGAGGTGGATGAGGTTGGTGGTGATGGTGGTGGAGGTAGTGAGGGTGAAATGGTGGAGAGGGTGGTGGTGATGGGGGATGGTGGTGGTGGGGGTAGTGGTGATGAGGCAATGGTGGTGGGGGTAGTGGTGATGGGGGATGGTTGTGATGATAGTGATGGGGTGGTGTAAGGGGAAAAAAAATCACCCAAGACAGCCTCCCATTCTTCTATATGAGGTTTTGTTCAGAAATGAACGTACATGATGGTACAAGCAGAATTTATTCATGTAACAGGAAACATTTTAATATCAGGAGTGTGTGTGTGTATGTGTGTGTGTGTGTTAGGGCCACTTCACTGCAGCCAAAGCTCTCAAGCTCGCAGTGTGAGAGAGTGGAGGCATTATAGAATCAGAACACACACACACACACACACACACACACACACACACACAAAACACACTTCCGCCCACACACACAACTAGAGCCACGTTGCTTATGCAATTCATCAGTGTTAGGAACTCTTTACATTTCAGCGACCTCTTCACTCCTTATCAACAGCACCTTTTCTCTGTACATCAATCATCTACAACAGAGCTTCCCACAATCCATCACACTTCAACACACCGTATCTTCTGCAACAGTTAATAATCAGTTATAGTTATGGATATTGTTATTACGGACACTTTAAAATATGATTAATGCCAGTCCAATTCATTCAGAGGAGGTCCTTCGAATGTGAAGCTGCTTCAAAACTAAGAAGAAAAAAGGGACCTCGGAAACAGCGCTGTATCTTCTTCAATAACGGCAATCCCATAATTTAGTTCAGCTAACAAGAGCTACATTAAAAATTGTAAAATGTCACAGATAGAACTCTGAAATTTACAAACATTTTAGAGCCAACTGTCCTTGTAACCACTGGTGCAATGAATGTTCAATGGGGAAAACAAGTACGGTTTCAAGATGAACTTTTTTACAAGATATTACAATGTTTTACCATCTTCTATAATTCTGGGGTTGGGGGTGTGGTTTTGTTCACACTTTCCAGATGTAACCACGCCCCCATTGGAATGTCTGAATGTGGAACGTGGAACGTGGAATGTGAATACTATAGCAAACCAATCAACGTGGGAAAAAAAAAAAGTGGCCGTAGTTCAGCAACTAGAACCATCACGGCTTCTGTAGCAGATCTTCTTGCATTTCTGTATATTATTTACCTGAAGGTGTTATAAAGAATAGAGTTTTCACAGACTTTCATAGATTTTTTAAATATTTTTATTTACCCTGTCTAGTTTGATTAGTTAATCGATGACATAGCTTGTTAAAAAATGTTCATGACAGAAACAGACTGTTTAAAGACGAATGGACAGAGAAACAAACGCTTATTCTCCACTTCACAATACATGTGTCTTATCTGTTCAGAGACAAGTCAGGAGTGCTAGCCTGAAACTCCATGAAACAAAACATAACCAATTCAAATTGACACCTATTATTAATATCCATAAACAAATCATTAATGGTTAAGCAGTGAAAGGTGACTTGTTGCCATTTGGTCGTGGTAGCTGTTTATCTGGAATTATCAGGAATTTGACGTAGCAGCACCTTCACATATATTTTTGTTGAATACCCCGTTTTAACTCGATAGATCACTTGAAGAATATTTAGATTTTCATTCAGTTTTTTATTGTTTTATTGATTTGTTTTTTTTTTGCAAAATAAGAAAGCATCTTCACTAGAATTTAGTCAATATGATGACAGTATGCTGTTTGACAGTATGAAGTAAACATGCTGCTGAAACGCTTGTGAAGGAACAAAATGGGGTTAACTGCTATCAATAACACACATTTCAACAACAACAAAAAAAACGTTAGATGTATCGAGAAACTTTCACAAGTTTCAAACACTTCACCTCAGGAGATTTCTAAAAGGATTATGAGTATATATGGATCAGTGCCAGTCAAATACTATTGACAGAAACATCAGCACCAATGAAGACAATGAGATCTGAGAAAAGCAATATAATTAATGTTGCAGATCTGATGTTAAAGGAAAGCACCATCCATCCATCCATCCATCCATCCATCCATCCATCCATCCATTCTCCGTACCACTTACACGGGGTTGCGGGGAAGCCTGGAGCCTATCCCAGGGGACTCTGGGCACAAGATGAGGGTGTCAACCCATCGGAGGGTACAATCTCACACTACGGACAATTTAGAAACACCAATCAGCCTACAACACATGTCTTTGGACTGGGCAAGGAAACCGGAGTACCCTGAAGGAAACCTCCGAAGCCGGGGAGATCATGCAAACTCTAAGCCACCATGCCCCCCCCAATATGTTTAATTGAAATATTTGTTGTGCGATTCATGTGATAATCTATTGTTGGTGCTGTATTTTTGTTATCCCTGCAGTACTGACGTCACAGCAGGATGTTGTTATTGCTAGCGCAGATACAACAGTGTTATAATAAGATGACGAGTGAAAGTCGAAGATGGTGGTATTAGCGTGAAGGTTGAAGCATTGGAAGCAGATCTGTTTGAGGAAGTGAGAGAGCTGGACAGACTAAAAGAATAAAGCACCGCTGCATCACTCTCTGTAGGTAGAGATGAATCGTGAGCTATATCCTACTGACACCACTAACAGCAAGTAGTCGTAGTCATAATGAAAGTCGTGGGTGATATAGGAAACCGAAGTGTGAACTAAAGTGCAAATAGACCAAAATATCGATGAAAAACTATTCAGAATCTCATTACAAAATAAGTCTTGGATGCCACTGAAGATAGTAAGATTATAAAGATTCATAAGCAAGGTGTTCAGGGTGGGTTTCTCCTTTATGTTGAAGGAGAACTAGGGGATGAGAAAGTGGAAAACCTCAGTAGTTCTCGGAGGTTGAGTCCTTCCTCTGATAGATACAGGCGCAATGACATCATTGGTCAATTTCCCCAAAATGGCATTGATTGGTAAATATAGCTTCTTATTTTCAAAGCGCTGGCATGAAGCAGTATTATTACAAAGTGCCCAAATGTGACATTCTCATTTCTGCATTTGTTTTTTTTCTAAGCAATTGATTGAGGATAAACAGATGTCCATAGTACTCTAGAGACTCCCAAGTGTCATGTCAATTAATGTTTTTTTAACAGCTTCACAATGAGAGAAGGTACAAGTAAATGTACTATTTTTTAAACCTAATATCATAATAACATTAAACGATTATCAAAGCACATACCTATAACAGTTCCAAATATGAAAGACTAGCAAAGTGTGTAAAATAAAGTCATCTTTAGTGCTATTCCTCTCCCTACGGTTAGCTGTTGTCATGCATGAAATATCCACTGAAGCAGTTTGTTGTTCATTTGCCAAACAAGTTACTGTAGCGCAAATCCCAAAGGAAGAGGGTGACATCATTCTTACCTCTGAGAGGTTGTTTTGTACTTCTGCCTGCAAAAAAAAGAATAGAAATGATTGTATTAGACTCGAATGTAAGCTTGGCTAAATGCATCGGAAAAAAAAAAAGCTAGGAGTGTTGTAGCATTTGTGTTTTCATGTCCAGGTTTCCTCTGCTAAGAATGTGTGTTAAGTATCATGTTAGGTGTCCTTGGTCCATTCCACAGCGTGTGCTTTTGTGTGTGTGTGTGTGTGTGTGTGTGTGTGTGTGTGTGTGTGAGATTGTCGTCAGTCCTTTCTCTGTACAGAGGGCCAGAGTTCAGAGCCAACCAATGTGTGTAGGATGCCTCGTTATGTGTGAATCTCTCAGAAGTTCACAGTTTCACACTACATGCCATGCACCAAGCTGCTCTGTTTTAATCAATATGACTTGTCTAATGTTCTTTAAAAA
>JAKKZN010000005.1:22179457-22194625 GCA_033441825.1 Pangasius elongatus | reverse complement strand
TGTTTCTGCTCGGATATCAGCATGTCTGGCAGACATCTCATCATGGATGACAGCTCATCAGCTGAAACTTAATCCCACCAAAACTGAACTGATGTTCATCCCTGGTGATTCATCCCCATCTCAGGATCTTACAATCTCCCTAGACAACTCTCTGATCTCGCTTTGGTTACTGCACGCAACCTTGGGGTAACCATGGACAGTCAACTGTCCGTCTCCTCTCACATTGCTAAACTAACATGCTCGTGTCAATTTATAACATCAGAAGAATTTGTCCATTTCTTTCCACATAGGCCACACAGGTGCTTGTTCAATCCCTTGTCACTTCAAGACTGGACTAATGCAACTCACTCCTGGCAGGTCTGCCTCTGAGCGCCATTCGTACTCGGCAACTGAGCCAAACTGCAGCTGCACAATTGGTTTTCAATCTTCCTAAATTTCCCACACCACCCCATTGCAACACTCCCTCCACTGGCTTCCTGTAGCTGCCTGCATCAGATTTAAAACACTGCTGCTCGCCTACAAAGCTAAAAACGGACCAGTGCCAGTTCTCGAACCACACCAGCACCCACTTATCTCAAAGCATTTATCACACCTCACATGGCACCGCACTCCCTCCGGTCCTCTAGCACTGCTCGACTGGTCCTACCATCTCTCAGGGTACAAGGAAGGCATGCATCAAGACTCTTCTCTGTTCTGGCACCAAGGTGGTGGAATGAACTTCAACTAGATGTCCGAACAGCTGAGTCACTGGCAGTCTTCAAATGACATCTAGAGACTTTCCTCTTCATAAAGTACTTAAGTTAGCACTTTATAAAAAAAAGTCTTGTCTGAGCGCTTGTCTATTACCCCCCCAACAGAGTTTTGGACTGATGGTATTCCTAGTTTGTGACCTAGTGAGACAGTATCAGAATGTATTTTTGATAAGACTTCAAAGCACTATTGTAAGTCGCCCTGGATAAGGGCATCTGCCAAATGCCATAAATGTTGCAACCAACACTGTCGTTGTTCAGAATACTTTTCCTGATGATGCTACATTTCTACGCCACTGCACCGCCCCCTGACATATCCAGTCCAGCAAGTTTTTCCGGCTGCGGTGGAACCGATTTTTCCGGCTTGGAAGTGCCTTCTCTGTGTTGGAAAAATATGGAATGGTTCGAGAACTGGCACAGGTCAGGAACCCGTACTGGAACCGTGTCGGTGGAAAAGGGGCTGGAGAGAGACAGGATGGGAATACACCCTGGATAGGACATCAGTCCATTCTAGCTCTCCATGCGCACACACACACACACACACACACACACTCACACTCATTTATACCTTGGGGCAATTTAGCATCACCAATCCTCTTAGAAGCATGTTTTTAGGATGTGAGAGGAACCCTAAGATCCCCCCACACACACATATACACAGGCAGAACATATGAAACACCACACACACACACACACACACACACACACACAGTAACCCGAGCTCAGGAACTGGAGCTGTGAGGCAGTGATGCTACTCGGCACACTATTCACTCATTCCTCGTCAGGATACTCACCGGATTCTTGTCCGGGTGCATGGTAAGAGCGAGCTTCTTGAAGGCCTGTCGGATCTCCCGGGTGTTGGCTTCTCTCGAAATACCCAGCAACTTATAGTAATCCTCATCTGAGTGAATCGTCACCACGAGCCATATCAGGGTGAACAGGAACAGCAGAGATTTCATCGAAAGCATCACACCATCCTGGAATATCAGGGAAGATGATGTCTGGCGTCTCATTGCTCCGGGAATCTCAAGCTTCATGCACTCATGCGGGGTTAAAATACTGCTTTCATCACCAATAAGGAATCCTGTGTGCACAGAGGTGGCATAAAGATTACAGAAGAACCTGTATCTTGCTTCTGATTTCACATGTACACATAAAACACTCAGGCATACATGTTGACACAGGGTGGAGCTACTTTAATCTCTGATAGCAGACTGAATCCTGGAGGCAGCAGGAACTGATGTATCTAAATGCCAAATACTATAAACATCTAGATATATAACACATTTATAATAACCTTAATATTGTTATATTGTTATATATGAACTGTATAACTGTGTGTGTTAATTGTGTTATGGTTTTCACTATAATATATTCCACACAAAGCAATTTAGAGGTTGCTTAGATTTCTCTCTCCCTCTCTTTTCTAAACCTAGAATTTGTTTTTAAACTAAAAAAGTAAAAATAGAATACAAAATATTAACACATCCGTAAACTGATACCTAGTCGTCGGTTTTATATTTTCTACCTGTATTCCGCCTCCTTCACTATGATTGGCTACAAGTTTGCACTCAGGCACGCGCCAGAGAACAGCAGCCAATCAGAGACGGACGCGAACTACTATTAGCCAATCAAAGGAAAGGAAGGCGGGACATGTCGGAAAACGAGTGCGGAAACCATGCTGAGCTAAGCTAAGCTGGTTAATATGAGGAGCATAACTGGATAGCTTTAAATATTAAGCTATAAGTAGACCAAGCACGGTTTAACTCATAGCCCGTGACTAGCGTGAAGGTAGATGACAAATGTTTGTTATTAATTTATGATAAGCAAATCAAACACATAGCTATAAAGCGAGCTAGCTGGAAAAAGTTAGGCTAACTAACATTAAACAGTCTCGTCTATGTTTAACCCAAACACACAAAGAAAGCTTTGTGTGTTTTATTCCTTTATAATACTACTAAAAAAATATTTCATGTCGCATTGTTCAGCAGCGAAACAGATTTCACGTTATTTTCATTAAGAAGTTGTTGCCATGGTGATATGATGAGCTGTAGATGTAATACAGACGGAACCACATTCAAATAAATAATAAAAAAAACATGCAAATTACCTATAATTACAGAATGTTGTGATAAAGCATGTGGATATTCTCAGTAACTTTTCATGTTATATCCAGTACACACCACATAACCTGCAGCTGATGCCGGTATCCTCTCCGCCCATAGGCATACACGCGCGTGACGAACGCTGGGCGACGCAATGACGCACCTTCCGGTTTGTTTACCGGTCCATGCTATTTTTAAAATGTTTTTTTTTTAAATATGATTATTATTCATATTGTGTTCTTTACCTTTTTTATTTATATCCTGTATTTATATTTATATAGCATTATATGTTGTGAATTGTCCTTGAAACAAGTTAGTTCCTGTCATCATTTATGATTTAGTCGTGATTTATTCCTCTTACACCACAACAGTTTGCTAACAATTACAACTTTAGATGTATCAATGAATGACATCAAGCTCTTTAAACATTTATATTTACATTTAATGTTGTGGAAGACCTGTGAGACAAGTTAGTTTCTGTTTTCACTTATAGCAGCTATAAACAGACATTTTGTCTCATTTTTCTCTCGTGCAGTTAATAAGACAAATAAATCGCAGCTTGTTGTTTACTGATAAACTGAAAAGAGCAGTCATCTGCCCTGAAGACTCTGCTGAGGTGGAAAACCTCTGATAGAAAGCACTGACAATGCAGCGACACCTGAAATGTTGGTAAATGTTGTATAAATGTCTCTGAGGCTGTGGGGGAAGAGTTGGCTGAGGACAGATAGGAGGCAGGTAACCTGCGACGATTCTCACCTGTGCACTATTAATGATAGGCTACTTATGTGTTTATCTGTGCTTTCAGGAACTGCTGTAACCAGAGAGAGAGAGGCATAACTGGCAACACAGACACACATGTGTGGAGCATGAAGTTGAACCTTGAACTTGAACAGGGCAAAAGCCACAAACACCAGGGTTCTACAGTCTCCTTGCAGAAAGCTTATTCATACAAATGATTATGGTTTCCGTTGTTAAATAACAAAATATATTTATAAGAAATTTAGATCACAAGACTCTCCTGTCCATCCTCATGAGTCTTGGAATTCATGGCACAGCATGACAGTGGTTTTCTTCCTACCTGGATGGTCGGTCATTTTAAGCGACATGGAGGAGATCCACATCTGCTCCATGCAGACTCTCCACTGGTGTCCCACAAGGCTCAGTGCTGGGTCCTCTTCTATTCTACCTCTATACTCAATCTCTGAGTGAGGTCGTATCCCCATGTCGCTTTTCATATCACTGTTATGCCGTTGACACTCAACTCATCCTCTCCATTCCTCACTCACATACTCATGTCTAACACTCATTTCTCACACACTCTAGTTTGAACCCACAGTCCCCTTGAGCCACTGGGTTTACCAAATGAACTGACATCTCAGTATATATAATGTTTATATCACAGTGCTGTAGAACTCTTAAATCTGAAGGCATTTATTAATTTTCTATAACAGCATCTCTGACAATAATATCTAATTATAGTTATAATTAACATTCATATTAACATGATCATTCTCATATGTTATCATTTCTATAGTATCAACTTATATGGCAGACAAGTCCCCTATGTATGCACAAAAAAAACATGTAATCATTGATGTGGTGAGGTTTTCTATGAGGAGATGTTTATTTAGCATTTTTTGGAAGGAGTCTCCAGTGCCAACAGTTTATTTCCAACACAGAAAAGTCTTCAGATGAAGTTTGCGGTTTCTCTGAAATATTTAAATTCAAATTCAAATTTTATTTGTCTCACACATACACAACCATACACAGTACAACATGTAGCGAAATGCTTTTTTATAACTGTCCGTGACATAAAATAGAAATGACAGGCTGAATATTTTTGACTTCAAGAAAAAGGAAAAAAAGACTGATGATAATAAAGACTGATTATATTTTACTTGCTACAGTACCTTTCCTAACACATGCTTGCTGCAAGGGAGACCTTTTGCAAAAAAAAAGCAAGCTCTGCAGATTGTTATCAATGAGTTTTGAGAATTTCTCCAGCACCTGTCTTTCATGACTCATTAATGGATTACATTGTATATAAAGCACATACAACCTGATAAGCTTGAGTCTTTGCAGCTATGTAAATTCTACAAAAGAGGGGCTTTTTGGCCTGGAAAACAAATTATATATATATATATATATATATATATATATATATATATATATATATATGTTTAGTATTTTAATGTATGTTGTATTATTTGTTCTAGTTCTTCTAAAATTGAAACATCAAATATGAAACCTTACTGCTTGTAGTTTAACAGTACTTTTAAGAAATCATATTTCACGCTTTAGGATTGGATGGATCTATTTAAAACACTCCCAGATGTATTTTTCTGTTACAAAAGAACTTCCCTCTGCAAAGTAAGATAAGGGTATTTTGTTTGTTTGTTTGTTTGATTGTTTTGTGTTGTTTATTGATCTTCCACCCCATGCCCCTTGGGTGTAGTTAAAGTAAGAAATGTAGGGGGAAAATGTGAAAAGGAAAGATTCGTTTTATTATTCAACTCATTTATTTTGTCAGTGCGAAAGAAAGAAAGAAAGAACATCGGAAAATATATTTTCTTCTCAGAAATGTACTTTTGCAAATGTTTGTTTTCGGTTCCTCTTTTTACTTCTTATTGTTACCTTTATAAACTATATACTCTACCCCAGTCTCTCTGTTTGAACCCAAGGCTTGTACAATGCATTTTCATATATATTTTTTCATCCCTATTATTAGTAACATGAACAATGCTGATAAATGGAGTCTAAAAAAAGTCCGTTCTCAGAAATCTTTCTGATGACAGGTGGTTGTTTAAGTGAGATTGGACATTTTAAAAAAGTGAGTTTATGAAACAGCCACTAACATCACCCTTTTGGTTAAGGTTAACCAACAGGTCTGAAAGGAGCTAAAAAAAAATCAGGATATGTTAGAGAGAGGACTTTCAAAAATCAAGAAATCAAGAAACCAGAAAGATCTGTCTGCAGACCGGCAAGTCTTTCAGTTCATATATGAATTAATATATTCAAATATTTCTGGGTAGACATTCTACCCTCATAATTAGAATTAGACCTCTTAGATATCTAATTACATTGGTTTAGTCCATGGGATAGAGTTAGCAGCGAAAGTTCTGAACAATTCTAAATATGACCTGATATGAACATTAATGAATATGGCTTAAAAATCCGCTCAGAAATCCTATCCAATTTGTTCACATTAGCTAGCGAACTATCGTTAGCTGTATAGATGAAGAATATGACCTAAAAAGACTTAGAAATCCTGTCAGGTTTGATCATGTTAGCTATCTAACTACCATTAGCATGTAGACTATGAGCCGTTATGAATATGGCTTTAAAAATCCTCTTGAAAAGTTTGACCATGTTAGCTAGCTAATTACTGTTATCTATATAGATTAAGAATATTGATCATAATGACTTTAACAAAAAACTCTCAAAAATCCTGCCAGCTTTGTCAGTTAGCTAGCTACCATTAGCATATAGACTGTGAACATATATTTTACACATTAATGAATATGACTGAAAATTGTTCTCAGAAATCCTGTCAAGTTTGATCATGATAGCAAGCTAAGTACTGTTAGCAGTGTAGATTACGGACATTTATGCCTGAAAAATCCTCTCAAAATCCTGTCAGGTTTGATCATGTTAGCAAGCTAACTACAGTTAGCAGTATAGCAGTATAGGAACATTTATGAATATAACTTTAGGTGTTATAGGTGCAGTGTTAGCAGTGAGATTATGAGTAATTGCGAATATTACATCCTCTCAAGCTATGCCAAGGTAGCTTATGTTAGCCAGTTGGCTAGCAAATTATGTGAAAATACAAGAGCATGAATGGCTATAATGTCATTACTTAACTATTTAACTTCCTTACTTAAACTATTTATGATCTCAAAGACCGACCCACTTTCCCATTTATGGCCTTTACGGCCCACACAGGGTTGCCCTTATTTCCACATAGGGACTCCATGATGCCCATATTTTAATATATGAACTTATGTTGTCTGTGATCTGAAGAAAGTCCTGCTTGAGGTGAGCACATAATATTTCATATTGGAAATCTTCCATTTTTAGCACAGATCTTTAAAAAAAAAAGGCATAAAGGTTAATGGAAGCTCTACAGTGTGACAGAAGTGTGTCTGGTGCTGCCCGAGCTGTAGATTGAGCCAGCTCGGTAGCGAATGAAAATTTCCCTGGTCACAAGTCCCTTTTTTGAGAACAAAGTCAGCAGATGGTTCCTGAACTTCTTGCCCACAAAGGCATAGAGGATGGGATTGATGGCGCAGTGCATAAAGGCCAAAGCCTGGGTGACATACATGGCCACCTCCAGATTATCTCGCTTGTGGCATGTGTCTTTGACAAGCCCACCTCGCATCAGCGTGTCCACGAACGTAGCCACATTATTAGGTAGCCAGCAGATGACAAAAGCCAGCACCACACACAAGATCACTCTCATTGCTTTGTGTTTTTGGCTGTTACGTGAGCGAAAGAGGGTTCCAACTGTGCAGCCGTAGCAGACCAGCATGACTGTAAGAGGAAAGAAAAAGCCAAGGATGTGACGGACGACTCGCATTCCCACACGCCATTCGTCCATCTTCTCCGCCGTAACGTTCTCATAGCAATGCAGTACTTCGCTGTCATTTATATGCAGTGCTTCTCGCTGAACCACGATGGGAATTGACAGCACTGTGGCCCCTAGCCATACTGAGACACACACTATCCTCACTACATGGTGCTGCTTTGAGAGGAACTGAGTGGCTTTGACGATGGCCATGTAGCGGTCAATGCTAATGCACGCCAGCAGGAAGACACAAGTGTAGAACGCCGCTTCCTGGACACCCGAGAGCAACTTGCACAGAAAAGTGCCGAAAACCCAAGTTGATTCGTTGATGTAGACGGCCCAGAAGGGCAGTGTGAGCGAGAACAGCAGGTCAGCAAGTGCCAGGTGCATCAGGTAGACGTCAGTAGATGTTCTGTGCTTCTTCATGGTGCACACAGCAAACATCACTACACTATTCCCCATGAGACCAAGGAAGAACACAACGATGTAGCCAATCACAACCCCTGTGCCGTTTACTGCAGTAAGGGTACTGCTACATGGAATGGAGGACCCAATTTCTGAATATATGTAGTTGTAATCTTCGTCTATCATTGACATGTTGGCCTGGAAGAGAAGACAAGCTGTCACTTTCATGAAGTGGTTTGCTGAAAAGTTTTTTTTCACAATCACAATTTTTTTTCTTGCCTCAACTGGAGCGTTGTTTGCTTCTATAGTTTTATACTTGAAATACCAGTTTAATGTAGTCAATAACTAACAAAAGTCTATCTTATAAAATACAATACATTTTTGGAAAAAATTTGCACATCAAACTATATCTAGTTCTTCAGTGATATCAGACTTGCCGTTGTGGTTTAGGAGGCAATGTAACTACACACATGAATGACACTTCACTGCGTAGCTGAACACTTATGTTATAAGTGGATAGCATTAAGCACTATATGTGGATGATGATACAGTTTTACTTTGAACTTAAATTTGTAAATATGAACTTTGTAAAACCCTGAAAATTTGATAAAATTGTTTATTTAAAAATCTACAGCTACAGTGTATGAAGATTTAGACATTTATTTATGGAAAATATTTTGGGTAAGATATAGTGCTTCCATCACTTTACATTAGCAACCACATAGCAACCACCGAAATTTGGGATAAATAAAAAAAAAAAAAAAAAGAACATTATTTTTGCCTAACATGCTTCACAGGAAACAAAGACTGAAATAAGGCAACTTGTACCATAATAAAGGGAAATTAGATAGAAAAGTGTATATAAACAGGAATTGAAACAATTTTTTTTTTTTTTACAATTGTTCTTGGATTTCTCTATTAAATCTCAGTAAGCTCTGTTTTATTAATAATGATACATTTTCTTACCATTCTGATGTTTTTTTTGTGGCTGGAGAAGATAAATCCACTAAGTTGAAGCAAACAGGCAGCTGCTCATGAGTGCAAAACTCCTCTGTTGCCACTAGTGGAATAGACACACACTTCATACAGAAAAACAAATTATCATGGCCAGGCTCTTCCTGTGTTTGAAGTATAGTCAACACATGCGCAAAGATATAATCAGCAGTTTCATAATAGAAGAGGTTTGTGGTGTTTAAACATCACACTTGTCCACGTGTACTATACATTCATGTTTAAATAGTTTAAAAAAACAAAAAAAGTAGAAACAGCCAGATTGTTGTACCTCCTGAATTATTATACATTGCATTTGTCACATCCTCGTAAAGTTATAGACAAAACTTGCAGTATTATTAAGAAATAAAAGAATCAAAGCATGTATGAAATGATATTCAAATGGAAACTCACCAAATGCTTGCAAAGAAATATATAGTGCCTTGAATAAGCAGCCCCTCCCCCCCAAACTTTTAACTCTCCACCAATAAAATTATTTTATTTATTTTATTAGAGAAGCAACCTTCTCTGACCCTTCTTCACAGGAACCATATTTCAGACACTCCACAAAGGTGGGTTTTATGGAAGAGAGGCAAGAAGAAAGCCATTTCTGAAAAAAAAAAACACCATATGAAAACCAGTAAACATGTGCAAAAAGGTTTCCTAAGACCAAAATTGAATTTTTGGCCTCGTCACAAAGGAACTAGTGCATTTGCCGGAAACCTAACACTACTCGACTCCCTGAAAACACCATCCTTGCAGTGAAGCATGGTGGTGGAAGCATCATGGTGTAGGAATGTTATTTTTTTTTTTAATCAGCAAGACTGGGAAACTGCTTAGAATTGAGGGCAAGATGGATGGAGCAAGAAACCTGAGACTGGGGCTGAGGTTCACCTTTCAACAGGACAACAAAGCGTACTACCAGATAAAAAACATCAGCATCCAGATGTGCAAAGCTGATAGAGACATATCCCAGAAGATGTGCAGCTGTTATTTGCTGCCAAAGGTGGTTCTACAAAGTACTCATGCAGAGGGGTGAGGGTGAATGCTTATGCACCCAACAAATTTAGTGTACATCAAATGCTAATTAAATTAATTTCACTACAAATATCTTGACACTAAAGAAAGTAGAAGTCTGTGATTTAAACCTCTATGGAGTTCAGCCTATTTAGGAATTCATACCAGACGTGTCACATAATCAGCTTTTTCTGGAATTCATGCCAGAAGCAACACGTACAACAAGCAACATGTTTCGGGTTTGGTTTAATTTTCTCGATATGTTAAGAAAAGACTGAAACTCTTGTTGTTGTGGGGCTGGTATTATTATCGTTTGTACTTTGGATATAAATGTGGATATAATGTACCTTTAAAAAGATATAAGGTACATAACTGTTACCTTTTAAAGCATAAAATGTGCACTGTGTGCACCTTTCTAGGTAAAAAGATGAACATGTTACAGGTATAAAAGGTGTACGCTTGAGAGTACCACTGCGGTGAAAGGAAAGGTACAGATCATCACGCTTCTTTCTAAGAGCGTAAACTGAAAGCGCACTCTTGAGCGGTGTGGTTTGGAATGTTCAACAACCAGCAGGTCTGGAATGATTACAAAATCTCAGGTATTACGTAATGGACGTATACACCCTTCTCACTTCTTTTGCCAGAAGGGGGCAATAGCACACTAAGACAACAGCACCGATCAACATATTTGCTCAATTACTTAATTCATTTAATTAAAAGCTGTAATTAGTGAAGTGTTTTTGTTAAAAAAAATATATATATATATATCCAAATCTGTCTATTTTAGAAAGTCCATTTCATTCAGAATATGTTTTCAGGAGCCCAGAAGGTTTTAACTCCTTAAATATGGTAAGTATGGCCATTTTTAAGGGTGAAGAAGGCTTTGGGCCACGCTGTATCTAGATTCTTCTATTGTACAAAGTCAGGATGTGCTGATTTAAGGTTGTGCTGAGATTTTGGTGGCCCAAGACATTTTAGCACATTAAACAATGCTCTGAACAATGATGCATACAGAGAAATTAGATATTTTATGCAATATAATATGACAAAGGGTTTAAGAAATCTATTTCTTACCAGCAACCAAAACAAATCAGCTAAAGATCCATTTGTGCAAGTGCTATAACTGGCTGTTTCAGTGGTGGTTTAAATACACCACCAGGTCTTAAAGTGAAAAATGAGTGTCCTCTACAGGCTCAGTGTTGAATGTGCAATCATTGAAGATGGAAGGTGAACCCCAATCAGAAGCTGTGAATGACAAACCTATCACATCAGGTGAAGTTTAATAAAGAAAAATAAAGAGAAATAAAGGTAGATCTGGTTTTATAAGGTAAGATGTAATTTCAGAAGCTGCAGTTGTCTTTGCTTTCTACGAAGTTTTTTTTTTCAACAGAACCACTTGTCGCTGTATTGTAACAGAAAAATCATTCACAATAAGATCTATAAATGACGATTAAAAGCATCAACACAGGTAGAAGAAAATAATAATACAAGCTAGCAAATCACTAGGCATAGCTAGGAAAGCTAGTAACACTATGTCTATGTTAACACTGCAAGCCTGAGTGCTTAAATCTGTCTTTCGTCCATACATCTGAATTTATTGTTAGCTTATTCACACTGTCTTTTTAATTTGGCCTAACATAACATAATATATAACATAACTAACTATATTTCAAGTATAGCTAACAATAACTGTATACCTGTAAACTGTTAATGTATGCTATAATGACATGTTTGTGCCATATTTGAGCCATAATGATGTTAATAAAGGGTTGAAGTCACCTTACAAATTTCATATTTAACTGCCTCAGATGTCAAATAAACCTAATGGTCCAATTAGGATCATTTTTTCTTGTTTCTGTTTGAAAACTACTAGCTAGCCATGAAGTACAGGATGTTTACTGCAGGCCAAAAAGAAGGATAGATCTGGTGTTAGAAGATGTTGATTCTACCCTAGAATTTCCACATGCTCTTTTAATCATTTTCAGAGGAACTATCCAAAAAGAAATAAGGTATTTTGTGGCAATGTTTTCGATATGGCAAGATTGGTTGATGGTAGATCATGCCACAATATAAATCTGTGCCATCATCGCTCCAGGCTCATCGGTATAATTGTAGAGTTTTTATTGAGTATATTTCCTCACACACCAGTCCCCCCACACCGAATTTTTTTGAACATGTAAAATATTATGTAAAATATTGAATAAAAAAAATTCATGTCATTTATTTGAGTCTGTGAAACACACTGGGGCAAGTTTAGATCTACAGTAGTGGATTCCAGAAATCGAAACAAGAGATAAAATTAATCTTTAAAAAACAGTACATTTTTTATTTCCATAAAATGCCAAAGTTCAAAGACAAAATACTGCAAAATAAAGCTACCACAAAGGAACCATTTTTCACCTCAAAGATCCTTCCACATAATGGTAAGATAAGATGGTAAGATCAGATAAGCATGATAGGATTTTTAGTTTTCTGTGGCATCCACAATGCCAGACTCATCAATCAATAGAAGCTTCAGGAAATAAAAAATAGTTCTTCTATGCAATGACTCTGATGCACCATCTCCATAGGTTAATGAATAAATATTATAGACCAAACAAATAATAATCCAGGATTAAACTCTACTGAAGTTTATTTCACCTGTGTGAAAGCTGATGTTCCATTGATTTGCTCACCTCCATAGAGTTATTATTGCACCTAGTGGTCAAAATGGGAACTGTGACAAGTACCAATAGAGATCCATTGGGGAAGAAATCATGCTGCCCCATGATCGGAGGAGAAGCAGCGGACAGAACAGTTATTGACAGTTTTGCCAAATTGGGCTAGCTTAAACATACTTAGCGGCCACCAAGATTTTGTTTTGTAGCAGATAATCATAATTAAATCTAACACATTTCCACGAACAAAGGTAAAATATAAGTGCAGGCAGTGTGTCTACGACATACAGAACCATTTATATTGTAAGACATATTGCAAAAATTGGGAGAGGGAAAGCGGGATTATGGAGTCGATAATGTCTATACATCAGAAGTGCATTTGCATCTAAAATGTCTCAAAACAAGTTGCTAGACTGTATGTTGGATGACTACGTTGTAGACTTTCAACTGGATATTACGAGGTTACTCTGGAAATTATAGTAGCCTATAGGGTGAAGTGATAATGATAAGTCAAGTCTGCCTCTTGTGGCTATGTTATTCTTGATGTTGTCCTGCTCCACCAAAATCTATGGTCACGAGCCCCTGCTGCACTTACATCAAGCATTAACCAGGTATCCTAGTACACATACACTGGCAAGCCTTTCCTAATAAATACAATTTTTTTAGACAGTGATGTCCATGCCATGAAATTTTGCAAGAATTGTTGTTCAAAGGAAGTGGGATACACCCTCGGAAGTCTGTGAGGTGGACCTAGTGGACCTCGATGGCGTGCCACGCTCTATTGGCCGTGTCTTGTGAATCATGTGGAAGAACCTCATCCTGAACTTTTCTCCCACGAAGGCATACAGCACCGGGTTGACACAGCAGTGCAGCAGCGCCAGGCTCTGTGTGATAAACATGGCCAGGCTTATGGCATTTTGGGCTGAACAACTGGGTTCCACCAGATTGGCTCTCAGAAGTGTATCGACCATGGTGGCCACGTTGAAGGGTGTCCAGCACAATAAGAAAGCCACCATCACAGCTGCAATCACTTTCATGGCTCTCTGGCGCTGAAAACCTCTCGTACGCAGCAGCCTGGCCACCGTCACACCATAGCACGTCAGCATGACACACAGAGGTAGCAGGAAGCCCAGAAGGTGTCTCAATACACGAGTTGCTAGCCTCCATTCGTCTGCATTGTTTAATTCGAAAAGTTCAGTGCAAATCGGCAAGTTGTGGTCTTCCTTGTAGTGGACTTGATTGTACAAGGCAGGGAGGGAAAGTAGGACACCCAAAACCCAGACCACGACGCAAACAGCCCAGGTACAAAAGATTCTTTGGCTCTTCCGGGCCTCCATAGCTCGCACAATGACCATGTAGCGATCCACACTAATGCACACCAAAAAGAGGATGCTGGTGTAGAAGTTGGCTTCACTAACTAATTTGACCAGCTTGCACATGGTTTCACCGAAGATCCATCCAGCCACGACAGAGGTGGAGAAGAAGGGGAGGGTGAGGGCCATCAGCATGTCAGCGATCACCAGGTGGAACAGGTAGATGTCGGATGGAGAAAGAAACCGCAGGTTAGAGAGGATCACCAGCCCAACAATCATGTTGCCGGGGATGGCAAGGAGGAAGATCTGCACAAATAAAGCGCACACGGCAATGTTGAGGGCGTATGATGGGGTGAAAACCTGGCATGCTATGGTCGTCTCATCTATAATGTAGGTGGCGTTCAGGCTGTAGTTGAATTCCTGGTCGTAAAACTCAGAGAAGTCCACCAGAAGAAGTGATTTGTTTGGACCTAAAAGTGGAAAAGAGATTATTTGGATTATTATTAGAGATTATTATATGGAATTATTTTAGAATTAGAATTCATGTTATTAAGGGCACAATACAGATTAGATTGTGGGTGTATCTTCACCTTCTTACTGCAGGTTACCATGGAGATTGTACTTCCCAAGAACTTGCATACACAACTACCATCCACAATATCCTAATACTTTTTAACACTTTTTGTACTGCTTTAGTGTTTTCTTTTTTTTTTGCTGTAATTATTAAAATTTATTAAAACCGTCGTCACCCAGAAGAGAATAGGTTCCCTTTTGAGTCTGGGTTTCTTCCTCCTGTCATCTCAGGGAGCTTTTCCTTGCCACTGCCAGCTTTGATTTGCTCATTTGTCTTAAATTAATCTAAATCTACATCTGGATTTCTGTCTATTTTTAATCCCTTTCCTGAGAAAATGGCTTTTGGCAGTTATATATGATATTGTCTTACCTACCTACCTATTAATGTAAGTTCAATTCAAGTCTGAAGTTTTGGTCACAAATTAAAGGATAAACCAACATAACCAACATAAGGTTTTGAGCCACTACAAGCCAGCTTCAATGTGCCTTAGCATAGATTCTACAAATCTCTGGAAATGTACTGGAGCAATCAACATCGTTCTTCCAAAAGACTTTCCCTCAGCTAACGTTAGGTTAAAATCCAGTCGCTATGACCGTCATAACATATGATTTACATCATCAAACCATTCAGTGAGAGCTTGTGCTCTGTGGATGCTGGCATTATTATTTTATGTTAAAATTATGTTAAGCCTATTACTCAGGATGTTCCATTCTTTAATGACATACAATCACTTCTCTGCAATATTGAATTTTTTTGGAAAATGTTCGGAAATTAACATTTTCCATTCTTCT
>JAKKZN010000005.1:22051946-22059446 GCA_033441825.1 Pangasius elongatus | reverse complement strand
CTTTTTTGACTATTCATTCATCATTTTGCTAATTTCAAGCATTTATTTTTCAAAAAATTTCTAGAAATAGATTTAATAGTCTTATATTTGGTTCATTATGATCTTTTAATAGGAAATACAAGATTTACAAGATGATTTACACACCCCTCTCACACACTCTTCACCCTCCTGCCGTCTGGTAAACGGTACCGGAGCATTCGGGCCTCACGACCAGACTGTGCAATAGTTTCTTCCCTCATGCTATAAGACTCCTTAATACCTAGAACTGGACTGAAGGAAGAACACATACACACATACTCAACACGCACTCACACACACAGACACATATATATATACACACACATATATACACACACACACTACTGAACATGCTCCATGCACATGTTTTGCACATGTTTTATGCTGCTGCTGCTACTATAATGTTTACACATAATATAATACCGCATCATTTGCGCTATTGTCACTTGGTCACTTTCGAACAGAACTGCGTACTGGTCGGCGTTGTAGTCATTGTACTGTCTTGTTCTGTAAATCTATGAATTATATTTTTACACATTTGATTTATAATAAATTATAATTGATAACAATTATGATATGTTTTGATATAGGCTTTGGAGAAAGTGTGTGTGTGTGTGTGTGTGAGAGAGAGAGAGAGAGAGAGAGAGAGAGAAAACAGGGAGATGCCACTCTAATCCCACATTTGGCAGCAGACAACACACACACACACACACACACACACACACATGTACCACAGGGCTGATGGATTCAGTCTGTTTATCTGAGTTACTTTGTCATTCTCTTTTCTCCTCCTTCAGTTTGTTTCACTCCTTTTCTTTATTCCTGTCTCACCCTCTCTGTCATCTCTGTTTTTTTTCTTTTTCTCTCTCTGTCTAATTCTGTCTTTCTGTCATTCTCTCTCTCTGCATTGCACCATTATATTGATGATTATTAGATAAGCAAATAACGTGCATCGGTAAGATTATGAATAATGTTTAAAACCTATAAAAGAACAAAAAATAAGAATCGAACGTAGGGTTTATTTGCATTACTTTCCTTTACTGTCTCAGTCTTTCCGAAAACAGATGGCTGGTTATTACTCACTGTGTCCATGTTTCTCTCTCTCTCTCTCTGCCTGTGTTTCTGTTTATGATCAGAAATACTTCTTTCAGACCCATGTGCCTCATGAGACAAACAAAAGTTTGTATGGCTCCGCAGTGTGTGCGTGTGTGTGCATGTGTGCGTGCTTGTGTGTGCGTGTGTGCGTGCTTGTGTGTGCGTGCTTGTGTGTGTGCTTGTGTGCACATCTTACCGTAGCTCTCGTAAGGTTAACCAGAGTCTTTCCAGCTTAAAGACATAAAAAGACAAATTTATGTTTGCAGGCTATGGAGTGGCTGTATATCATGGGAATTCAGGGAATTACTTTCTGTCCATGCTGACTCACCAGGAGAACACTAGACATCTTTTACAATTTAAGACAGGTAGATATTACTGCCCGGGCTTTTGCGTGCTTGTGTGTTTGCTTGGTTGATTTATCAGGTTGGACATGAAGGCAAAGGCATACTATGATTTTGAAAAGTCGTGACTGTAATGCTGGGCTGGAGCGTGTGCGTGTGTGTGTGTGTGTGTGTGTGTCTGTCTGGAGAATGTGGATATGGAAGGATCGGGGAGGATCTGGATTTTGGACAGGTGGACATCTCTACCCAGACCTTTTTGGTTGATTTACTGGGTGGAGGAAAGGGAACAAACAATATAGCAACCTGTTTTTGAAGAGTTATTATAAAGCTAGTGAAGCTCAGCTGGAGTGTATGGGCCTGAACCAATAACTAAAAAAAAAAACCCCAAAGGAACCCTATTTTTAAAGCATGTATATGGAGAGTGTGTACCTGGATTGTTTGAGTGCGAAATATTTATTGGCAGTGTGCGGTGTCTATCTCTAGTGTCTGTCTCTCCCTCCTTTCTCTGTAAATAATGAGAAAACCATACTGTAGCTAATCACCTGCTTCCTTTCCTTTCCTTCCTCAAACACACTCCTCTCTTTAGAACTGAAAACCCAGGGGAGGAGTGGGGTAGGGACCATGGAGAAGGGGTTAGGGGTTAAGGAGTGGAGTTCACGGGTTAGGATACCGAGGGGAATGAATGGGGGGAAGCCTCAAAAAGAGACAGACACAGATAGACAAAGGGAAAGCGTGAAAGCAGCTGAGAGGGAGCTAGAAGGAAACAGGAAGAAAGATAATCAGGGAAAGAAAGAAAGGCAGATGGAAAATGGCAGATAAAGACAGTAGGATGAAAAGCAGGGTAGACAAGTGTAATGACTAAACATGATGGTTTTGTCATGGGTCTTGGTTGAAGTACACACACAACAAACTTGTGAAAACCTGGACATGGTTATGGTTTTTGGGGACTCTAGGTTCTTATTTCCTGGCAGGCTGGCCATCGAACTAGAGACACTGGCTAGTAAACAAACTCCATATGCATTAGAAAATTAAAGAGAGAGAGAGAGAGAAAGCTAATTTGGGGAGTGTGGCCTGAAGAGTGTGAATTTTGAGAGAGCTAATCTGGAAAGTGTTGAGTAAAGAACGCCATGACTTGGACAATGTGGCCTAAAAAGTGTCAGTCTGGAGACAGATAACCTGAAGAGTGCTAATGTGGAGAAAGAGAATTAGGAGTGTGTGGCCTGAAGAGTGTGAATCTGGAGACAGATAACCTGGAGAATGTGTTTTGAAGAGTGTGAATCTGAAGAGAGCTAATCTGAAGAGNNNNTGTGAATCTGGAGAGTGTGAATCTGAATAGAGCTAATCTGGAGAGTGTGACCTGAAATTGTGAATCTAGCGAGAGCTAATCTGGAAAGTGTGGTCTGAGAGTGTGAATCTGAAGAGTGCTAGTCTGGAGAATGTGGCCTGAAGAGTCGATCTGAAGAGCTAATCTGAAGAGTGTGGTTTAAATAGTGGAAATATGACGAGAGATAACCCGGAGAGTGTGAGGTATTAACAGTTGATCCGAAGTGTGTAAGGATGTGAGGAGTTCGTATCAGAAGCATTTAGGGCTCTTTAGGGCTCTCAAACAAATCTTCATCTGTATTTGGTTTAAGGATCAAATTGTGCAGATTTGACTGTTGTGAACTTGTAGAAAATGGAACAAACACACAGCACCAAAGCTCGTGCTCAGAAGTTCTGAGTTTAATGTTCACCACAAAACCAGATTTGACAGAAAAATGGAGTAAATAAAAAAAAGGCTATAGATGGATGGATGTAATTTCAGCTGTAATGAAAACAAACTGCAGCGTACTGTGAATCCTTTCGGTTTATTTTTCATGGCTCAGTGGATCAATAGTTAATTCACTCTTTTTTTTTTACACGCACTGTGTGTGTGTGTAGTGTGTGCAGTCTATGTAGTGTTACTAGTACAAGGCGTACAGATATTAAATGTAGAATAACATTAATTGAGAGCTTTAAATGAATGTTTACAATGTTATTGTGATATTGATTTTTTGAAGACGATTGCTACGTTACCAAGCAGTTGTTTGTCAGATGGAGCAAGAGCTTTGTCCGCCATGTTTTTCAAAATCTCATCTAGTAAACAGAATTATGGGATTGTGTTCTCCAGGAAAGGCACATGTAGTGTTCCTTCAGATCTGTCAGTCTTGCGTTCCAGTCTCGAGACAGCTCCCGTGGTAGTCTGCATGGCATGTGGTCAGTAGGCGATCCCATAATTCTGTTCACCAGACCAGATTTCTAGGAAAGTTTGGACAAACCTGGTGGACCAAACTGTTACTCGAACAAACAAGTATGTTTAGAAATGCAAGTGAATGAGCTGGGACTGTTCTAGCATTTCAGTTAGGTGATTTTTGTTCTGTTGCGGTTGCCAGATTTGGGACAGAATTTCATTGTTTCCTCTGTATTACCTGAACGTATCTGGAGGTGAAGGATGGCAAGCTTACTTCCTCACCTTACTTCAGAAGAGACCAAAAAACGTTGATCATACATATATTCATATATTTATCTCATACAAAACCTTTGCCTTTACCTTTACCTGGAGAATACCTCAAATGCATTTAAGAGCAAAATATATGTCAGGTTCTTGGATCAGAAGGAGAAAATCTGTCTTTAATGGGAGAGTAAATCGATATCTGACTAAGGAGGCTTTCACGATTGAAGTTTATTCTGAAAAAGAGCACGGTTTGCATGAAAGACGTCATGCGGACCAGGAAGTGCATCAGGGTACCGACCCTGAGACTACCTGGTAGGTGGTCTGTGTTCGGTTCCACTGGAGCAGTTCCACGATTCCCGTGAATGTGAACGCAACTCGTGCTTGGGTCCACACTTGTTCAGGAAGTAAAGTGGCCTGTGCATGTGTTTTAGATGATGATGACATCGTTAGTTTCCACAACACGTGTACCATGAGTTGCATGGGAACATCGTGGGACACAGCAGTGTCATTCACTCTGCTGCGCATAATAGCATCAAAACAAAAAAAAAGGTGAGTCACTTTGTGTTCTCCATGTGCTTTTGTGATGACATAAGATGAACGCAAATGCACTGACGTTTGACAGAATCAAGTGAGTCTGAACCCAGATTAGCAATGCTGGGGATGTCGGGAACAATCGCACTTGGATTCGAACCGCAGCAAACGTGCGCAGTGTGAAAACCACCTAACTGTTGCTAATGCTAGCAATACTTCCTGCTAAGATCAATTTCCTAGTTCCATAAATTAGCAACCTAGCTAATTCAGCTACACTGCTGCGTGTTGAAGATGTATTAATGTAAGTGTGTTAAGGCAGTCGGTTATAAATGGTGTATAAATGGAAATGAATCTTCTTTATGAAATATAGACACAGTAACATTGATCGAATTCAGTTCTTTTTTCAGTCCCCAAAATGGCAGCCGTTATACAGTGTGATGTCACATTAACGTCACATGAGATTAGCTTAGGGTTGTTTCTGTGTGCCGTAAGTCGTTACATACAATATAATCTACTAGCTACCATTAAACTAGCTAAAAGTTAGCCTGGCTATAGTTAGCCTTAGTTAGATTTAGCTATCCAGATAAAAAATGTTATTCAGTGAAAATTCGCAGAATTGCTGCTGTACATTCTGAGAACGTCCTGTAAACTAGTAAGCTGTAGTGAATAAACGGATAAACAGGAAGCAGAGAAGCGACCCCTCAAAAGAGGCGTCTGCTAAAGCAACCGATACGGAATGAAGTGATCAGATTTTTCAAGCGTCCACAATAAGAGTACTGTGAGGATTAAATATCGTTATACGTCACATACTGGATTATTGTCAGAGCGACTGAGCACTCTTCTTTAGAAGGGTGTGGTGTGTGTGTGTGTGTGTGTGTGTGTGTGTTATTAAAGTCATTCCTCTGGAGCGTGATCCTTGTTATGAGGCATTTCTGGAATGTTCGGCAATGGAAATAAGAATTCCCCTTGCGATTTTAGAGTACTGATTTGTGTATGTATTTGTGTGTGTGTGTGTGTGTGTGTGTGTATGTGTGTGTGTGTGTTCTCCAACTCACCTTGTCCAGCTGGAACGAATCTCTTAATACTTTTACAGTTGCATGCACGTGAATAAACATGTCTGGGTGTGAGGGAGTATGTGTGATATGGATCAGAGAGTGATGACTTGATGGATGTGTGTGTGTGTGTGTGTGTGTGTGTGTGTGTGTGTGTGTTTTCTCTCTGGAATGACATGACTCACCTCATATGCCCTCTGGCTGAAATGCATACTAGCTCAGTCTTTTTCTCTCTGTCTCTCTCACACACACACACACACACACACACACACACACACACACTACTGAGAGTAGAGGGACCACATTACGCCACAGACACACCAAGAATCTCAGCTAATTATACTACATTTTCATATCATGTTTCATTTTATAGCATCTCCAGTAAACAGAATGATGGGATAAACCTTGGGATGGGATTATGATTATGATTCTCTTACACATCTGTCCAAATAAGGAATGTTAGAAAGGAAGTGAGACAGAATTTGTCTCGGAAGCACAAACATTGTCCTTAAGGCCACCTACCTAGGCAGCTTGCTCCTGAATGGAGCACTTAGTGACAACATTTTAAAGTGTCTATGGAAAAAAACACTTGGGGGCATGCCGTTATAGGAAAATAATCAATGACGGGGTGGTGTGATGCGGCGCCATGTGAAGCAGAGTTAATCTCACCACCTGATGTTGATTATTTTATAGTAACAGCACATCCCAAAGTGTGTTATTCTTCTTATACCACAGCGGTTTGCTGATGCAAATGACATGTTGTATGTTTATCTGTTTATAGTTACATTTATTGGTGTGGAACATCCATAAAGTTAAAGCAGTTATAAACAGTGACTCACTAGCATCGCTTTTTTCCCTCTCTTGAACTTAATAAGACTAAAAAAGTATGTCCAAGTCCCTGTGTAAGTACTATAGGAATGATAGTGTATTAGAGGAGCTTATTAATATCAACCTGTGATTTGTTATACGGCCAGAGCTCCTGTCAGACCTGCTGTTATAGAAAATTAATCAACACCTTCTGACCAATCAGCAGTGAGAATTCAATGGTTCTGTGCTATAACAGGATATATTGTGTAACTGATTATCTGTGAATGCCTAGTTATAGTTAGGATTGCGTATTTATTGTGGAGGGGATGATGCTGGCTTAAAACATGACATACTGTCCAATCTGGTCCTGCCATTAACGTCTGTGATATCGAATTACGCAACACAAGGCACAAATTGTCATAAAGTACATCACCATGGCGCCTTAAACATTTCACATCTCAGCAACAAATGACAACTGAGACTTGAGTGCCAGTGTGTAATAACAATCCATACAGCATTGACTTAAAAAAACTAACTGAATGAGAGAGAGAGAGAGAGAGAGAGAGAGAGAGAGAAAGGACTGAACCACAGGTGAATGGCTAAAGGGCTTGACTCTCTTCTTACCCACACACACTAAGCGAGTGTGCGAGGTATCAGTGTGTACGTGTGTGTGTGTGTGTGTGTGTGTGTGTGTGTGTGTGTGTGTCTGTATCCTAGGGGAATTCTCTGGTATTTAATTGTATGATTTTGAGATTTCAGTATGAGGCGATAAATCAGTAGAGACTCAGCTTTGCACTAAAGGGGTGAAATTACACTACACTGCTCAGTGTGTGTGTGTGTGTGTGTGTGTATCCAATGTAAACAGTATTATCAGGCTATGTGCAGAAGGATGTGTCTGTCAGAGCGCTGTGTGATCAGGAGCTCGCTGTCTCTCAGGCATTTCCTCTCTCTCACACACACACTTGTGTGTGTGTGTGTATATGTGTGTGTCTTCAAAGGAGCAACATGTGGAAAAATAGCAATTCAACTAATGGAAATGGTTCAGAGTTACAGTGTGTATGTATGTATGTATATATATATATATATATATATATATATATATATATATATATATTTCTAAAATGGCAGGTTTTAACACAATAAAATGGCATTTTTTGTGATGTAAAAAAAATGAAATCAAAGA
>JAKKZN010000005.1:22014344-22024805 GCA_033441825.1 Pangasius elongatus | reverse complement strand
GAAAACAGAGCTTGCAAAACACACTTATTACACGGTTCCCTGTCTCCAAAGTAGAAAATACGGCACCATATAAACAGGTAATATTAATATTACTTTCAGCTTTGAAAATTGGACAGTAGTGTATAACCAAATAATATATAATACTGTATATGTATATTAAATAACCAGTGCTGTGCATATGTCTGAGGAGCAGGTTACAGGTTTTCTGTAACTCTGAACCCACAGGATGAGATCGATATCTGAGTGTGTCTCTTCTCTCAGAATGATCCCTGCTGTGCGCTTTAAACTTTCCTAGGGGACATGAGTACAGAAAGAGCTAGAAGTCCTTTTTCATGTGTATATTTTTAGCCTCAGTCCGAATAGTCCACATGAATATTTTATCTCGGACTTTTGCTTTGGTCATCACACAGGAAGTCAGGCCACTGTTTTCAAATGAGCCACATGTTGCAGACATTATGGGATCCATCTGCATTATTTCAGGCAACCATCTCTTTTCCAGAAGCTTCTTGGGAGCTGTTTCCCATGAGACGGAGTGTTTCACATCAGTCAAACCTCTGTCAACTGCAGAGGATGGTGTTGAGAGTCTGAGTAAGAATCCGTCAGCTTGAGACACTCTCAGCTCCTGCAAAACCGAGAACACCATCATACACACTGCAGATAACTAGAACAGCAGATACATATTAAAATAATATAACGCTAAACAAAACAAGCTTAAGTTTATAGATAGATAGATAGATAGATAGATAGATAGATGAAAGCATAACTAGATAGATAGAAAGACAGACATATAGATAGATAGATAGATAGATAGATAGATAGATAGATAGATAGATAGACCAGTAGACCAACAGATATATAGCTAGAAAGGCAGACAGACAGATAGACAAAGATAGACAGATAGATGAAAGTATAACTAGAAAGATAGATAGAAAGACAGACAGACATATAGCTAAATAGCTAGCTAGATAGATAGATAGATAGATAGATAGATAGATAGATAGATAGATAGACCAGCAGACCAACAGATATATATAGCTAGAAAGACAGACAGACAGATAGATAGATAGATACATAGATACATAGATAGATAGATAGATGAAAGCATAACTAGATAGATAGAAAGACAGATATAGACAGACAGACAGATAGATAGATAGACAGACAGACAGACAGATAGATAGATAGATAGATAGATAGATAGATAGATAGATAGATAGAAGTAGGAAAAAACTGAATTGAGAAATTGGATTAATTAAAAAGAATAAAGTGCTGTTTAAGTCCAGACTCACAGCGGCCGAGTCGTACAGCCTGCTGGCAGTAATGTTATTTTCTTCTCCAATAATCAAACATGTCCTTGGGTTTGTGGTGAAAACAGAGCTTGCAAAACACACTTATTACACGGTTCCCTGTCTCCAAAGTAGAAAATACGGCACCATATAAACAGCATGACCAGAAATGCAGCCGAGCAGAGGACAGAAGGAGCTTCTAAGCGTATGAGTACAGCAGCAGTTTCCTATGAAAGTCAGATCACAAGGTCAGCTTCTTAATTACAGACATTTTTCTACATTTTTTTCTGCCAACTTTCAAGTCTTAAACTACCAGATTACATTTTCATTTCTCAGAAGATGCTATCACAGCCACAATTATTGCCCACTGCAGAAAAAAAAACAAACTTCTTGAAAGTTCAAGTGTTGGTGCACACACATTAATTACTATATGCAGCCACTTTATCTGGAATGTTCTCTCATATGTGAGCAGTAACAGCCATTGACAGCACTGACCTGATTGGTCGTCAACCGAGTGTGAAAAACATCAGTGACTGGAGCAGTGCTGCTTGTTATATCTCTGTTATCTCTGCAGAGTGATGGCGTTTTGTGATCACAGAGGTGTTGAATAATGTTAGGGGTGTTTTTTTTAATACACTGTAGATAACATATAAGAATAAAATGCTTGAATGATAGATAACAACAACATAATATCCAATAAACAGATTATTTAATTGCAATAGTTATAGCAATATATCAGTATGTAGAACAATATATGAATAAAATGGTAGAACTGTAAGTAGAAACACAGTTATATGGAATGTAAATGATAGTAGAATAGTTAGAATAATAGCACTACAGAATAACAGACTAGAATGATAGAATGATAGAGTTTGTTGTGGTCAGTGGAAACTATGAGTGTTTGTTGGTGGTGTTTGATGGGAAATGTTTGCGATTAATGGTAAATATTAGCATTTGTTGGTGGCTGAATGGGGACTGGTATTTGATGGAGACTGTTACTGTATGTATGAGAATGTTGGGGATGGTCAATATTGTTGTTTATTGGTGTTTGTTGAAGAATTTTGGAGATTATTGCTGAATATAGGTATTTGTTGTTGTTTTAAAGGAGAATGTTGGCATTTGATATTGAATATTGGAACTCACTGTGTTGAAAGGAGAATGTTGGTATTCAATGGTGTGTAAAGGAGAATGTGGGTATTTAATGGTGAATGTTGGTATTCATTGATTCAAGGAGAATATTGGTATTTAATGGGGAATGTTGGTATTCATTGGTGTTTAAAAGAGAATCTTGGTATTTGTGAATATTGGTATTCATTGATGTTTAATGGAGAATGTTGGTATCTAATGGTGAATGTTGGTATTTATTGGTGTTTGTTGAAGAATGTTGATCTTTGAAGGTGAATATTGGTTTTTATGGGTGTTTAAAGGAGAATGTTGGTATTTAATGGATAATGTTGGTATTCATTGATGTTTATAGGGGAATGTTGGTATATAATGGTGAATGTTGGTATTTGTTGGTGTTTAAAGGGGATTGTTAGTATTTGAGGGTGAATATTGGTATTCATTGATGTTTGATTTTCTGTTGTTTGCATTTGGTGGAAAATGTTGGTATTTAATGGTGAATGTTGGTATTTATTGGTGTTTGTTGAAGAATACTGATTTTTGATGGTGAATATTGGTATTTGTGGGTGTTTAAAGGAGAATGTTGGTATTTAATGGATAATGTTGGTATTCATTGATGTTTAAAGGGCAATGTTAATATTTGATGATGAATGTTGGTATTTATTAGTGTCAGTTGGAGAATGTTGATCTTTGATGGTAAATATTGGTATTTGTTGGTGTTTAAAGGGGAATGTTAGTATTTGAGGGTGAATATTGGTATTCATTGATGTTTGATTTTCTGTTGTTTGCATTTGGTGGAGAATGTTGGTGTTCGGTAGTGAATATTGATATTTTTAGTGTTTATTGGAGAATATAGGTGCCTGATGGATAATATTTGCATGTAATGAAGACTGGTGGTTGTTGACTTTAACAGATAATACTGGTGCTTGTTTTGCCCTTTGTTAGAGAATGTTGGTCTCCAATGGAGAATTTTGGTATTTGATATTCAGTTCATTTGACAGTAATGGAACTTTCTGGTGTTTGATGACTGTTAGTATTTCATGGTATTCGATGAAGAATACTGGTGTTTGTTGTTGTGTGTTGGAGAATATTGGTGTTTGAATAATGTTAATATTTGCTGAGCTTTAAAGGGAAACAATATGGCTCTATGCTTACTGCTTCAGGTGTAAGCACTCAGGTGTTGGCAAGCTAAAAGCACACACAAGAACACGACTGAAAACATGTTTAATTATTCACAGTTAACTATTACATTATATAAGCGAGCCAAATGTGACAGAGGCTGTCCCTTTTCAGATAAGCTAACGCTGGAGCTAAATGGCAGTTAATGGCGAGATGGACTCATCGTCTTCACACAGGGTTTTAAATTTTAATGATCAGCTTTTACCTTTTCTCCTTTGTAAGACAGGAAAAGTGTTGCTAAGAGAAGAGGTGCCATGCAGGTTAAAGCAGCTGCATGCTTTGTGCTAATTACTGACTGAATATGAGCACAGCTTTGTGAATATGCGGATGGTAATTGGAACTCGATTGCATAATAGTGTTTTTCCAGGAACTCAAATTCTTCGTAAATCTGCCCACTTTGTTGAATTAGGCAAGCATCTAACTTCATGGGTCAGAAATTAGTTGTTAACTTCCCTTTTCTCACAGTGAGGTGGTGATGTAAACAAGCCAACCTGCAGAGCTTAGCAGAGTCATGCTGAGTGTTTTTTCAGAGAAAGATGGAAGAGCCATGAGATCTTATTTCATGTTTGCATTCGGTCCCTCATATCCCTCCCTCTATAATTTGATTTGTGAATAGTGACCCTTTCCAAATTTTTGGTTAATTGATGTGATAAGTAGAACTGAACCATGTCAAAAGCCATACATTTTTTTAACCAGTGTCACCAGAATGGACATTTTCCTGCATTACTCTGAGTAATAAACAAAATAATATAATCTTTAATTATCTCTGTCGGTTATATCTTGCACAATTTTCATCACTCCCAGACACAGGAAGTCACACAATCACCCCATGTTAAAAACACCCCACTCTGTCCTAATTAAGACATTGAGCAGTGTATTGAAAAAAATGTCTTAATGATTTATAGCTAGCAACTTCTCACTTTATTTCTCTTTTCTAAGCTTCAGTGATATATGTGACCTTCCCTGAGTCTACTGAAAGAGTTTAGGTCTTGAAAAGTCTCCTTTACCTCCAGTGAATGGTGTTCTGTATTAGCATTGCAGGCTTGAGCACTATTCAGCAGGTTTTCCTTGCCAGGGCATTTGGGCTCAACGGCGGGGTGGTTGCTAGGAGACGTCTAGAAAGAGGATAAATGATTCCTTGTGGAGATATTTTTGGCTCTCTAGGACGAAAGGGTTAATCCCGCTGGGTTAGCAAAGATCTGATGAAACATTTTCAAGCATAGCTCAGTTTGCTAAAATCAGACCTGTATATTTTGTCCGTGGGCCGCTAGAATGAAGGGCATCTTTAGGTTGGGTTTGCTGAGTGTAGCAGATGGTCTAATGGAGAGTTCAGGCTCTGAACGGAGGTGGAAATGGCAAAGTAAAATTTTAAATTAAAAATAAGTTAAGTAAAATAAGTGGCAAATGCAGTGCAAACCAAGGGGTGTAATCTGTATTTGTACCTGGATCTGAAATCTGTATTTATACCTGTATCTGAAATATAAATAGTATCTCTAATTCAGCATTCATTCAGTATCTATATCTGTATTTGGCTTTAAAGTGGGGGGGCCTAAACCAGAAAGTTTTTTTTTTTTTATGAGTTAATTACGAACCCTACCATTATGCTCCTGGAAACTCTGGAAAACCCAGAAAAAAAAAGTGAAAGTAACAAAGCAGAAATGCCAGTGCTGTCAGCATACTGTGTTCCTGACAGTTCCTCAACCTCAGCTACATCACTCATGTTCAGTAGTGGTCCCAATGAGAGACGTGTGGGAGACTATTTTTAAAATCCTGTTCGCACAGTTATTAATTATTTTTGCATCTGCTCATGATATACCAACAACTTTAGTTGGCATGACTTCCCAAAATATAAACAAACTAACCTAATCTATGCTAAGGATGAATGAAAGAACTCTGTAAATGCATCGTGCAGTGCTGCATGTCCATGTTAATGAATGTGGACTATTTTGTGCATCCCATGGGCTCCGATAAGGGTACATCCCTAATGGTTGGTATATAATAATTATTCAAAGAATATTCAAAGAACTTTATTAATCCCAGGAGGAAATTGCTAAATGTTAGTATCTCCTTCAAATGGAAAAAAACCCAACACACAAAGTGAAGTGGTATGATATCCATTTCTACAAGTATCTATCTGATATTGCCTACATTTTGTTTTGTTTTTTTCTAGCCAGTTTGTATTGTGATTAGTGCAATAATCATGTTAGCTAACGCTTGAGAGATTAGCTGGGAAATAAGCTAGCTGTCTTGATCTAATATTAATTATTTGTTTCCCATATTCGTTGAGTTTGACAGCTGTAAGGTGGAATAATTTATGTCAGTTTTATTAGTGCTGATATAGAGGACTACATATACTTTCATAGATAAATAATTTATATACTTTTACCACCTATGAGTCTAAAAGCCAGTAACTACTTTTTTTTCCTGTGCATTCTATTTGCTTGATTTCCGTTGCCAGGGCACATGAGATTAAAGTTCAGAAAGAAATGGCCACCCAGAAACCGACTTGGAAATGAGATAAATGGCCTGATGTGGCTTTGGCCTTTGGGGGAAACATTAGCATCACCTCGATAGCCAAGAAGAAGTTTTAACATGCAGATTAGATAAGACATTTGGCCTTTTACACCTTCTTCATTTAGCACTTTACAATTAGATAAAGAGATATTTATAGCTTGGTTTTCTGAGACTAGGAGTGTAGTCTCTGCTCCATAACAGTGTTTACCCTGTGATGTATCTAGCAAAGCAGTATACAGCACTGTGCAAATGTCTTAGGTACATGTAATTCTATAGTTGTTTTAAAAAAAAAGTTTCTAAATAGCAATAAATTACTATAAAGAACAGCCAAAAAAAATGTAAGCAAAATCCCAAACAGTGTCTCTGATTGTTTTATTTCAAGTTCTCTATTATTTTATGTTACTCGTTATATCCTATTGTTTTTTAAATTGTTATTATTCCTGCAACGCTCTTTTATTGTGTTTTTATGCTTAAGTTTTATTATTATTATTTTATGGAAATTAAATTTGCTCCTTTGTAGAGATAATGTAGATTTAATCTAAGATAAATAAGACTTTCACACAGTATTGTATACCATTGTATACCATATATAATTTTTCTTTCTTAGCCGATATTGTAATAGTAAACTGTTATAGTAAACCTACTTCTCCAGCAATTGTCATAATTTTGGTAAGTATGCTACTCCAGCCAGAATTTAGAGTGCCTCACTTATATTCCGGCTTTTTTCCCGGAAAACACCATGCATCACCATGGTCAGTAAACATAAAACGTGGCGAGCTGTGGTTTCTCCTTCTTCTTGAAGTTCACGGGATTGCATAACAGTCCCGCAGTATGACTCATCATATAGTAAAAGGCGAAGGGAATAAATTTAGAGGATTGAGGAACCATCCTGACCTTGCGTGCCCTGTCATTTGAGGTTTCAGCTAAAGGATGTTTGAGATGTTTCAGTGGCCCGTAGCAGCACTTATCCTCACATTGTCTCAGAAGGCTGACCACAGTCTCGGCTGCTTGTGCGTCTGGTGATGTCATTTTTCTGTGGTGGGTTTACTGCTCATTTTGTGTGGGTGAGCGTACGCCCTAAGTTTAGCCACTTCTGGTTTTTCAAATTTGCCTGGTCAGTCTGGTTTAGTGATATGCATTGTTTTCTGTGTATTTTAATAGCGATTTCCCAAATGTCTGTGGTTATAAATTGAGATGTATCCCGAATGTTGGTGTTTGTCAAAAGACTTCTTACTAATAAATAGCAGTGGTTGAAGATAAAATGTCTCATTTAGGCCAGTTTAGTCTACTGATATTGCTGTTTGTATCCCCTTTAGTAGCTGGCTAACCACTAGTCAACAGACTAGACTGATTGGCTAGTCAACAATATCTAGTAGTCAACAATATCAGTAGACTAGATTGGCTGGTCAACAATATCAGTAGATTGACTGATATCAATATCAGTAGTAAGAGTTATTATCTGTAAAATACACTGCTCTAAAGGCTGACAGTAAGCAGAGACAATAAACACATGAAATGGAGATATATGTTAAAGATAACATAACTAACTTCTCACTACAGCTCATTAAACAGCTATTTAAATTTGTAAACCTACATGGCAGTTGTAACCTTTTCTCAGTGTTAACACTGACCTTTGCTTTTAGGACCTTTCTTAAAATTGCTGATATTCTAGATGGGAATTCTAGTATTTGGGTGTTTCAGTGTTAATCTTGTATCATTCTTGTGTAGCAGTTTGTTTAAAGAACACCTTTCAAGTCATTATGTATTTATGAAAACCATGATGGCACTTGTGAAGGAGCCAATTTTATTTTGTAACCTCTCTCCTGGAAGCAGTTAAATTATAGTGCACAGACACCTATCATCGACCTGTGTATCGACCCATCCTGACATTTTTCAGGGATTAGCTTGTAACCCTTTGTAACGGTGGTGTCTCAAAAGCATGTGCAAGAGGTTTTAAACAAATAGCACCAAACACAATACAAACATCCAAAAGCAGTAAGACAGGCAATTAAAAACAGAATTAGTCAGGTACAAGAAGTAGAAAAGGGTAATCCAAAGACAAATTCAAAGAACAAGCAAGTGTTCAAAACAGTCAGCAATAACAAGGCATATTCAAACCCAGGGAATGGCAAGACTTCACAATGAATGATTGTCCATGAAGTGCTTATAGACATTAAAATCAGGAAGTAACCAGGAAGTGGATGTTAGATGATGTGTAAGTATTCTGTTGAATGTGACCTCTACCTGCGAGGAGAAGAAACGTCTTGAGCCCTTGTTACATCATTAAATTAAAATAACTGTCGATTAACATTGCAAGATTGTTCATTCATTCATTCATTCATCTTCAGTAACCTTCATCTTTATCCTGGTAAGGGTCAGGTTGGATCCAGAGGCTATCCTGGGAATACTAGGCATGAGGCAGAAATATTTTGGGGAGATGGGAGGAAACCGAAGAACCCAGAGGAAACCTACTTGAACACAGGAAGAACATCCGAAGCTCCTCACAGACAGTAACTCAGGATCAACCTGGGAACNAAATTTAAAATTCATATCTATTTGTTTTTTTAAATCTGCCAACTCAGTTTGCTTTTGGCTGCTAATAGCCATGCTGATTAACCTAAGATGCCTATTAAACTAAAGGGGACCTAGAAGGATCATTATTTGTATGCAATATGGTCTAGGTATGACGATGTGTTGCCAATATAGACACTATTAGACTTGTAAAGATTTCAAAAACATACAGTCCAAAAGTCTGAGACCACATTAAAAATTTGGGATTTTTTTTCATGTAAAACTGGAAATAAACAGGTTTTTTTTTTTTTAGAATTTTGAAATATTTAAAACAAAGTAAGTTAAAACAAGTATTCAGTATCTTGAGTATTTGATATTGAAGATCCTGCACTATTTCTACGTCCCTATTTAAATGTAAGCAAATGTGTGATATTGGCCATGTTGACTACTTTGTACAAAAAGGCAGATTTTCCTCATGCCTAAACTGTTGAACTATTGAAGCATGTATTCGAATGACACCCCGATGGATTTGATCTAAAAGGTCATAAGGATCATAAGGTTTTGCACAAACTTGTGGAGTCCATGCCAGCTCGAGTGCACACTGTCATTAAAGCAAAAAGGGGTCGTACCAAATACTAAGAAACTTCATATAAATATTTCAAAGATTCTACTTTTCACTCAAGTTGTTTACAGTAATATAATTTGTAATATATTAAATTAGAAAAGAATGCAAAATACAAGCATTTTCCACTTTTGGACCTCGCTGTATGTATTCAATAAGTACTAAGCCTTTGAAACTTATGATTAAGCCTTAAACTTATGATTAAGTAAAATTATTATTAAACCATACAGTATATACAGTAGGGTGATGTGTTAAGTGCTAAAGCTTCTACTGTTCAGTGTCCAACTGGATGAAGTGTCAGTAGGTGTCTTGTCATTATATTTATGCAGTTAATTCACTCAGGACTTTACCTTGCTTTAAAGACCCATTACTCATCTGCTAATGAGCTGATGGGCTGAACTGAAGATGAAGAATCTTCAATGATCTTCAGATTTATAATATCCAGTTTACTTTTTTCTGGACAGACAAAATAATCTGGAGAACTGGTTTAGGAACCACTGGTCAGTTGATCTATACGCTGATTTTCCGCAGCTCGGCATGTTTAAGTGGCTTCTTCTTTAGCCATGCTGGGATTTATGAGCTTCTGGAATTCTGCACTGCTGCACTATGTCAGCATGGATGAGCTTTAGCTCTAGCACTACTGCTCTCTTTCTGACATGTTCAGTGAGGTAGATTGATTGGAGGATGTCAAGCTGCTTGTGATAGAGGAACGGAGTGAGGAGGTAGTGGAGATTTCTAGTGTGCAGTGAAGACTGAGATCAAGACGTCATAAAAGTGGTTTGAGGTTAGGTTCTTCAGAATTGCACTTGCAATGATTGCGTAGCATCGATTGCATTTGAAACGGAATGGCATAGACTGAACTTCGCTCTCACTTTACAATTATGTTCGAAATATTTCATACAGATGAGTCATTCTAGGGTTTTGTCAGCAACGTTTTTCAAGGAAAATTGCGTTTATTGAAATTTATTGATCAGCAGTGTCTTGTCTCTGATGTCTGGTATGAATAAATTTCCCAAACAAAACTTTCCATTAAATTCAGTTTTGCTTAACCTCTGTGTATCGTACCTGGATACGGACTGCGATTGGTAATGGATTGGGACTGCGATTGCTGTAGTGGCTTTGGGGCTGCGGTTGCCACGAGCAGCTTCGCACTCAGGACTCCATCAGTGGACAGAGGATAGATTTTAACCAACCGGACTTCGTGCAGAACTGTGATGAATTTATTGG
>JAKKZN010000005.1:21924722-21935704 GCA_033441825.1 Pangasius elongatus | reverse complement strand
TTCTGTTTCTTATGTTCTGTAAAGCTGCTTTGAGACAATGTTCATTGTTAAAAGCGCTATACAAATAAAACTGAATTAAAAATTTAATTGAATATTTCCAATAGCAGAGCAAAAATAAACAGAACATTTGGCCATATGGTATCCGAAATATCTCTTACTCAATATTAGCTTCCTGTTTAAAGAACTGTCGTATATAAGAGCCATGTCACACTCACAATCGTGCGGTTATACTGAATATCAGCACAACTGTGATTAGCTACGGCAAAACCACAGCCGTGCTGATATTCAATCTAATCTCACTGTTTAATTATAATGCTTCCTAGGTATGACGGTGATGTGCCACTCTGTACTGTTGGGTTACAGAATGAAAGATGATTTATTTTTTACATGCAATTTGTTGTGCTTGAATGAAAAGTCAGTCCTGAAATATGTAAATTATGTTTATATTGAAAGATTTGAAAGATTTATTCTATTTAATTAGTTGGCTGGTGCTGTATATCCGTTATCCCCAAAGAGAAGTTATTGTTTTCTAGAAAAAATCCAACAATCTTAATAAGTCAGATTTCACCGTTAGCTCCTAGAAAACAAAATGGCTTTCTTTCTCATTAATGATATTCCAGCAATGTTTAATTAAAGTCATATTAATGAGAAATCCTATGTTAAATAGTAGAGACTCCAAACACCTGACTCAAAGTCCCAGGATACAATGCAGCTATATGGTATGACGTAGAGTTACGGCAGAGCCTCGGCTCGGCTAGTTAGAGATCTTGTCATCGAGATGACAAGCACGATGGTGTGTATTTTCACTTCAGTTAACAGTTACCTAAAGAGTGCGATGCAGCGGAGATTTAGTACTTGAGTCTGTCCAGCTCTGTCACCTTCTCATCTGTACACTCTGCTCAAACAGATCAGCTTCCATAGAATTATAGATGTATACATACCATCTTCCTTGCGTAAAAAAAAATGTATAAAAATCCTAAATGTAGCTCTATTAGTATGACCCCTATCTTTATGACCTCTCTGTCCTGTATATAGAGAATATACAGTATAATATCCGGTTATGCTAATCAGCGTATCTGAAATGACCTGAAAAGAGAATTATAATGAAGATGTATAATAAAAGGAAACTATTTCTATTATATATTTCACTCAAAATTCAAAATTATATATTTTTTCTGATGCAGTTTTTTTTTTTTTTTTGCTTCTGTAATCTTTTTTTGCTTCTGACTTTTGGCATATTTTTACAAGGGGTGGGTCTTAGAAGCAAGCATTCACCTTAAATCTCTATTTGTCCCAAAATATTATGGGTAGCCACTAAATTGCTTGTAGATGCGTTCACACATAATTCTTTAGCATCCAGCTGGATACACAGCTAACATTAGCTAGGTGATGAGGCTGAAGTTGGTGTCTTATGCGGATTTTCCGTTCCACCTTAAAAAGTCCATGTCTTAGGATCTCGCACCTGTAGATGATGCCATGAAGTGCACTAATGTCCCTGAAGCCAGCTTCAGCCTCGTCACTCAGTCACAGGTTTAAACTGCTACTCAACTGGATGGAATGAAGACACTAGCATGATAAATAAATATGTATCTGTCGTTAATGGGTGGGTGTGGCTAACTTTCAGAGCACCTCCCACTCCAATATCAAATGACCAATAGAGATTTAAGGTGAATGCCTTCTTCTAAGACCCACCCCTTGTAAAAAATTTGCCAAAATTCAGAAGCAAAAAAAGATTTCAGAAGCAAAAAAATAAATAAATAAAATGAATCAGAAAAATTCATAAATAGAAAAAAAATGAAAGCAAAATGAGTGTGAATGAGAAGTAATGTTTCTAAAAAATTTCATTTTGATTTGATTCACATTACTTCCATTTACAAAATACATTACACTTTTGATAATTAATATTTTGCCTGCGGATTTTATTATTTTATTTGGAACTTTTGGCACAAAATTAACTCCATAACCTCATTCCTGTTATTTTCCAATCAAAGCCAGCAGCAGTTGAATCTTCCTTACCTGTACCAGGTGTAGTTAGCAGCAGTTGGATCAGAGCTATGCACACACTCGTACACCTCAGCAGTTTCGGTAGTTACAGGAACCACAACTGGAACGGCTGGAAATATGATATAGATGAGAAAATGTTACTATTATGGCTTTTCATCATATTGACATAGGTTTCACATCTTCTAAATCTGTTCTTCCTCCCTCAAAATGAATGAGTCTTGCTTTTGGACAAATATTATAAACAACTCTTACAGTGCTCTGATGCAAGCAGCTGAAACACTTCTGCCAGTGCTCCCTTCTTTTTAAGTTTCTTCTAATCACCCATATAGCACATCCATGTATAGTTGTAATTCAATTCAATTCAAATCTATTTTATAGCACTTTTAACAATGGACATTGTCAGAAATCCGGATACGCATTTTAATTTATGCGTGTGCATCCAGGGTGTCTGGACTCCCATCCAAAGTGTATCTGGATCCAGTGTGACCCTGACCAAAGTAAAGAACTTACCGAATGTGAAGATGGTGTTCATGTCAATGAGCCTGCTATGACTATCTGTTTGTTCTTTTGGTTTCTGTTTCCTTTGTTTCAGCTTGCTGATAAAAATCTACAATCAGTGCATCAGCCTCTACACTCTTAGCATGCTCTGAATCGAACCTGTGCGTTTTCCTCTTTCGTGTGGTTCTTTAAGCAGCTCAGAACACAGCAATCACACTCCGGTGCAGACTCAATGGACTCAGCAGGTTCGAGAATGTTTCAATGAAGTAAACTCCAAGTAAACCCTAGTGCGGTTTGATTGCTGTAAGAAAGTGAATCACTTTAGAAATCTGAATTTTTTTTAAACATGGGATTTTTTGGGGGGATTTCCAAAGATGTCATGTATGTTTGGTTGCATGCAGCTGTACATGCTGAGCTGCTAAAAGCCACAAGCTGCAAACTGAGCCAAAGCACAGAGCTTTAGTGCTGCAGAAATGCAATGCATTCTGGATATTTGGACCAATGAACAAAAAGAGGAACTAAACACCAAATGTGATACGCTAATTATTTTTAGACCAGTTATTTATATAATTCTCTAGTAATTTATTTAGTGTTGGCTCCATGTTGTCTATCCTTTGATTTGTTTATACTTTTCCAGTGTGTCACGTCAACGTCGAATTCGGCTTCAGACTCCATTTCCCAGAATGGACCTCTGCCTACAAACATGGCCACCATGACTCCAATTCTCAGCTCACATGCTCAAGTTCACTCGAATTACTGATTGCGCCCATCTGGACTCAGTTACCACCTCTCACAATATAAGCACCCAGACTTTGTGATGTATTTGTTTGCAAGCTTCACGATGATTGATTCATGTTTGCTCATTCCGGTTTTGACCAATGTTTGCCTTCTTGTTGATCATAATTTTGTTCTTTGAATATTGAATATTTGCCTGTTTCTGGATTTTCTGATTTGGATTTGTTTGTGCCAGTCTTTACTTTTAATAAGAGCATTCACAGCAACTGTTGCTGTCTCTACTGCCTAACACGTTGCTGTAGGGAGAACATTTTCAGTTCTACATGCCCTTGGCCAATATCTTTTTTTTTCTTCTGCTTTTAGGTTTGTTGTATTATATGCAGTATGAAATGAACCAAATCAGATCAAATTGGAACCCTAACCCTAACCCCTAACCCCTAACCCCTAACCCTTTCTGATAGGGAAACACTCTGAGGCCTAGTTTCTTGGGGTGTTCCCAGAGAGACAAGCGTACCACTGGTTACTATGGCTCCAGTTTGAAAGCCACTATGTCTTTCTGCCATTATGTCATGGGTTTTTGTTTAGATGGTGGCAGGTAATTGTTTCTTATCATATATTTAGGTGTGAAATGATCTTGTTAGGTGAACTTGGTTGGGTGTCAGCCCTTATGCTTGGGGGTATTGGGGTTAAGTTACGGTTTCTTTTTTTTTGTTGTTTTGAAAATTCTAATTGAGTGCATAAGTTTCTTAAACAAATAAAGAACACAAAGAACAAGACTAAGATGCCAAATAACATGTACCAATTTGCATGTGCCAGGCCTTGTGGGTGAATTAGAAAAAAAAATTTTGAAAAAAGAAAACAATTGCTTGAATTACAGCACATGCAAAGTAGCGGTGGGAAAGAATGTGTGCCCACGGGCTAAGCTATGTGTGAAAGAATCACTTTTTATAATTCCTTTTAAAATGATGCTGGTTTGTGTAGCGGAAACAGATTTGGATAAATTGCAGTTCCAGACAGGAATTTCAGGTTTGGAAACTGATATTGTGAGTGCTAAATTAATCTATTTGCATTGAACCTGGCCTAAATGTACTTTTAGGAAGAAACGACTCAGAGTGCCTATTCATTAAGGCCAACCCATGGCATATTCGTCATTTGAAAGACGTAATTTCCCACAGAGCTGGTTAATAAATCAGCTTGCAGCCTTTTTGAGAGGGAGGGAAGGGAGGGAGGGGGTGGTGTTGTCAAGAGTAGGCATTTGCTTGTCCTTTAATACAGGCAAGCCTTTAGTAAATCATCAGTGTGTTTTAGTTGGTTTTTACAAATGATCACAATTAACACACATGGTTGTTAATATGTTAAGTTAATAATAGTTAAAATAAACTATATTAATGCATTTCTCCCTTTATGGATGTGATATAAATGTACATAAATAACTTGTATGACCATCCTTTTCTGCTATAACTACCTCCAGCCTCTTTAGTATCCTCTAAACAAAAAGATTGTGTACTTGGTCACCGCACATTCCTTTGAACATGTTCTAACTCTGCCAGCTTGCTTCTTGTAACATCTGCTACAATGCTAATAGATATAATGCTTGTCATACACACAAATCTGGGTGGGAAGGTCATGTCAAAACCATTTTTACATTTGTGTTTTACATTTTACGTTTGTTTTATGAGTTGCATTGCAGCTGAACTACAGTTCAATTAAAAAGCCATGGAGGATGTATATTGTTTTTGCTTCTATGGGACAGTTGTGGCCTAATGGTCTAAGAGTCGGACTTGTAACCTGAAGGTGAACCCGAAGGTCGTGTCTCGGGTCCGGCAGGGATTGTAGGTGGGGGGAGTGAATGACCAGCGCTCTCTGCCACCCTCAATACCACGANGCTCCGGGTGTGTGTTCACGGGTGTGTGTGTTCACTACTGTGTGTGTGCACTTGGATGGGTTAAATGCAGAGCACAAGTGGGTCACCATACTTGGCAACAAAAGTCACTTCCACATCCATGCCTCCCATCCTTATTATTATTATTATTAGATATGGTACTATTATTGTAATTCACAGTATCATAGTGTCATTTGTGCCAAGTCTAACATGTGATCCAGTGTGTAGATATTTTTCTATCTGACTATCTGTAATTCTTATCTGAATTAAATAAATAAACAATTCTTAAAAAAACATGGAGGATGCAAACTTTTGCACTCTGTAAATAGCTAGGAATTCAGAGATTTGATCTGGTTTGTTTGTTTCTGTTTTATGCTTTTATTTACCCTGATGTTGTTAGGATTGATTTTTATTATACTTGTACTTTATACTTTATTATACAGACAGCATTCCAGACACAGCCATTCAGTTAGCTGGGCTAACCGCACCTCACGCTGACAGGATAACAGCACTATCTGGTAAGACTCATGGTGGTGATCTGTGTTTACACCAACAACAAATGGTGTAGGAATGCTGTAGTGGTCTCAAGTTAGTGTTCGTCACTGGTGGAGTTTATGAATGTAAATTGCCGCCACCATGCATATTGTCGCAGTGTGCATTCCCTTTGCCGAAGAAATTGTGTTTTGCCTGAATGACTACCAGCCCATTGCACTCACAGCTGTGAAGCGGTTAGCCATGTAACACATAAAGAGCAGCCTCCACCACATTTCAGTGTTCCCATTTCAGTACGCCTTCCATCCTAACCGCTTAACAGTACACAACATACACCTTTCTCTTAGCATTACTTAAAGGATGCTATTCCTAGACTTCAGCTCAGCATTCAACACAATCATCCCACAACAACTAACAAAAAAGCTGAGCCTGCTGGGTTTGACCACCTACCCCCTGCAACTGGATCCTAGACTTTTTTTTGACTGGGAGACCCCAGGCCATCAGGATCAGCAACTCATGGTGTGCACATGATGAAGGACCTGGACTCTCAACTATATCTGACTAGCCAAGAAGACCCAGCAGCACCTCTACGTCCTACAGAAGCTGAAGAGAGCCAGACTCCCTCCTCCCATCCTCAACATCTTCTACAATAGAGACCGTCCTGACCACCCTGCTGCCTTCCAATGCTCACCTGAGCTAGTCAGACACCTCTATACCACTGCACACTTGCACTTTACAGTGCTGCATTAGACACTTTTGATTTTTGAGACTCTTATTGGTGATAATATTGCTACTACTACTCCACTACTCAATAATTTACAGTCCATGTTCTGTGTATTTATTGTTCTACGCATATTGTTCTGTGTATATATTGTCCTGCACTCGTCGCACACTGTTGTATATTTGCACTTTATGTAGTCTTGTGTGTTTTTCTGTATTGCACCATTATCCTGGAGAGACGACATTTCATTCCAATATACGAGCTATACAGAGGAATGGCAAATAAAACCAACTTGACTTGACTTGATACTTGCAGTTGTTGTTCCTCGTGCAGCTGCTCCCGTTACGGGTCGCCACAGCAGATCACTGGTCCGCATATTTGATTTGGTACAGTTTCTACACTGGACGCCTTTCCTGACGCCACCCTTCCCAGTATTATCTGGGCTTGGAACCAGAACTGAGGGTACACTGTTGCACACAACCCCAATGGCTGGGGTTGGTTTCCTGGTTCTCTGTAAGTTGTGTCTTAGCTGTGTATTTTTTCCCCTGTATTTTCAAGTTCTTCAGATTAAAAAAGTCATTTTAGACCTTAGAAAAAAACAATATGATGGTTATCAATATTGGATACTGAAATTGAAAACTCGTTTCAGTATCAGTACTGGAGAAGTAAAAGTGGTATTGTGCCATTTCTATTTCATTCATTATATGGCTGATGAAAATTCGTCTTAAAAAAACAAACAAACAAACAAATGTGGTACTACTGCTTGCTTGTACTTTTGAAGATTATGAAAGTACATCAATGCAGATAAAGATTTCAAATACTCAAAAGTGCAGAAAGTATTTTCAAATGGTACAGTGATCTTATAATACTCAACATAATCAAAAATCAGAAACTAACAAAAGGCACAGTGATGTAAGGAAGTGAGGCTGCACTGAAAAACAAAGGAAAGGGAAACAGTTGTCTAGACTAAGGCATGTCGATTCTTAAGAACAATTCTTAGGAAACATTAGATTTCCCTACATTGATTGAACGTGAGAAAGAGTAAATCCACAGTCTACACCCTCATGCGGAAAAAAAACAAGTACAGAAGTGGAAGTGGAAGTGGAAGTGACTTTGAAAGTCACAGCACAGCACCTACAAACAATGGAATTACACCAGATCCCAATGTAAATTTAATCCCAAGATGAAAAACACAATTCTCTGTAGGGCCATGGATGTAGACTGTAGCATTATTTACTTACTCTACACTTTCATGCCTTTACAAAAACATGAAAAATACTCGAGAAAGTGGAAACTATTAACAGGCACAGTGATGATATAAGAACGTTTTTCCTAGACATTTTAAAGTAGTTTTATAAAAGATTCTTGGCACAGATTAGATTATCCTAGACTGGATGAATGTAAATAAATAAATAAATCGACAGACTTCATACTCGAAAACAAGCTACAGCACTGAAAAGAAAGCTATCTGAAAAACAGTAGTGAAACAGACAAAAAATACAGACATGTCTGAAATGTCTCTCGCTGTGGGAAACGATAGCGATAAATAATATCCAGCATATTATGGCCTTCCTCTGACAAACATATCTGTATTAAACAAATTAATACTCATTTAGCCTACCATCAGGATGAGTGACTGTATAACATGGTGCCTTTCACTCCCACTGTGCATTTTTTAAGCCTTTTTTTGGGGTTGAAATGAGAGTTGCCATCTTGCGCAAACTGGAGCCAAAGCATGCACAGTAGATACTGAGGATACAGAGTGTCCGCATCTCACCTGTGCATATGACGGACACTCATACCTGAGCGTATTATCTATTACAGTTTACACTCAAGTCTTCATCATTGAACAGTTAATAACCTCAGTTCGATACACGAAACAAACTTAAAACTCTTCTGATTCTCATACATTGAAGTTCATTTTACCACAATTAGCACTACTTGACTATAAAGTATACAGTTATAGAAGAGAAATTATTTATTATTGCACTGGTGTCAACCAGATGGGTTCCTGTTTGAGTGATTCTTCTCAAAGTTTCCTCTCATGATGTCTCAGGGAGTTTTTCCTTGCCACTGTTGCCTCTGGCTTGCTCATTAGGGAGACATTTTAATTCAAGTTTTATATCCAGATTGTCCATTGTTAAAAGTGCTACACAAACAAAATTGAGTTGAATTGAATTATTACATTAATGGCAACTTAAGATGATGCATTGGCTAACTCAAAGGAATTAGTACGGTGTTATTAATTAATTAATATGTAAAATTATAAACTGCAGTCATATAATTTCACATGTATATTGATTTTACTGTCGTCAGGAATTTAGAAATTTGAGTTATGACTGACCTTGCTAGCTAGCTGACATTATCCATCATTTTAATCAAAGTACTGTAAGTATAAGGGGCTAATGTAAGGTACCAACTGAAGGATACTGGTGAACAGTAGTAAACATTTATACTCAACACAACCTTTTTTTTTTTTTTTTTTGAGGAAAAAAATTGCTGATGTAAAATATCTGACACCTGGAGTAAGTTACACATCTGAATGTAGACGCGCTCTTCTGTGCTCTGCTCTGGCTAACATTACCAAGATGTGTACATTATAGCAGCCCTGTTTATTCAATTCCTCTGGCTGTTTTTTTTTTTTAATGGGTTTCCAATGCAGGCAGTAGAAAGACGATGCTATACGACCCATGACACACATCAGGAAGGGTCCCTCTCACTCCTCACAATCTGTTTACACTCTCATCTGAATGAAGACTGAACAGCTATTTCCCACAGGCCATTAGATCCCTCAGCAGATCAATCAGATGGACACCTAACCTAATTTCACAGCATTTAATTACATTACAATCACTGCACTCACTGCATTTGACAAGAGCCACTACTGTGTAACAGAGTTTTGGTTTCCAGTAGTGCTTAGTGCTGGGGGCAGTCGTGGCCTAATGGTTAGAGAGTTGGACTTGTAACTCGAAGATTGTGGTTCGAGTCTCAGGTCCAGCAGGGATTGTTGGTGGGGGGAGTGAATGACCAGTGCTCTCCTCTACCCTCAATACCACGACTGAGGTGAGACCCTTGAGCAAGGCACCGAACCCCTAACTGCTCCACGGGCGCCGCAGCTCTCTGTGTGTGTGTGTGTGTGTGTGTGTGTGTGTGTGTGTGTGTGTGTGTGTGTGTGCGCACTTATACTTGGCCACAAGTCACTTTACTTATGATTTATGAGGTCTCGTGGTCATTGGGGAGTGTATTTCTTTCCTGTGATGGGAATAACAATAAAAGCCTAAGTGAATTGGCTTGTCTTGGAAGAAGTGGCTGAAAACACAGGCAAAAATGCACTGGACCGCAAGGAACGCCGTTCTGCCTGATCTAGAAAGTCAACACTATACACACAATAAATAATTACGTGGGTATTTAATGCTTTAACCTGGATGTTATCAACAAGTTATCAATTCACTCAAACAAGAAACACAGCTTAACCTGGACATTATATTATTCATAGGCTACTGTCATGTAGTGTAGTGTGAAGAGGTGAATGCATCAGATAATTTGTCGATGAGTTACTTTATTGCTGTGTGGTGAAAAAATTCTCACTTCTTGTGATTGCAGCGTTAAAAATAAATGGCTCCTGTCCTTCTGAACTGACTGATTCATCCTGGTATGCTTCTTCTGCTGAAACTTTCTGCACCATCTCTTGCTGTGAGGTTCAGCTGTGTGTGTGTGTGTGTGTGTGTGTGTGTGTGTGTTAATGTGCTTTAATGTGTTCTAATGCGGAAAGAATCTCTAACAGTAGACGGCATCCAAGCCCAATACAATTATGAAAGATTAATAATCATTTAATCACTGGTTAATTGTTTCAGTAGCAACCAGACGTCCTTAGCTCATTCTAACTAAACATAAATTTGTTGCACTTACACCAGTAGAACTATATATAGAATCTGTTATTCTATTTTTCTGAGATGTTTCCTGATTGCAACATTGCACACATTTTAATTTGCTGAACGAATCTTCAACCTTTAACCTTGCAAACTTTCCTATTGTTGCCAAAGCCATCATCCAAGCCAAATAAAGTATGATGCTTTGTGACATAGAGCCATATAGAACAAAGAGTCTGAACACTCCCGCCCTTCCACCACATCCAGGAACCGACAAAGTACACACTTCACAAGGACAAGAAGAGCCATCTGTTGCCACAAGCAAACAGAGGACATGAGACAAGAAAACATGGATCTTAAAGGCTAAAATGCAGCATTTCAGAGCAAGATTCTTAAGACTTAAGCACAAGCTCCTCATTTTTAATAGATATTTTAGCAATTTCCTGCCTTTCATATATTAAAAATTCATAGCAAATGTGTCTTCCTCATAAACAAGTGCAAATCAGAATAGGGGTGGGGCTCATGAAACATGTTCAGGAATTGCAGATAAGCAGATCAAATAAGGTCCAAATGCAGCAGCCTAAACAAAGTGAAAACAAAGTAAAAGGGCCTACTCAGACCTGGTTAATATACTTTTCACATATTGTCATGCATATAATCAAAGAGAAAAACAGATGCGATTTTTGCTCTGAAAAAAAAAAAAAAAAGAGCACAACAGATGCAATTTTTGCTCTGAGAATTTTGATGGAGAAGTATAGGGATGGTCAGAGGGAGTTGCACT
>JAKKZN010000005.1:21900297-21912117 GCA_033441825.1 Pangasius elongatus | reverse complement strand
TTCTGTTGGATGGATTAAAATTGATAATACAAACCATTTTATACGCATCAGTGAAACAAATCAACGAACAATTACACAAGAGAAAACAGGATTAAAAGACATTATCTCATACATGATCTTCAGGAACATATCAACAGATGATAATGGCATTTACAGATGTATGATTTCCACATCAAACTTTTCATCAGAAAGCCATAACATTAATGTGAATGTTTCAGGTAAGAAATGGATTCAAATCTCAAAAACATTGAAAATTATTGTTGATGAGAGTGATAGTAGTTAGAATATAATATGAACTGAAAATAATGCGGTTTAACTGTCTTCCATAGTTTCCAGCTATACCACCAGTACAAATAGGACCACTAATAATAACACAGAGAAGCTGGCAAGCTGGCATCTGTATGTCTTCATCTGCTCAGGAATACTCGGCCTGGTCATGACTGTGATGATGATCTCTTTCCTGTGCATAAATCGATGTGAGTGTTGTAATTATGCATTAGGAGCTGTATTCTATAATTGACCATTCTACATTTAATAAAACATAAAACCATTTTGTTTTCTCTTAGGTTCAAGAAAAGCTAACAGCCACAGACACAAAGTAAGCCTTATGAGCACATGGTATAATTTCTTACTCATTGTTTAAGCAATGTTAAAAACATCTTTTTTTTTTCTTCTCTAGAATGCAACATTCTGTCCGAAGCCACTGAGCGCCACCACATCAGGAAAGTCCCAGGAAATTCCAGAAGAGCAAAGTAACATCTATGATGCACCTACAGATGATTTATATTCCGACACTCTGTACACAGGGGACAGTCGGGAATGCGCAGCAGTCATGAGGAATGGAAACGGGAGTGGTGACGGATCACAGCAGATCGTATACGCCAGCCTTCAACATCCCACAGCCCGAGAACCTTCTGCAGTCCGCCAACAATCAAGAGAACAGCTATCAGAGTATGCATCCATCCGAATTGGCTAAAAATCTCTGGGAGTAATTTGGGAGAATTTCAGAATTTCAATTCATGTTTAAAAAAGGAGGGAAATCAGAAGTGGTGTAAGCACTGTGATATGCAAAACAGGAGTTCTAGTTATTGAAAAGTGTTCTCAGAGCAGAACTTATAATTGGACCCTTTCCAGAGTAAAAAAATTTCCAAGCACAGGTTTGATTTTTTAGGTTTACGACCAATTGTGCAAATATGTACCATGCTATGAATTTATTCATGCCATTAGAGAGTTTCTGAATGTTTATGAACATTCTACTGAGATGTAGATATTTGTGTATCATATTAACAGCACTTCCATATATATATATATATATACATTACTGTGCAAAAGTCTTAGGCACCCTATTTTTTTTTGTACAAACTTTGTTACATAATTGTATTTTATGACTTCTACATTATTGATTCAGTACAAAAACATTTTAGATTTCCAAACATTAGTTTAGTTTTAGTTTTAGTTTACAAAATTAAATGTTATGGGAAAAAAGACTTTGTAAGTCAGTACAGAAAGCAATATTACATAAGAGACACTTTTCAGACAAAAAAACAGAATGAAGGCTGCTGCGTTTCGCTGCAGAAATAAGAAGCGAGTGCGACAGTCAGAGTCTCCAGAAGAGCTGTGACTGATTCTGTAAGATGCTCAGTAACACTTGTACCTGAGTACCCTGTACTAGTACCTGAGACTACTATTTTTTTTTAAAGCAAAGGATCATCACACCAGATATTGACTTTGCTTCATTTATTACTGTTTACTGCTCTTTATAGTATTTTTTTTAAATGTAGAAAGATTTAATTTCATTATTTTTGAAGGCATCTTTGCTCTACAGCATTTCTTTGCATGTACTATATACAAACATATATACATATATTGCACAGTACTATATACAATATATATATATATTTATATGCACTATATATGTGCAATATATACAAACATATATATATATATATATATATATATATATATGTGTGTGTGTGTGTGTGTGTGTGTGTGTGTGTGTGTGTATATATATATATATATATATATATATATATGTTTGTATATGTTTGTATATAGTACATGCAAAGAAATGCTGTAGAGCAAAGATGGAATCTTAACATTATTCATACTTTTTTCAATGACTGAGGTTTAGATTAACCCTGATTTGGCTTGCCTCTATGATAACTAAATAATAATCATAACAACCTTCATACTAGCTGATAGTGATCTCCACCACCATCCTGTGATTTTAAAAAAGCAATACATGAATATACATCACTGAGCACTGGGAGCCCCCGGGACTCACTTTGAGAACCATGGACTTAGAAGCCCAGTCATTTTCTGCTCTGAGATGTTTCAGTAACTAAAAGCCCTGTTTCCTCAGTGATATTCAGGATCTTGATTCTGGTTTGTTTTTTTATTGCAGTAATGCAATGTGTTATTTACATTAGGTCTGTATTTGCCCTACTAGGGGTATATATTGTACATATGGGTGATTTCAGTTCCATTTAGCACTTGCAACTCCTAAAGTGTAAACTTTATTTGCTTAATTTTTCTGAATCTGAATCTAAGAAATCATGCATTTAGATAATAATAACATGTTAAGCTACACTAAACTACCCTAAAGTGTAGTTATAGTGGGCTGGGACTGGCAAAAATGCTGGTTTGGTCTAGGTGCTGTAGAGGTTTTATTAAAGTTATTTATCTGAAACCGGCATATAGGTTGCTGTGAAAGACATTTTAATGATGTTTAAAATGAGAATAATGTCAGCTGGTCTTTTATCTTGAACTGTCCAGTTTGGGTGAATCGGTGCCCACTGTAGCCTCAGATTCCTGTTCTTGGCTATCAGGAGAGGAACTTGATATGGTCTTCTATTGTTGGAAGGTCTGAAAGGTTGGCAAATTGTGTGTTCTGAAATTCTTTTCAGCTCACCATGGTTGTAAAGATGATTATTTGAGGCTTCCTGTATGCCCGTTTTCCTCTGACCTCTCTCATCAATAAGGTGCCTGTAGAACTGCTGCTTGCACAATGTTTTTTTTTGTTGTTGTTGTTGTTGTTTTTCACACCATTCTGTGCAAACTCTTGAGACTGTTGTGTGCGTGTAACTCTCAGCATATTTCTGAAATACTCATAGTCACTGAGATCGCAGTTTTCCCCATGATGTTTATTGTGAACATGAAGCTCTTCACGTGTATATGCGTGATTTCTTGCATTGTGCTATTGCCACATAATTGGCCGACTGGATAATTACATAAATCAGTGGTACATGTGTTCCTAATAAAGTGGCTGAGAGTAGTATTTGTAAATGTAACAAATGACACCCCACTCTTTTTTTTTTTTTTTTTTTCTTACATATTTACGTGTGTTTATGTGACCATGGAAACAGTGAGTAGTGGCTCCTGCTCTAGTTTTAGTCACTTAGTCACTCAGTCAGGGTCTTACATAAACCCCTTCACACATCACAGTGGTTTGGACACCCCTTCTCTCTCCTTAGCACACACACACACACACACATAGTAAAACAAAGCAGCCAGTGTTTGTACCTTGTTACACAGTATGTTCACAAACTCCAAGAAATGTGCAAGTTTCTTTTTCTTCACTCTTTGTCAGAAATGTGCTATTGAGCTGCTACCGATTTTCCATCATCAGAACAGCAAAATAAAAACGTTTAATGCTTCAAAGAATGTTATTACAGTGATATGCTAATGCTGTTTTTTTTAAATTCCCCACGCATAGATTTTTTATTTTTTTTTTTAACGGAAATTGATGTTTCTGTTTTTGTGATAAATGCGTTGAAGTCAATGGAAAAAAGTATGAGCAGTTAAGCTGGTGCCTCGTGTACAGTTTAAGGTGGAGGGATGTGCAGTAATAAGAGCTGAGAGCATGTACTGAACACAGAAGAATGTTATGATTACTAATCCCGGACAACCGTTAGTGCTTTCACAGTGGAACTTTCCAGCTCCTGCTCAGTAAAGGTTTTCCACCATCATGAACAAACAACAATTCATTTATGTTTCTTTTGTTCATGGAATTCATGTAAATATTCACAGGATTCTACTTTTCACTCCTGTTATTGCTGATAATATCATTTGTAATGAAAACCTTTGTGTTAAATTGAAAAAGAATGCCAAACACAAGCATTTTCACTAGTGCGCTCAGACTTCTGAACCTCACTGTACGTGTGGTGATTATGAGAGAGAATGAGAGAGAGAGAGAATATTGGCTGCATATTTAGAGAAATGAGGCGATATGGAAAACAGAAAAGAAAGATGGAGAAGTGGGAGATGACTATAGCCCAATGTTTAATTCATCCAAAGCTCATGCACAGTCAGGGATATTATTACTGCCATCTCTCCACTTTCTTGCACAATATCTAAGTGCCTTGTTTCCACTTATCTTTTAGAGACAAGCCCCCTAATAGATTTACATCAGATTCTCTCTCTCTCTCTCTCTCTCTCTCTCTCTCTCTCTCTCTCTCTCTCTCTCTCTCTCTCTCAACACTTTGCACTGTGCTATCTTATTGTACTTATGGTTATCAGTGAATGTTTGTCTTTTTAGCACTATTATAACACTGCAGTTTCCCTTGGTATCAATAAAGTTTCTATCTATCTATCTATCTATCTATCTATCTATCTATCTATCTATCCATCCATCCATCCATCCATCCATCCATCCATCCATCCCAGATGTCCTGCTCATGGCCATAAATAACATCAGCAGGAATAGAAATTCTGACACATAAGCATTTTCTACACTTCAGAGGAACCATATCTGCATGGGCTTTTAGCACTTGACAAGGGATTATGCCTTGCATTATCATTGCTGCCTGTGTTATGTTTGTATGTTCTTATTAACTGTTCAATTTGTGTAGCACTTTTGACAATGGCACAAATCCAAAGGTAGATTTAGATGTCTAATAAGCAAGTGACAGTGTCAAGACAAACCCCGTACTAAGCAGTGAACATTGAGGAAGGTTTGAAATGCAAACTGATGTACTAAGGTGTTTGCACCCATTCTGGTTTGTATGAAACTGGCATGCAGTTTGAGCATCATGCACAAGGCAGCCTGCAAGGTGTACTCTTTCAACATACATATGCATTTGAGGGAGGATTCCACTGAAAATCAGCAAACAAAAATGGCTGGAGAAATGGGAACTGAGATGATGTATTCCAAGAAATATTTTAAACTCGTCAACTTGTATGTCAACTTGACATAGAAATGGACAAAAAGCAGTCGATATGACAGATCATGCCTGTTAGAATACACTGCTTCACATTGGCCAAATGTAGTGCTGCTCCAGATCCACATAACTGAGCCAACCCAATGCTTTTTTTTTTTAGAAAGCAGCCCAATACTGGATCTGACAATACTGGTGCAAGTCCAAATGACATTTATAAATATCAGAATCAGAATCAGAATCAGCTTTATTTGCCAAGTGTGTGCGCAGACACACAAGGAATTTGTTCTGGTTTTTAAGGTGCTCTTGGTACATACATACATATCTGGCATGACAGCAGGGGGAAAAAAAACAAAACAAAACAAAATATTTAAATAGTTAAAGTTAAACACTTAACTAATGTTTATGAATCTGGAACAGAAGATTTATGTACAGATTTACATTGCATTATTTACTCTATATACAGTTGTCTAAATAAGGAGATATGCATATGTATTTACATAATAATTGAGAAGGAGGCAGTAATTAGAGATGAAGGATAAATTACAGAAATGAATTACAGAACACAGGTAATGATTCCTGTGTTAGCTGTTTAAGCTGGAGATGGCATGGGGGAAAAAACTGTTTTTATGCCTAGATGTTCTAGTGCACAGAGATCTGTAACGTCTGATGAAGGGAGAAATGCAAACAGGTTGTGGCTGGGGTGAGAGGGGTCTGTGATGATGTTAGCTGCCCGTTTCTTCACTCTGGAGTTGGACAAGTCCTGAAGGTTGGGCAGGTGCACACCGATGATCCTTTCTGCTGTCCTAACAGTCCGTGTTGCAGTCTTCTTACGTCTGATTTGCTGGCTGACCCAAACCAGACAGCTATAGAGGAGTATATCTGGCCTGTTTGTAGCATAGACCTGGCTGAGTAGTGGTTCAAACTCAAATCAGTGAAACCAAATTATCTACATATAATATTATCTAATAATAACATGCAAACCTAAAACAACAAACGTGTTAAAAAGTTCATAATGCAGATTTATACCTTTATACCGCTCCTACTATTTCTCTCTACTGTGTTCATTAGCTGAGTGGTTAAGAGCTAAATGGTAACACTCATGAGCTTGGTGACGGTAAAGGCTCTTTATGAACTGCTCAACCTTCTGATGCCAGGTTAATCCATCTCATGACATGTTGGTCGATGTCTTCATTGGTATGTTTGTTTCAGATAGCAATAAATATAACAGACTGAACCAAAATATTGGCAATAATGGGGAATAGAGCATTTAATTTACTGTATGCTTTATGCTTTATGCTAGTGGGCATGGCGGCTTAGTGGTTAGCATGTTTGCCTTGCAACTCCAGGGTTGAGGGTTTGAATTGTGTGTGTGTGTATTCTCCACTGAACTTTGGTGGTTTCCTCTGGGTACTCTGGTTTCCTCTCCCAGTCCAAAGACATGAACTGTAGGCTGATTGGCATCTCTAAATTGTCTGTAATGAGTGAATGGGTGTGCCCTGTGATGGGTTGGAACCCTGTCCAGGGTGTCCCCGGGGATAGGCTCCAGGCTCCCCTGTGATCCTATGTAGGATAAATGGTGAATGGAGGATGGATGGATGCTTTATGCTAATGCTATAATATGCTATATTTACCACTATACTGTAGTTTATTGCAATACAATGTGTAGGTACCATGCATACTCAATAGGGAGCGCACCTTTATTAAAATACTTTTACAGTACTTTTAAAGTACTTTTGTGGTAATTTATTCTTTTATAAGCTTAGCACGAATGCACACACGGACACGTAAGGTCTAGAGCAGAGCACACACCACACACAGATGTGCACGCACTCTCTTTTCCTCCCACACACAGGCACACAGGCACACAGGCACACATTCCTTTCAACTCTGGCACAAGCACGCGCATGCACACGTCCTCACATTCCTCTCACTCTCTCACACACACATAAACAAACACACACACACAATTCTTCTCTGTCTGTTCTTATTTAGAATTCACTAATTGTTAGTGTACTGGACTTGGTGTACATCTCTCTAGTGGATGTGATTGGCAGGATTATCACATGACTCTCCTGTTTATCCAGCTTTCTCTCAGGGAACATGTTATGAATGTTTCTGTGGGCTCATACCAGTTGTCATGAACATTTGTTTTACACAAGTCAGACCCCTACCAAAATTCTTTAGTCAGATCTTAAATGGGTTTTAATGCATTGTATATGTGATTTATATTATTAATTTAAGCACTTGCTGAATCATACTGCACTGGGTCATCAGCATATCAGTTGTAGCCAAAACCATTTTTATGAATAATTGTACCCAGAGGTAGTGTATGAAGAGAAAATGCACTGGGCCTAGAACAGAGCCTTGTGGAACACTAAACTTTACATTTGCCTGCATAAAGAAGTCACAATTAACATTTGCAAACTGATAACGATCAGTCAAATAAGCCTTGATCTAAACACAAAGGCTATGTTCACTTTACCAGGCTGAAGTGACATAAATCACATTTTCTGCCTTAACGTGTCACAGGTCTGATTTTCCTGAGCTGTATGGACACAAAAGCTACAGCAGTAATTATTCTGAGTGGAAGGGTGGGGAAATTGGTTATTTATTTATTTGATATTTACTTGTTGTTGTGGCTTTCCAGTTGAGTAATAGAGTACATTAAATAATGGTATTTACTGCTGTACTCAAAAAGGGAATTGGTTTGAAAATGTCTGTCACAGACAGGAGTTAGGAGTTTATATTTACATTAAATTGATATTAACAATGATCCGTGAGCCATAGAAAATATATCTAAAGATATGCACACCTTCAGACTCCCAGCAATGCTACACATAAGCGCTGTAAAATGTGAGCTAGGACATATTTTACACAGGCAGCACACAGACACCTGTAGCTTGTTTTTTTTTTTTCAGCCTCTCATCACACCTCAGCTGATGCACACCCATCCTGCCTGCAAGCAGTTCCACCGTGCACAAACACGCTTCCAGGAAAGCGAAGCGCTCACGCGACATATCATCGCTTCAAGGTGATAAAACTGCCACTTTCAGTCTCTGGCAAGGCATAATTTGGTGTGACATGTTTCATGAAACTGTACGTATTTTATATATGGCATAAGCAAATTCAGTTCTGTCAATATGCAGAGGTTTGTCTGTCTGAGAAACAGGGATCAGATGCAATGCTTACAAAAAAGGGAAGTGGAAGCTCAGTGAATAAGACATTGGACTTCTGATTGGACGATTATGAGTTTAAATCCCAGCACTACCAAGCTAGGCCCTTGAGCAAGGCCTTTAACCCTTAACTTCTCAGTTCTATAAATATGAGATAAATGTAAGTCACTCTGGATAAGGGATTCAGCTAAAAAATCTGTACATTTCACATTTGAGAAACATGCTATGATGCATTTCAGCATTTTGTACCCTGAAAGTGAACGTGACATTATGTGAAAAGAATTAGTGTGAGAAAAACACATCTGAGCAACGAAACCACACACTCTGCACGTGCAAAAATTCACAACATTGAAACACAACATATGAAGTGTCTAAAACCATATGCGAATTAAATGAAAATCAAAGGATATACAGACAAAGTATGAGATGATCAGCAGACAGATTTAACTAGTTTAGGTAGAACAAGTTAGTGAATTGTATGACCTAGTTGTAGTTGGCTGAGGATGTTGGTAGTTTGCAGATGTGACATTTGCTGAAATCTTAAATTACATGCACAAATAGTTGAGAGCAAAAGTCTACATACACTTAGGCTAAAGATATTCAAACTCACATTTCATGTTACCATACACTTTTCTATGTTGTCAGTTAAGGCATCTAATTTGTTCACATCAGAGGTAATTTTAAAATAATCAGTTAGAGACAAATTTATTTCAGCTTTAATTCTATATCAGCATTCCGGTGGATCATAAGTTGACATCAGGTTGACTGTCTCTTTAAACAGTCTGAAAGATTCCTGAAATTGATGTAATGAATGTAATTGAAGCTTCTGATTAGCCAATTGTCATCATTAAGAGCGCGCCTATGGCTGTAAAATATCCTACCTTTAGAGACACTGCTTTTTTGCTTTGACACCATGGAAATTATGTACATCCACCATTAAGAGAGTACTACATCACCATGGCCTGAAAGGCTATCATGCCCTTACTCTAAGTTTTCAGGTGATCACCAGTCTTTTGGAGGAGTGTTATCTAAAATTGAACTGTTTGGCCATAATGATCAGCATTATATATGCAGTCTTTTTTAATCATACGAACCCCAACCCAACTATGAAGCATTGGAGGTGGTGGCATCGTGTTGTGGGGGTGTTCTGCTGTAGCATCAGAAAATTGATGGCATGAGAAACTTCAGAAAATAGATGGCATCATGAGGAAGGAGGCAGATCTAGTAATACTGAAGCAACACCTCAAGACATCAGCCAAAAAAATTAAAACTTGATCAAAACTGGGTTTTCTAGCAGGACACTGATCCTAAGCCTACCTCCAAAGTTGTAACAGAACAGTTTAAAGACTATAAAGTGAAAGTATTGGAAGGTTACACAAGTTCTGTCAGCAGGAATAAGCAAAAAAGTATTGTGAGAAACTTGTGGAAGGCTACCCCAAGCATTTGATTCAATTAAAAGGCAGTCCCACTATATAGTTACAATGTGTATAAAAACATCTAATCCACTGAAAATAAATTTGAATGTCTTTAGCCTAGGTGGATGTAAACTTTTGGTTTCAACTGTAAGCATATACGTATCTATGTTTGTCCTTAAATCTCAGTCGTGTCTTTGAAGAAATGTCGGGTTTCAGTTCAGACCAGAATTGAATTAGACCTACACAGGAAGTACTAACTTTTGCCCTATTTATGTATTGCACAATGAGCTCTGTAGATCTCTAGAGAGTGTGTGGTTGAGATTCAGGTCTCATAAACTCTACTTGTGCTTGTAGATTTCTGCTCTTGTGATTCACCTTCTGCTGCTATGGATAGTCCCGCACGGACACCCTAAAGATTTTCACTTCCCAAAAATAGCTTATGCTCAACTCTCACTCTTGCTCACCACTTACTGGAAATTGTATGCTTGTACATAAGAACTGCTGCTGTAATTATAAAGACTGTCCTGTGCTATTCCCAGCGTTCTTATTCAAAGGCTGTTCATACTAAGCATACTTTTAACACACTTAGTAATGTTTGACTTCAGATTACACAGAAGAGAAATGATTTATAATCCTACTATCCAGTGCCACCCAGAGGGGGATGCGTTCCCTTCTGAGTCTGGTTCCTCTCAAGATTTCTTCCTCGTGTCATCTTAAGGAGTTTTTTCTTGCCACTGTCACCTCTGAATTGCTCATTAGGCATCTAAATCTCCATTTGGATTTCTGTAAAGATGCTTTGTGTCTTATTTCTGGTCTTAAAAGCACTGTATAAATAAAACTGAATTGAATTGAATGGTTTACGTTTCAGACTTTGTAAGACGGAACAAAAGCAGACTAAGGTGTGACGCCATTCTATTATGTATGGGCCAAGGTTGCATTTGCAGACATCTTATTTGGTGCAATGTGAATAGCTGCATAATTACATTACTGCATTGGCTTTATAGATGCTCTGTAGTCCCTCTCAGTAAAAGGGATTTGATCACAACACTACAATGATGATTTACGTACAAAATGAGGTAGATATGAACATTAACTCTGCATGAATTGCAGAGGAATAATGAACATTTCAGAGACGGGGGTGGCGAGACTTCCTCGTTCCCCTCTGGCTGAGAGTGTCCATTCTTTTTCCTCACTTCCATCAAGATTCTGCTTTAAATCTTAATCTGACTGTTGTCCTCCACTAACAATCTGTGGTGCTTCACTCTGCAGAAACAGAAAGAGCATGTACTATGTTTTAAGATAACATAAAAACACTGCTCAGTCAGTGCTAAAGTATTGGATATGTGGTAATAAATGCAGGAGGAAGTCTTCTGCTATATAAACGTTCATACCACAACCACACACAGTCCATTCAAGACGTGCTTTCTATGCGCTCTGACAGGAGTAAATTTAACTCAGATGATCTTCCTATGTGCAAACCACACAGTCTCTCACATCAGCTTGATTTCCTCTTTCAGTAGCACCTACTTTATTTTCTGGGGCAACAGGGGTCATGATATCACACTGAAATACTTTTGGCAGCTTAATCTGAGCTAGACAGAAAGAGTAAAATAAGATAAATGAAGGTATGCTGTTTGTGGAGTTAGTCAGAGTTAGTGTGTGAGATTGGCCCTGTACACAGAAATAACAGCCCTGTAGGTATAAACTGCTTTGGCTTTATAACTGGGGACAAGCCAATGACAAAAGGTGTCATGACATACATACAGTTTAAGTAAAAAAAAAAAACCCACTGTCTCAATGCCTGTACAAATGAAATGGAACATAAAACAGGGAAGCTGCTTATCATATGACACACATATGCCATATTTTTAGTGTCAGTCAAATAAAAATTCAGTGTTCATTCCAGGTTACATTCCAGTGAAATGTAGTGTACATAACTAAATGATGTACTAAAAACACCAAAAAAAAAAAAAGGAAGTATAAGTAGTGCTGTATGCCTTTTGCATTTGGCAGTCTTAGCCTGCTCTATGGACCAGAAAGTGCTAGAATTATTAGTAAAGTCTTTTGTGAATA